>OZ025291.1:124203176-124616666 GCA_964019185.1 Maratus speculifer
GAAAACAATGTCATCGTTTTTACAATAAAATTATCGGAATTCAATAACTAGTTATTGTATTGATCTTTTGTTGTTTTCTTCCGGAATTTCTATTATGTTAATCTTATTTATAATTTTAGACAATATATGAGAAAGTTTTTATAATCAATACATTCAGTCTAAATTACTTCTCTTATACAAACTTTTATAGATTAAATATTTCAAATGAAACAATATCTGACCTTAAAAATTTGTCGGATATAAAATAATTTTTCTAATGTCTGAATCTTTTCATTTTCTTTCTGTAAAAATAATTACTCCATATATCAATGAATATTCTAGTACGTAAATGCATGTTGTAATAACTAGATACATAAAATAAAAAATATAAGAAATTAAATATAGACTATATCTGTGAGCGTAAGTGTTGACATTTTAAAGCCTATTTTTTCTTTTCTTCATTTTCACTTTCAGCTAAAGAATTACATCTAACATTTCAAAAGATGCCAGGGTACAAATTATTTATTTAGCGTTCATTATATATTTTATAATAAAACAACTTTTATAATAAAAAGACAACATATTTCTAAGAATATAACCTAATAAACTTTGTTTTTCTTTTCTCCGACGTCATTAAGTGATTTCTTTCAAAAAACTTTTATTGTTTTAAAGACATTTGTGGCCTTTTTTGCCGTAGACTCAGCGTTATAAAAATTAAAAGAAAGAAAGACAGCGAAAACAATGACATCGGTTTTACAATGAAATTATCGGAATTCTATAGCTAGTTATTGTATTGTTCTTTTGTTGTTTTCTTCTGCTATTTCTATTATGTTCATCTCATTTATTACTTTAGACATTCTATATCAAAGTTTTTAAAATCAATGTATTAAGTCTAAATAACTTCACCTAGACAAACTTTTATAGATTTCAACTTGATTAGATAAATGTTTCAACTGAAACAATATGTGACCTTCAAAGATTTTCTGATATAAAATAAATACTCTAATTTCTGACTCTTTTAATCTTACTCAACATTTATTCAGTATATTTCAGTGTACTGGTCATATAAATTCAATTCTTTCAATTTAATTTATCATTAGTGTTTCCATAATATTTTTATCTACTTCGGCAACAAGAATTTAGTCCAATAAATTTCTATTATTTTTTAGATAATGTTAGTTTTAGATAATGTTGAGAACATTTATACAAAATTTAGTTGGAATTGATAGCTTGAGAATTGACGAAGTTATGATTTTTTATTCTCCCCAAAACCCTGTTTTTTTTCGCCCCTTGACCCCATTTTTATTTTTTTTTAAAAATCTATCATGCATAAACTTTTAGCACATTTTTAGAAGTAATATAAATTTTAAACTAATTCCATATCTATTTTAATTAAGAAATTTTATTTTTTTTTTCAGTTTTCGCAAAAACCCGCCCTATTTCCACTCCCCTGGTCTGATTTCACCCTTTAACGAACACGACCGATATTTTTTGTCTCTTGATTTTATGTAATAGTTTGAAGAAGATCTGAGCATAATTATGGAAGTTATCGTGTCTAGAAGAAGGTGAAAGATACATAGATAGATAGGTAGATAGATAGATAAACTTTTTTTACTGATGGTAGTTTTGGGGTCTTGGAGTCATCGTCGGTGTAGATCTGCAAAAATCTTTCCGAAATTCCAACATGGGAGAGAATGCAATAGGTAGTATTTCATACGAAATCTACCTAATATATTTGGTCTAAATTACTTAACCTAGAAAACTTTTATAGATTAAAAGTTTCAACTGAAACAATATCTGACCTTCGAAGATTTTCTTATACATAATAATTTTTCGAATGTCTGAATCTTTTTCATCTTAAAAAGACGAAAAATCACGAAAAAAAAGCCCCGTGAGTGTTCAGATTAACTAAATTCAACTGTATAAGTTTTTAGTATTTCTCTTAAGTTATTTTGAAGGCTTTATATATCAGGTGTAAAAATAATTACTCCATGTATCAATGATTATTTCAGTACGTAAATGCATGTTGCAATAACTAGATACATAAAATAAAAAATATAAGGCAATATAGGTTATATATGTGGGTGTAGGTGTTGATATTTTAAAGTTATTCTTTTCTTCATTTTCACTTTCAGCTAAAGAATTATACCTAACATTTCAAAAGCTTCCAGGGTACAAATTATTTATTTAGCGTTCTTTATGTAATTTATAAAAAAACAACTTTGGTAATAAAAAGACAACATATTTCAAAAAATATAACCTAATAAATTTTGTTATTCTTTTCTCAGACACCATTAAGTGATTTCTTTCAAAAAACTTTTTGTTTGAAGGACGTTTGCGGTCTTTTTCCAACAGACTCAGCTTTATAAAAATTGAGAGAAAGAAATACAGCGAAAATAATGCCATCGGTTTTTGCAATAAAATTATCGGAATTCTATAGCCAGTTATTGTATTGTTCATCTGTTGTTTTCTTCCGCAAATTCTATTATGTTCATCTCATTTATTACTTTAGACAATATATATCAAAGTTTCTATGATCAATATATTTGGTCTAAATTACTTCACCTAGACGAACTTTTATAGATTAAATGTTTCAACTGACACAATATCTATTCTTCAAAGTTTTTCTGATATAAAATATTTTTTGTGATGTCTGAATCTTTTCATCTTACTTCACATTTATTCAGTATATTCCAGTGTACTGGTCGTGTAAATTCAATGCTTTCAATTTAATTTTTATTAGTGTTGCGGTAATACTTTTTATCTATTATTGCAGCAAGAACTTAGTCCAATTTTTTTTTATTTTATTACATTTAACTTTCTAAAAAGTCTGAGCCATCCAGTAAAAGAAATGTTTAAATATATACAGAGTATATCTAAAAAGACAGAATACGCATAAAATATTTTTGGAAAATGGAACTGGAATGGTTCTTATTTGACTCAATCTATATAATTGAACGTGAAGGTGCTGTTAAAATATATGACTGGGACATTATTTGTGGACAGTGTGTACATCTTTTATTAATTAAAAACTTAATACATTTACTAAATGAAATATTAGAAATAAACAAATGCGTAATGCAAAAAATCATTTGGTAAAAAAAAAAAAAAAAAAAAAAAAAAAAAAAAAAAGAAGATATTTCCTTCTAGCAATATGCAGATAATAAAAATTACTATGAATTTTTTAAAAATATGCCATATTTTGTTAACATCTGCACACGTTTATTGGGAATTATATACTATTTCTGACTGCCCCGTGCAGCATGTAAGATATTTACATTATGAAAACACAAATTATTTTTAATAAAAAAAAAAAACCCTTGAGTATTTTAGAATTTTTCTTAAGCTATTTTAAAGTTTTTATATGTTCGGTGTATTTACATTTACTAAATGAATTTACATTACTAAGTAGATTACATTTACTAAATGAAATATTAGAAATAAACAAATGCGTAATGCAAAAAATCATTTGGTAAAAAAAAAAAGAAAAAAAAAAGATATTTCCTTTTAGAAATATGCAGATAATAAAAATGACTAAGAATTTTTTAAAAATATAATCATATTTTGTTAACATCTACACACGTTTAATGGGAATTATTTACTATTTCTGACTGCCCCATGCAGCATGTAAGATATTTACATTATGAAAACACAAATTATTTTTAATACAAAAAAAAAAAAAAAAAAAAAAAAAAAAAAAAAAAAAAAAAAATCTGTTGAGTATTTAGATAAATATCTTGTGTTCGAGAATATAAGGTTTTAGAATTTTTCTTAAGTTATTTTAAGTTTTTGTATGTTCGGTGTAAAAATAATTACATCATATATCAATGAATATTCTAATGCGTAAATGCATGTTGCATTAACTAGATACATGAATTAGAAAATATAAGACATTAAATATAGACTATGTGTGTGGGTGTAGGTGTTGATATTTTAAAGCTTTTCCTTTCTTTTCTTCATTTTCAGTTTCAGTTAAAGAACTATATCTAACATTTCAAAAGATGCCACGGGTACAAATTATTTATTTGACTTTCTTTGTATAATTTATAATAAAGCAACTTTGAAAATAAAAAGACAACATATTTCAAATAATATAATTTAATAAACTTTGTTATTATTTTGTTCGACGGCATTAAGTGATTTCTTTCAAAAAACGTTTATTTTATAAAAGACGTTTGCGGGTTTTTTCAGCACACTCAGCGTTATAAAAATGAAGAGAAAGAAAGACAGCGAAAACAATGACATCGATTTTTAGAATAATATTATCGGAATTCTATAGCTAGTTATCGTATTTTTCTTTGGTTCTTTTCTTGGGCAATTTCTATTGTGTTCATCTCATTTATTGCTTTAGACAATAGATATCAAAGTTTTTATAATCCATATATTTAGTCCAAATTGCTTCACCTAGACAAACTTTTATAGATTAAATGTTTAATCTGAAACAATACCTGACCTTCAAAGTTTTTCTGATATAAAATATTTGTTCTAATGTCTGAATCTTTTCATCTTACTCAACATTTAATCAGTATATTTTAATGTAGTGGTCATATAAATTCAATGCTTTCAAGTTAATTTATTATTAATCCTGCGATAACAACTTTTAACTACCTCGGCAGCAAGAACTTAGTCCAATAAGTTCCTATTTTATTACTTTTAACTTTCTAAAAAACCTGAGCCATCCAGTAAAAGAAATGTTTAAATATATACAGGGTATATCTGAAATGACAGAATAAATTTAAAATTTTGATATTATGCATCAAACATTTTTAGTAAATGGAATCGGGGCGGGATCTCATTTAACTTATTCAATAAAAGGGGAATATAAATGTGCAGTTAAAATTTATAGTTGGAATATTTTTACGAACATTTTATACATCTTTAATTAATTATATACTCAATACATAGACTAAATTAAATATTAGAAAAAAGGCATACTGAAAATAAATAAAATGATAAAAAACAATAAAAATGATTATTTTTTTTAAATGCAGTCATATTTTGTTAACACATACACGCTTAAGGCGAATTACTTACGTTTCTGAATTAACAAAGTACGACTGTGTAAGTTTTTAGTATTTCTCTTAAGTTATTTTAAAGATTTTATGTATCAGGTGTAAAAATCATTACTCCATATATCAATGAATATTCTCGTACGTAAATGCATATTGCAAAATCTAAAAATATAAAATAAAAATATAAGACATTAAAGTACTACTCTGTTATCCCGTCGACCAATTTCGCCAAATTATACAAATCCCCAAATTATACATATTGACGTAATTTTTATTTTAAATAACAAACAAACAAATAATTAATAGAATATTAATACAAATAAAAATAAAAAATTAAAATAAAAATCACTCAATGACGTTTTACACACGTGTATCGTATTTAAAGTTAATGAATTGACATACGAAATCATCCATTATTGGCATTTAATCTTATAATTTGGCGATAGACTTTTGGTCGACGAGATAACCTAGTAGTACCGACATAAAATATAAACTATACGTGTTGGTGTAGGTGTTCAAATTTTAAAGCTTTTCTTTTCTTTTCTTCATTTTCACTTTCATCTAAAGAACTATATCTAACATTTCAAATGATGCCAGGGTCCAAATTATTTATTTGGTGCTCTTTACATAATTTATAATAAAACAATTTTGATAATAAAAAGACAACATATATCAAACAATATAACCTAATAAACTTTGTTATTCCATTCTCCTATTCCATTAAGTGATTTCTTTGAAACAATTTTATTGTTTGAAAGACGCTTGCGGGCTTTTTCACCAAACACAGCGTTATAAAAATTAAGAGAAAGAAAGACAGCGAAAACAATGTCATCGGTTTTACAATAAAATTATCGGAATTCTATAGCTAGTTATTGTATTGTTTTTGTTGTTGTTGTTGTTTTCTTCCGCAATTTCTATTATGTTTATTTTAATTATTACGTTAGACAATATATATCAAAGATTTTATAATCAATATATTTTGTCTAAATTACTTCACCTAGACAAACTTTTACCGATTAAATGTTTCAACTGAGACAATATCTGACCTTAAAAGTTTTTCTGATATAAAATAATTTTCTAATTTTTTTATCCTGTATATTCCAGTGTACTGGTCATATAAATTCAAAGCTTTCAATTTAATTTATTATTAGTGTTATGATAATACTTTTTATCTACCTGTGCAGAAAGAACTCCAAAAAATTTCTATTTTATTACTTTTATATTTCTAAAAATCCTGACCTATCTAATAGAAGAAATGCTTAAATATACAGTTGTAGTCAAAACCACATTTTCCATCCAGCAAAAATTTTTTCGTTAATTTGTAAGTATACCCATATGAAGAGGTATCTCAAAGTAATACTTACACATTTTATTGTGATAAGAGTTGGGAACCTATTTATGGAATAACATATAAATATTAATAAATTTAATTGACGAAATTAAATACAAAGGAAAACGCATGTTCTCAGACGTTTCCGGCCACCTTCATAAGTTAAGAACAAAATGGTACTGCAACAGAAAATTACAGTGATCAACAACATTTCTAATTAGTATTTCATCTTTTTACCTTTTGTAATAAGTACTGTGGCGAATTTCATACGATCATACGTGACATTCACACATTCAACGGTTAAAGATCGTCTGTGGTACGTTTTTTTCCCTCATTTCTTACAATTTTTTTTGGTAATTTCGGCTGAGTTTGAATATTTATAGTTTTGCAAACGTTTGCCAAATTAATTTCTTAAATTTTCTATTGGATTAATCTCGGGCGTTTGGGCTAGCCATTTCAAAAGCGGAATTTTTTTGTACAAATGCCATTGCTAGTGGGGCTTAAATAAATTCATTAAGTCGTTATCTTTTTAAAACATACAGTTGTTACCACAATTTTTCCTCTAATAAGGCAGAAAATATTCTTGCAATATATCCTTATACATTGCATCATTCATCTTACCGCAGATTTCAAATCACGGACCAACACTTTTTGAAGAAAAATCTGCCCACATTATAACGTGTCCTCCGCCAAATTTCATTGTAGGAAAACATATGTAGAATCATATCTTTTGCGGTTAGGTTATTGGATGTAGTGTCTGCCATCACTCCCAAAATAATTTCAAATTCGAATGATAGAAAAATAGAAATTTTGTCCAGTTTTCACTTGACCAGACTTTATGTTCCTTCGAAAACGCCACTCGGGTACGTTGGTATTTTTTTTTTATCTCTGACATTTTTTTAACACCAACTCTTCCATAAAGTTTTGCATCACGACAGCATCTTGATACGGCAGCCTGACTTATTTCATTCTGTAAATCGCGGAATTTTGCAAAAGCAGTTTTATCCGGGTTATCAACTGTTTTTCCTCTGATAAATTCCTCCACAAAAATAGACAATTTCCGGGGTCTCCAGGACGTCAGAAGGTCCTGAAGGACCATGGCAATTTTTATATAATTTTTAAATATCGTTTACAGTTGGTTTACCATGCTATAACTTTACCACAATATTTCGAGATGTTTTGTCCTTTAGCGACAAACTAATCAATTATTTACAAACTATAATTCTTGAAGTTTTTACTTTTGTATTTAATATATGCTATTCACTTTGATTCATTCACAAACACGACTGAAAAATAATTTACCGATAGAAAAAATCTAAGGAATGATGAGTGGCCGGAAACTTTTGCATACACGAATTTCAAATTCTGCCACATTCTATGAAGTGTATTTAGTATACAATAAAAATGATCACGTGGTCAGAGGACATTAACATATTCCTAACTTTTGAAGCTATTGTGATTCTTCTTAGCTGAAACCTTCTCATAAATAAATTAAAGAAATTAACTGGCCGGAATCTTTTGACCGCCACTGTATACTGGGTATATCTGTGAAGACCCAATTAAATCGTGATAATATGCACCAAACTTTTTTACTTAATGGAATTGGGGCGGGATCTCATTTGACTTAATCAATAAAAAGTGACTATAAATGTGCAGTTAAAATTTATAATTGGAATATTTTTTACGAACACTTTGTATATCTTTAATTAATTAAATACTCAATACTTTTACTAAATTAAATATTAGAAATAAAAAAATGCATTCTGTAAATAAATAAAATGATAAAAAATAATAATTATTACTGTATTTTTTAAATATATCAATCGTTTATTTAATTATAGTCATAATTTTTAACACATACACGCTTAAGGCGAATTACTTACTGTTTCTGATTGCCCCTTTAATACGAAAACAAAAAAAATCCCCTGAGTATTCAGATTAACGAAGTTCGACTGTATAAGTTTTTAGTATTTCTCTTAAGCTATTTTATATATCAGATGTAAAAATAATTACTCCATATATCAATGAATATTTTAGTACTTAAATGCATATTGTAATAACTAGATACATAAAATAAGAAACTTAAGACATTAAATATAGACTATATGTGTGGGTGTAGGTGTTGACATTTTAAAATTTTTCTTTTCTTTTTTTCATTTTCACTTTCAGCTAAAGAACTATATCTAACATTTCAAAAGATTCCATGGGTACAAATTATTTATTTGGCATTCTTTATATAATTTATGATAAAACAACTTTGATAATAAAAAGACAACATATATCAAAGAATACAACCTAATAACGCTTAATATTCTTTTCTCCGACGACATTAATTGATTTCTTTCAAAAAACTTTTATTGTTTAATAGACGTTTGCGGGCTTTTTCCAACAGACTCACCATTATAAAAAATAAGAGAAAGAAAGACAGCAAAAACAATGACATTCTTTTTATAATAAAATTATCGGAATTCTATAGCTAATTATTGTATTGTTCTTTTATTGTTTTCTTCGGCAATTTCTATTATGTTCATATCATTTATTATTTTAAACGATATATGTCAAAGTTTTTATAATCAATACATTCGGTCTAAATTTCTTCACCTATACTAATTTTTTAGATTAAATTTTTTAAATGAAACAACATCTGACCTTCAAAATATTTCTGATATAAAATAATTTTTCTAATGTCTAAATCTTTTCATCGTAGGCTTAAAAATAATTACACCATATATCAATGAATATTCTAGTACGTAAATGCATGTTCCAATAACTAGATATATAAAATAAAAAATATAAGATATTGAATAAAAATATATGTGTGGGTGTAAGTGTTGACATTTAAAAGCTTTTCTCTTTTTTTTTTTCATTTTCACTTTCAGCTAAAGAATTATATATAACATTTCAAAACAAACCAGGGTCCAAATTATTTATTTAGTGTTCGTTATATTATTTATAATAAAACAACTTTGATAATAAAAAGACAACACATTTCAAAAATATAACCCAATAAACTTTGTTATTCTTTTCTTCAACTCCATTTAATGATTTCTTTCAAAAAACTTTTATTGTTTGAAATACGTTTGCGGGCTTTTTCACCAGACTCTGCGTAATAAAAACTAAAAGAGAGAAAGACAACGTAAACAATGTCATCAGTTTTACAATAAAATTATCAGAATTCTATAGCTAGTTATTCTATTGTTCTTTTGTTTCTTTCTTTGGCAATTTCTATTACGTTCATCTAATTTATTACTTTAGACAATATATATCAAAGTTTTTATAATCAATATATTTGGTCTAAATTACTTCACCTAGACAAACTTTTATAGATTAAATGTTTCGACTGAAACAATATCTGGCCTTCAAAGTTTCTCTGATATAGAATAATTTTTCTGATGTATGAAAATCAAAATATAATCGTGTTACTCAACATTTATTCAGTATATTTCATTGTACTTCTCATATAAATTGAATACTTTCAATTTGAATTTGAGTAGCGTTGCGGTAATACTTTTTATCTACATGGTTAGCAAGAATTTAGTCCAATAAATATCTATTTTATTACTTTTAACTTTCTAAGAATCCTGAACTATCTAGTAGAAGACATGTTTAAATATATACAGGGTGTATCTGAAAAGAGAGAATAACTTTGAAATTGTGATAATGCGTATCAAACCTTTTTAGTTAATGAAACCGGGAGTCTCAAATGACTCAATGAGTAAAAGGTTAAATGCATCTTATTGCTCACAGACTGATATTGTCAATAGATTTATTTTGCGTTCTTCCATTAATATTGTGACATCACGAAAAATATTAATTATTCCTTTATTGTACCAAAACAACACTGGCCCAGATGTGCGATACTTTTAAATGTTTCTGATAGTACATACAGTACTACTGACCAAATTGCAGGGTACTTCCAGAGCTTTAATTAACTCTTTCCATTTTATACAAAATAAACTGTTAAATACGATTGCTTCTCGTGCTCAGACGATTCAGTACAATCCGTACAATAAATATAATAATTAATAATCACATTCTTTAAAAAGTCGTTATTAAAATAATAATAATATTTTCTGAAAAACTATATGACGTAGGTTGGTTATAGCTGTATATACTAGAAACATTTGGACATCATAAAAGTTCAAAGAGATATAAAGTCTTGATAATATTAAATATTGCTGATTTGATTAATTGTTTTTTTAATCTCATCATAATTTAATTATGATGAAATTACATTAATACTGATAATAAAAGTGGTGCATATTTAAGCTTTATTTGTCATTTTATAAAGCTTGATTCAGTGTAGTAATATTTTTTTGTTTTTACATTTTACCTAAACAGTTCTTCAAAGCTTAAACTGGGCATTTGAGCTAAACGTGCTCTGAAAGGAATTCGGAAATTTCTAATGTTACCTTTATTCGTGCACATATTTTTCCAGGTGGGTTTTTAATTATTTTTTAATACACAGAAGACGAATTGAGAGAGCCCTCAAAGCAAAGTAAGCGCGAATACCATAGCATTTATGTGAATAATTTTATTTAAACTAGTCTGTCTCTAATAATTTAACGTTTATTTCTTTTATACTGCTACTGGGAATTACATTACCAAATATATCATTAAATTTTTTTTATGTTTCAGAAGCAGATTATTCATAGTATACATCTTTCTCATCATTGTGTAAGTCAAACTACCCATGTAAGGTATTAATATTTCAGCTAGTTTCAGACATTTTTTTTCTTCAAAAATCGTTATTAACAATGTTTTTATATTTCTACTAATAAAGGTACGTATATCGCTCTTCAACATTTTTCCTGAATATCCGCTAATCAAAATTTGTGTCGAATGAAAAAAGTGCACTTTTTTTAAAAATTATGTGATCTAGGGTAATCACTATAATGTTCCTGCAAGATTTAAATTAACACTATCTCTTCTATTTCCTAATTTCAGTTTTTAAAAATTATGTGACCTAGGGTAATCACTATAATGTTCCTGCAAGATTTAAATTAACACTATCTCTTCTATTTCCTAATTTTAGTTTTAGTTGATTTTTAAATAGAGGAAGGACAAATTTTTGCACGAAATTTTCGATGGTATCTCTAAAAATCTAATACCTAAAATTAAAAGAAATATATTTTTGAGTTCATCGGTACAAAATCGTTCACACAATGCCCCACACAGAATACAAAGTACAGATTCTTTTTTCAAGGAGCTTATTTAACCCATCTACATTTTCCATAAATAAATTTGTAGACGTTTAAGAATCTGTAAACATGTAAGCCGATAGTCTTTATGACTTACTCCAGTTTGAATATTCTACGTTCCATATTTTATAAGTAAATTGGCTGTGACAAACGCACAGACACAGGAGTGATTTCACGATGGTTTTCCTTTTTTACTTTTTGAGTACGGAACCCTATAATGTTAGTCGGGTGAAAACTGCGACAAAATGCTCTTTTTAGCAGTATAATTTGGGGAAGAATTTAATTTCAGCTTAAAATAAAACACAGTGATTTTTTGGGGGGGAGGGGGTGGAGGGTTAACTCTTATCTGATATCATTTTTGTAACAGAACACACTAACAATCTTCGATTAAGATTTTAAAATTCTTTTAAATTATGTTTCTAACACTTGGCAATTTTTAATAACTAAGGGAATTGTGTACATGTCATATAACACAGGCCTACAAAAAAAAATTTTTTTTTTGGTGCCTGAGATTTTATAACTGATTTTGGATATTTTTGGGACGCTGATTCCAAATGTGCAATCAGTTTTTCTCTATCAGCTCTACTTTTTTAGATATGCAAAGCAAACTAAAGATTTTTTAGAACTAAAGTGACCTTGAACACTTAAACTGACCTTATGATACATAGTCCTGTAACGACGCTCAAGGCGATTAGAAGGACAGTGAAATACCACAAGATCTTGAAAAAAAGAAATGTGCAAGCAAAACTGGAGATCTGCGCATCCTTATGATTTCGCGCAGCTCATCCATAAAGCCAAATGTAAAAGCCTTCAAGAGATAAGGTTAGTTTCAGAGTTCGCTCTATGGAAACAAAACTGGCTTTCTTTGACTGTCTAAAGTTTTTGAACTTCCATGATATTTGTGTTTAAGGTAGAATTCGTATCAATTTAACTTAAAACTCGTAGTGTAGAATGGAATTTAAATGAGTTCAAGTAGAAAAAGTTGTATAAATCATCCAGATAAGTTTTGTTACATATGCGGAGAATAAAAGTTGAAAGAACACAGAAAATATGTTACTGACTTTGTAAAGAGAGCTTATCTTGGATACTTTGGGGTTAGACTTGGTGATCTGGATAAAATCTGCGCACCGCAACAGGTCTGTAAAACTTGTACAGAGCATTTATGACAGTGAGCTGACGGAAGAGAATAAGTCTCAAATTCGGTTTACCAATGGTTTGGAGAGAACTCCAAAACCATTTCTATGACTATTATTTCTACCTAGCACTGGAATACTATTTGAATTAATCGAAACAATTGTAATAAGAAAACTTATCCTGATTTAGAGATTCTGATCTTCAACACCCCCCACTTCTTCACTCAGAGGAACTACCGATCCCAACGTTTCATCAGCTACCAGAGCTTAGTGAGGATGAATATTGTCCTTCTGATCATCTTTAAGATAGCTGTGAAGGTAACAGTGATTATGAGGAGACGTCATCAATGCCTAAATTTTTCAACCAGGTTGATTTAAATGATTTCAAAAGAGATTTCAATGTTTTAAAAGAAGCTTCTGAATTACTGGTTGGTTTCAAGATTCAAAGATAAAAATTTATTAGAACAAAGAGCCAAACATACATTTTATCACACAAGACAAAATTGTCTACTACCCTACTTCTCTTAAAAAAACAATCTTGTATTTTGTCAGGAATTTAGAGAACTGTTAGAAAAATTGGTTCTTCCTAAATATTCTCCAGATGATTGTCCTTGGACAGCAAAGAAGTTACACAAAATACTATTGTTTTTCTATTTTTGGGATAGCAGGGATAAAACACACCACTAGATTAGAAAAGAGAGGCCTAAGAAAGAAAACATTGATGTTGGAGAAAGGAATGTCATTAATAACACTTTAGTTGGGCGAAAGAAAATCATACTTTCTGCACTGCATATCAAGCTCTGTCCTATGAAGCAGTTTGTGTAAATTCTCCATAAGAACGGGTCATGATTTGCATATATAAGTTAAAAACACCCGAATTGAGTTATGAAGATATTAAAGCAGGAATGTTTAACGGAGAACAAATAAGACAACTGATTAAGGATCCTGCTTTCGTAAACTCAACGAATGAGGCTGAATAAAAAGCCTGGACATTTTTTGTGGCAGTTCACAAACACATTCCGGGCAAATGCAAAGGAGAAGTCTATGTAGAACTGGTAAATGAAAAGCATAATAGTTTTAAATCTCTTGGGTGTACTACAAGCATTAAAGTTCACTATTTACATTGCCACTTAGAGCATTTTCTTGAAAATAAAGAAGGAACAAGTGATAAACATCCCGAAAGATTTCACCACAATATTAAGACTATAGAGGACCGCTACCAAAAAAGATGAGGTATGCAAAGGGTTTCAGATTACAGTTTGAGTTTAGAAAGACACTGTTCTAAAATATATTCCAGAATGTCACGGAAAAGAAGCTTCCGAAGCATTCAATGAGTATCAGTTTCATCAGTGACGTTTTTCTCTATTTTTGTGAGTAAAAATATTTGTACAATATAATTAAAAAATTATTATTTCAATATGTGCATATCATAATAATAAAACTAACATTTGTGTATAATAAAAAATAAAAATCCTGTATTTATTTTATTTTTACATACATTTTTTAATACATGGATTTACCTTAAAATAATGAAACATATATTTCACAAAAAGTTATTTATCTTTAAAAACTGAGCTGATAGAGAAAAACTAATGCCATATTTGAATTCAGGACATCAAATTCATATAAAATCAGCTAAAAATACCCCGGCACCAAAACAGCTGTTGACCAGTGTAATCATTGTTTCATTGATTTTTCTAAATTAGATGGAGGGTGCAGCCGGAAAAAGAATTCTTTTTAGTTCATTATCTGGTGAATTGCTGTCGCTCTTTGTTGTTTTCATTAAATTTTTGATCATGCAAAAGGTAAGAAGAAATTTTGACCAATTTTTCCAAAATTTTATTCGGAAATGTAAAACATTTTGTATACGTGCTCTTAAATTTTCAAAACGATTTTTTAAATTTTTGTTCATTAGTGAAAATGCTTTATTTCTTCCATTCATGCTTTGAAATCCGGTCCATATGAACTCATTCATTTCCCATTTTTCTAAAAAAAAAATGAGAATTATTCTTCACGAGTTTTAATTAATATCTAGGCTAATTATCAAAAAATTATAAGGCTCAGCATCGGATGCACCAGTATTTAATTTTATGATGATAGTAGATAAACTAGAGTAATAGACCCGGAGGCGGCAGCTCACATAATCACTTCATTGAGTTCATGTGTGAAATTTCAGAATTAGTTAAAATTAGATTCGCATATTAAAACGCATTGGGTCTATCAAGATATAGCTTCATGAAAAACAAGTAAAAACCTGATTTTAGCGGTTGACTGTTAGATTTATCATCATGTTTTCCAGCACCCAAAAGTATGAAAACATCGACAATTGGGAGCAGGAAAACACAATGGTAATTCTGCGAATCAACTGCTAAAATCGGGTTTTCAGGTTTTTTTTCCCCAGCAAGATATCACTTTGCAGACCAATTGAGTTTTAATATGTGAATCGAGCTATGGCTAATTTTTGCCATGAACTCGACGAGGTGATTGTCTGTTCTACAACATAAGAAGCATGATAAATTGCTTATTAGAAGTACTAGTACAGCAATACTTACGGTTAAAGAAATTTATAATTATCTGTACTTAAATATACATAAATGTAATAGTAGTATATCTTTTTGCGTATTTAAATTTTAATTAAAAATTAGTTGGATTTGCCCTTACATCTGAATGTTTTAAAAAGTACTCAAACATGCTAAGACTTTAATATTATTGCACTAATATACCAAATTACATCTTCATGGTACATTTCTGTTTAATTTAATTAATCGGCGTACAAAAAAAAGTTAATCTAGATCATGATATTTATTAAAACCATTTGTTTTCTTTATTCTGACTTCGTCAGCTGTTTCCGAATAGCCGGCTTAACAGGACGCGAATTGCTTTTACTACATGAGCCACCGATGGACAATAAAACTTTGAAAAATCGGAAAAATAATAGAAAAATCTATATCACAGCAGCCCTCTACCGCGGAATATTGTAGAATTGAAGGAGAAACAGCTGGGCTATAGCTAAAAACATACAGAAAAAATTTGTTTAATTCTATGCGTAACTTTATAATTTTTTCTAAGGTACAACAGTAAAAATGGCACAGAAATTGCTATTACAGCGATTCTTTCTGCGGATTTTTTTTTTCGAATTGAGGGAGAACCGGCTGACCATAACCAAAAACATGCACAAAACATTTTATTTATCTGTATCCTTAACTTCCTACACTTTTCGATGATGGTACGGACAAATGGTGCCGTCTCTGGGTGGAATATTTCTAAATTAGAAGAAGAGCTGCTTGACTAGCCAAGAACCTACATAAAAAAAAGTTCGTTCAACTTTATATATGACTTCATTCATTTTTTGATGGTACAATGGCAAAACATGGACACGCAGACTCACAGACATACGGCGGACAGACAAACATTTTGTATAAACGTGTTTTTGGGAACCTCTCACCCTTAAAATATGTAAATACGTTGAAAATCTGAAGAAAAAAAAATTCGATTACAATACTTTTTTCAACTGAAAAAGGGGGAAAGAAAAAATTATAATGAACAGTTCGAACATATTACAATCATTTAAATGTTACTTAATTGAATCCCTCAATAAACTATGCATGAAAAACATTAAATATTTAATATACTTTGATAAACTTATAATTAGCACTAACAATAACAAGCAATAATAACTAATACAAAAGATTAATATAATAGATAATAATAGTAAACAATAAATAACGATAAATTACTTTTGTCATAACATGAAATAAATTAGGGGAAAATTATAAATAGCGAAGTTTACTTTTATCATATAAACGTAACATAATAATAATATGAAGATATATATCAAAAATAATACTTAAACACAGTAAATATTGTATATTAAACTTTAGCTAGCCTTTACTGAGCACAGATGCAACGTGATGAGCACTTTTTTCCCTTTAATTCACAGAAATTAAGTATTTCGCAATTCTATAATTACATTATTTACTATAACATCATATTTAATTCATCATACACCCCATTCCATTATATTATTTTATTTAATGCATCCCATGTATTTAAATCTTATAATAAATTTCCTACTATAAACTATTCTATCCCAGTTGTTATGATTTAAATTCAATATTCAAGTTGTGTAATTTGATATTTCACTAAGTCTTATTTAGAGCAAGTTGTAAATTATGATTAATAATCTGACAGAATGAGGCGTTATTTCTCCTCTTAGATCATTCTTGGATTTAATCAAATTTATGAATGGTCTAAAACAGAGTAAATATCGGCTTGGTGAGGCGCAATAAACAATTACATATTATTACATTATCTATTTTTTTTCGTATTTTTAGGAATTAACAAAATTTATTTTACAATTAAATAAAATGTCGCTAGAACATGTTTTAATAATTAAATATAAATTTTACTTCGTAAAATACTATTCTCAGATAAAATTAAGTCTACAATGCAGAATTAGTAAAAATAAGATAATAGGCTAATAAAAATATAAAGAGAATAAAAAAATATTTACAATTTATTTTACACAATTTTGCATTATTAAGTCTCTAATAAGATGCTATGCATAATGATTAAAATTAACATTCCATAATAAATTTATTATATATTAAAGAACATAATTACAATTTGTTTATATCATTAAGCATTAATAGGCCTCTGGCGAATCAAAATATTTTTACATACTAAAAAAATTAACTGTAATAATTTAACAACTGATTTAATTATGTCATTCTGCTATGGAATTATATTTTGAAAGCTTTGAAGTTAAACTATACTGTATTCTCAATTAAGTTAAATGTTTTATTACTATTATAATTCTTTAAGCACAGCAGTACTGCAATTTTACAACAGATTCGCGTGAATAAAACTTGCCCTACATCTGAATAAGAAGATTAAAACATAAGGAAAATGAATCATTAAAGTCAAGTAACTAGTAATTATACTCTATCACGCACTTGAAATATTTATAAAACATTATAAAAAGGACTATTATTTATGCACAAATGGAAATATGTCTGGAAACTTCTATTCATAATTGATTCTTTTGTAAAATCAGGTATTGCATCTACTTTTGTTTTGAAGAAATATATTCATTAAATTATCATTGTTCAAATTATATCATAGAATATAATGGAGCAAAAGATAAAAAATACTAACATTTAGAATTTTTTTCTAATAAGGATTATTATCGGAAATTCTATTTTTTTTCTATTTTTAGTTGGGATCTGCAATGTAACATCAAATGCCCCATTCCTGATATACAGTGATGAATCAAAACATTATGACCTCTCCCCCATTTTGAGATGAACGCACTTGGTGACATGGAGGTTATGTAATCAAGTGAAAATGACATTTAACTGCTGCTAAAAAAGGTCTAAAGGCCCAAACACATTTGACCTGTTCTTGAAGTTTGGTGTAGGCTCTTTTGTTGTGGCGACACGGTGTTTTTGATATTAATGAGTTTTGCAGTAAAAGGACGGTTATCCGGCAAAAGAGGAATCTTTCCATCAAATAGGGTGTATTGCTTATTTCCCTATTATTTTGTTAATTTCCCACGTTTATATTATGAAGAAACCTCAAATGGATCCTATACAAAAGACTTCCCCACTTTTTCCAAGAATTCAGTTCAAGGGAAGAGTATTGCAATCGGAACGGATCCTTAGGAATACTTTTTTGCTCTTCGTCTGCCTGTAATACTAAAGATTGCTGATCTAAGCTGCTTTGAGAGAGAACTGAATTCATTCGTTCAATGGTTCAGAACGAATATCTCCGACTCGTCGGTTGTTCGTGACATATTTTTGTTTGCATTTATGAAAAGTGCATGAATGACGATGAAACCATCCGTGGATACCAGGGCATTGGACAGCAAAGCATCATCAAAGAAAAATATTGAGGAGATACTCCCGTGTGGTAAAGCAAAACCGGTGCTAGTGACTGGTTCAGGTGATATCCCAATATGATACAAGTCTAAGTAGAATTGTTTCGGAGCACACAGTTAAGATGACACTGTTGAATATGAGACTGCTCAGCAAACGCAATTTTCGTATATTTAAACATAAAATATACGTTTTTTTTTTAATGAATTTTGGGGCTTTAACGCTTGGTAGTATTTATTACATAAAACTTCCAATGATCGTGCCCAATAATCCCAAGATCGTGCATAATGTTTCACATAACCACACTCATAAACTTCCAAAAAAAAAAAAAAAAACGAGCAAGCCGCATTTTTAACTTTTTACATAATTTAAAGAAAGAAAGAAGCTCCAAATAAAGCAAGTTGGAAATCGCAAATCAGACGTAACAAATGCGGTGCGTTCGTACTACAACGAAGTTTTTAAAATAAAGAGTACTTCATATGGAATATAGTATCCGAAATCTTTGTGTGTTCCTGTAAATACTAAATGCTTTCTAATATACAGAAATTAACTTGTAGTAAACCTCAGCAACGTATATAAATTTTATAAACTGAAATATTTGAATCTGATTAAAACGAGAACCAAAAAAACTTTCCCCCGTAACTTTATGCAGTGGAATATTTTTGGTGGTCCTGTAATCAATAACAAATATATTCTTTGCACTATACACTATACATAATGTATATTTTAGTATATACTTCATAGATGCATACCAATTTTATTATGTTCGAAAGAGTGTAACATTAGTAAAATGCACTTGTAACAATTTTTTCCTCTGACCATAATGGAATAATTTAGATTGTCCCTGTAATTGAACTATACATCAGATTTTCATCAAATTTGAAATGACTCGTCAAAATTATGTAAAAATAATACTTTTTAAATTTCAAACGATTGGGTTGTGTAAGTTTTGCGTTATTATATGCATATAGACGGACAGACGAACGGATTGAAAGACGATTATAGCTACTACGTTTATAGATAATTAAGAATGCACCCAAAAAGGTGTGTCTATTGGTGTAGAAAACTTAAAACATTTGATGGTTCAATTCCTTTTTTCAAATGAAAATGTACGGGTTTTCCACTTATTTTAGTGCAGGATCGGAAACCTTGGATTGAAACTCTGGATAGGAATTTCGTTTGCATAAGTAATAAATAAATTAATCAAAATATATATTTAACTTAAATACATTTGCGATTGTAAAATTAAATAAGAAGACGGATAAAATATTTCAGTTGATAGATTTGCTAAAAGGTCCCTTTTTACCTGTTTCGTATTTAATTAAAAAGAAAATGCCTTCATATGGATTTCAATCCATGCAATTAAAAATTTATTTAAATTTTTTGCAACAACAAATATTAAAATATTAAGAACAGAAATATATCAAATGTCTGTAATATTATAACAAGCGGCAATTGATTAACTTAATGAATTTACGCAAGTTGATTTTAGATTTTTCTATCGATATATATGTTTGAGAAATAAAACCAGCAAGTGTTGTTTTAGACAATGTTCTGGAACTAACCGCCAATCGAAAATAAAGGATATATTTTAAACCAAAAATTTAATTAAAATACATATTTAACTGTACGTTTAAAAATAAACTATTTATATTACAATTTATTCTTTTGTTATAGTATTCATTAAAATAATATAATCAATTAGAAAATTGTCTCTGAAATTATATATATAAAGCAATAATTTAATTTGATAGAATTTTATCTCTAAGATTGGAAAAATGTTATTCTGTAAAATGGCTACAACAACAAATGAAGAACTGTAAAGTTAAATTTGTTAGATCCCGAAACGACCTTACATTAGATTATCATAATATGAAAAAAAAAAACCTTTTTTGAGGAATTGTTGAAAAATATGTATTTTTATTTATAAGCTGGAACTTTAAATATAGAAAAACATTAGAAAAATACTTATCAATTTTTTTATTTAAAATTTAAAAACATTGACTGAATTATCCAAAAAAGACTTTTTTTTGCATAACTTCTAATCTACATCAGAATATTCGCATTATTTTGCTTTATATATATATATATATATATATATATATATATATATATATATATATATATATAAACATATGGATGTTTTTTGCATATATGCAAACTATAATTGTAAGAAAATTGATTTTTTTTTGGTGGGGGGGATTTACTGTTTAAACACGATGTACTGTTTTAGATTTTGAAAATTAGACAACTTTTTTTAAGTAATTCCCCACAAAATTCTCTTAATTTTTACTTTCTTCTATCTTAACAAGAAGAAAGTATTGGATTTCTGAATATTTCTGACAGCCAGTTTTGACAAGTTTTAGTGGTCAGTGAACCCGTAAAACATATTTTTTACGAAATGTCTGTCTGACTGAGTCTGTGACTTTGTCTGTATGAGACAAAAATTTTTGGGAGCGTTATCTCAATAACTAATGCACCTAATTTCATAAAACTTTAGATTCTGTGAGACCTCAAAATAAGCTATAAAGATCTGATCAGTTTTCGGTATATATTGCTCAACTACTAGCGCTGCTATACTGCATTATTTATAATTTCCACAATAGCCATATTTCGAGAACTAGCGCATGGAATTTCATAAAATTTTACACATAGTTACTACTTGTAAATGCTTGTAACATAGTACAACATAGTTACACATAGTAGAAGGCTAATTACTGCTTGTACGAATCGCTCTGCAGATGATGCTGCCATGATTATTCATGATTATCGCAATAGCCCTATAGCAAGAGTTAATTTACGAAATATTTTAAAACTTCAGATTCAGTTAGTCCCAGATATAGATTAGTGTTGTTCAGTTTTTGGTGTTAATCACCCTACATATGGCACTGCTACGTTGCATTTTTCACGATTTCGCAATTAATGTATCTCAAGAAATAATGCATGGATTTTCATCAAATCTCAGATTCAGTTAGTGCCTGAAAAAAAATGTTCCTGATTTGTTTTTGGTATACACCATCCAACAGATGGCGCTGTTATGCATTTTTTTCTTTTAAGGTTTTGCAATGGATCTATCTCAAAATCGGATTTTTATCAAACTTCAGATGCAATTATAAATTAACACATGTTGCTGACTAGATTTTGGTTTAAACGACATAACCGATGGAACTGCTGTGCTGCATTTTTCAGGACGTATTGGCATGCTTGATGACATGAGTACTGTCATAATAGATGAAAGTTTTGACCTTAAAATATCTGGCTAGTTTTTGAAAGTGTTTGACAAAGATAGTTTCCGTTATTTTTTTTTTTTTTTTTTTTTTTTTTTTTCCATATGTTTCGTTAAAAAATTTAAAGCAAATTCGTTCAATTAATAATACCGAACTTTCTCGTTTCCCATATTTAAAAAAATAATTTGAGAATTTATTCCCGCAATATTTATCAATTAAAAAAAAAGAAATTGTAATTTATCATTTTTTTGTGCAATCTGATTTCCTAAACAATATAATCCTCTTCTAAATCATCAAAAACTTCTATAGCATCCTAAACAGCGAAACAATTTTAAGTTATACTCTATTATTTAAATAAATAAATAAATGAAAAAGAGAAAAAGAACTAGCCGTTGGGGGCCACCGTAATACTTACCCATCATGGACATGCATAATACAAAATATGTGTAAACTATTTATAAAACGAATGGCAATCCCGAAATAAAATTTAAACGTATATTTAAATATTTTTAATACATAGTAATGCTCTATTAATGAATTGTTGATGAGCCAATTTCGATAAATTATAGAAAACGCTGAACTACCCAAGTAGTAAGGAATTACGTAAAAGAAAAATCCTTATATCTCCAAAAATATCAATCATATAAACTGAAAGTTTATAGCGTCAGATTAAGCGTCTCATTTCCAATTAAAATATATATTTAAAATGGAATTGAATGAAATAGAAGTTTATGAAAAATAGAAGAGTGTAGAAAATACGATTACAAATATCTCGGCGAATAACTATTTGATTCACTTCGTTCTTTATGCGAAATTTGTGTTATTTTATTGTATTATACATTGTCTCTTTAAAATAAAAAAAATCGAAAATTCTTATATACCTTCCTTCAAAACAAATATTTTGAGAGTCCAATAATATAGTTTCGTATAATCGAGGTTACTGATATTAAATAGGCTTCTTCTTATTATTAAATACTAAGAACATACTAAGTTTCAATTCTCTATCTTAGTTTGTTCAGGGGATAGGGCGTTTACAGACACACAGACAGACGGATGGCCTTTTTCTAACCTAAAAATATGTTTTTCGAAATATTCACAATCTTAAACGTGTAAATCCGTCAAAAAAATTTCGATTTTCAAAACGATTGCAAGATTTACCGTATGCTACGTATGATGGGTAAGTAAAAAGGGATGCTCCATAAATGAGCAAAAAGTAGAAAGAAATAAAGACGAAATAGCAAATAACAAAGAGTTCGTATTTCCCAGAAACATTTCCCCGCAGATTTTACAAGAATTGGAAAAGAATTAATAGGAAAAATCGGCTAACGCAAATGGTCGCAAGGTGTTAATTTAGACTGATTCAAATTTTAGAATTAAATATAATCCTAAGAAATAGTTGGAATTTGTTGGAAATTTTACTACACAAGAGTATGAGCATTCAAAGTCAGCTTCACGGTCAGTGGCGCACCCAAGATTAAGCTTTGGGGTGGGCTAGCATATTTTAGAGTTTTATGTTTTCCCGATCTCACCCGGAATTTCGTACGAGCTCAGTCCGATTTTTTTTTTTTACATTTGATTAAAAATGGACGAGATGCTTCGAGCTCGAACATATATTTTTTTCTGTGGACTTTATAAAGTGAGAAGACTGAATGGTGGGACAGTGGCTGTGAAAATTTTTGATGGGGCTAGTTCTTAAACCTCTTTGATAAATAGAAAAAAAATATTGCTATAATTAAGCGTACACCTTAGAAAAACTTATAAAACTGTGAAAAACAGAGTCATCTTTTTAAGGAATTTTTACAAGAAATTGATGTAAAAAATATTAATTTCCCGAGGAGATATTTTATATATACGAATGCAAGAAACGCCTATTGACTTTACGTTAAGCTAGCATCAGATTCACGAACATTTCGCGCACGTTTTAAGCCAACACTTGATTTCCTCCAATTTTTCGCGAAATATCCTCACAACACACAGTGTAATAATGTTCGATGTGAACGGCAATGTCCCCCAACTTTTTACAACAGTCCCAAAAAAATCTCCGCTAGCCGAGACTTTCCTCCAACATCGAACATTTTAACGAATCAGAGATAAGCGATTGATACGAATAGGCGATAAATATTATCGGCTGGTACTAGTAGTATCGGTTTTCCTCCATTTCCTCCGACTTTTTATAAGACAATTGTAACCTTTTTCTCTTTTTGAACGGAAAAAGTTGTGGTTAAAATCGACTGAAAAGTTTGTGAATCTGTAGCAGCTAAGGTGTTGTTACACAAAGTCATTTTTTGCGGTTAGAATTCGGCGTGTTTTATGTCCGCAGGTGGCATGTTTCATGTATAATGGCTGTTCCAATTCAACTTCAATACAACTGTAGACAGGGACATTTTCCTTAAGTATGGTTGAGATAGTTATGTCCTGAACCATTGTAATAACCAGGGAAACCATTGTAATATCTTCTTTTTCCTTTTTCAGTAAACGGTAGTAGGGAAAAGAAGAAAGGATTTACTGGAATTCAATTGAACTTGGGCAAAATACACGTGTGCTCAGAGCCTTAGGCAGCGAACACACACAAATACTTTTTGTGGTTATCAGGCTGCGCTATTTATGTCCCCGCACGGCCCGTTTGATGTTAATGACATTCGTGGTTCAACTTCAATCCAAGTTTGGACATGAATCTTTCCTTTAAGTGGGGTTGAGATAGATGTCTTCCGGACCATTGAATTCCCCCCCCCCCCCTCATTGTAAATAAACCGCGACTAGGGAGAAAAGAAGCGAGTTCCAGGAATTCAGTTGAACTTCGATGTGGTCAGGTCGGTTTTGGCCTTTAGTGAGGGGAATTCGGAAGGTCGATAACGAATTTCGTCCGGAAAGAGACTAAGGCGCAACTATTCAAGAGTTAAATTTTTGAATTCGCTCTTTTCAGTATTAAAACATAATTTTTCACAAAAATGAATCCTATAAACATTTTGTATATTTTTTCTGCATGAAGAAAATCAACTTGTATAATTTAAAAAATATGTATTTTTTAATTAATTAAATGACTTTTTCTGAGACGTGGGATTTTATTTTTATGTAATTAAATTTTTAATGCAAAAAGAGAGAGAGAGAGAGAGAGAGAGAGAGAGAGAGAGAGAGAGAGAGAGAGAGAGAGAGAGGGAGGGAGAGAGAGAGAAAGAGAAAAAGAGAGAGAGAGAGAAATTCAGATATATTTTAGATTTTCCAGTTCTCTACCGAGGACAACAACTATTTTCCAAATAGTTAAAAAAGAGACAGAATTGTAATTTAACAAATTACAACGACTATTTGGAAAATGATATTTTCAAAGACTAAAATATTAGACCTATAAATAAATTCTACATTTAAACTAATAATAATAAAAAGCATCATTATTATGATGATCATAACGAGTCTTATATTACGTACGCCATGCAATATTCCTAAACCAATGATTTAAAGAAAAAAAAAAAAAAAAAAAAAAAAAAAAAAAAAAAAAAAGCAGCAGTTTACACTGTAAAAAAAAATTCAAGAGGTTACTAAAAATTTTTTAGTAAATTTGTATTCCACAGAATTTTTTAGTAACCATTACAAGCATTTTTTTACAAGTGAAATAGACATTTCTTTTGTAAACTGAACAAAAGAACTTTTTGTATAACTAACTTAAAGCTTTTTAGTATGAGCCACCAAGCAAATTTTAGTAATAGCTCCAAAATTATTTTTAGTTAATTAAAAAATATATTTAGACTTCTGAAGCGGAAGATTTTCGGCAAAACCACAATAGATGGCAGCACCAAACATTGCTACCTGCTCTATTTTGACATGTTTCTAAAGGGGAGGAAAAGTCCACAGATTTACCCATGGTAACTGCTACGACAGGATTTTCACAATGCCTTTATTTAACGAGCACTGACATTGCATATATTCGGTGCAGTCCAGCATCGAACCCGAGTACTTTCAGCCTGGAATTCGGTGCTAAGACCACTGTGCTATCAAGGCCACACCAAGTGAGTTTTAGTAATAGCTATTAAAAATTTAAAACTATTAACTCAATTCGTTGCTAGCTTTTTTCTAGTAATTCTTACAGATACCTTGTAATCGAGTAAGATTACTAAAATTTTTTTAGTAATTAAAAGGATCACTAAAATTTTTTTAGTAGATCGACCCTTTTTTTTTACAGTGTATAGATATATAACTTTAACTGTTTAAAATGTGCATTTTTATTTGATGGAGTTAATCAGACTGACTTCTGAACGACTGATATTACACACGACATGGATTAAACATTGATATTCCTGGAGCCATCATAAACAAATTTTAAATGCAATTTCAGTTTTACAATTTTCGGAGTTGCAAATTTTTAAATTTCAAAACATCGCACATTTTATATTTTTTACACCATTGAGTAGAGAAAAAAATGCACTTTTAAATGAAATTTGTTTAAATTTTTTATCGCAATTTGTTTTCAAATTATTTTTTTTAACTTTTTATTACTTCTTTTGTCATTGTAGCAACAGAAGTATTCCAGTTTTGAGCATTAAACGTCTATAAATCAGACACTTAATAAAATATAAAAAATTGCGGAATTTAACCAATAAAGTTATCCAGATATACTTCAGTTCTCCTAGTTTATACCGAAGACAACTATTTTCCAAATAGTTAAAAAGAAAATAAAAAAAAAAAAAAAAAAAAAAAAAGAAAAAAAAAAGAAAATAGTATTTTTAAGGCCAAAAAATATGATTATATGGGGGCCACCTTTTAAATTAATTTATATTTATTGAGTTAAAATTTTGAAATTTTTTGTGATGGTCAACCATATCATTTCTAAACAAAATCACATGATAAAACTTGTCATAATTAAAAAAAAATGAATTCATTAAAAAAGTGGGGGATTTTATAACTTGAAATATTATTTATAGAATTTCAATGCTTTTCACATAAATATATAAGCTTTAATTTTTATTCAGAATTTTTAAAAATAATAATTTAAATAAAAATTAAAACTATTTGAAGTAAAATTTTGAAAAACAAGATCTATTTTTTTTAAACTTATATTTTTAAAACTAAATGTATTTTTTTCAAATTTTCGGAATCATAATTAAAGTAAAACACTTGAAAAAGACATGCTCCAAGTTTGTGAGATATTTATCTTAAGTGAATCTTGAGTTATAGCAAGTTAAATAAAATAATCGATGAAAAAACCCAATATGAAGAAAAACGCATTGTATCCTTAAAAACCATTTCTCGAAAGCTAGATTTTGAAGACAAAATGAACCAAAATATAAAAAATTTAAAAATATTGTTCTAATTAAGATAGAAAATAAATATTTATACGTCATTTTGAGCAGAAAAACACAAAGACATTTTTAACGATGTCAAAAATTTAAAACAAAAAATGAAGCTTTTTGTGTCCCGGACTCTTTTAAGCAAAAATTAAAGTTAGTAAAAGTAAATATTAACCTGACGATATGATTTGACTTAGGAAAATATTTTAAGTATTATGTTTTAATCAAATTATTAGCAGATGTAATTTTTCCAAGTGGGGGGAAAAAATCCGGGCCAGGATTCCAACTAGAGATGTATTGGCTGAAACAGCCAATGGTCTTCCAATTGAGTCATCCCGCACGAATACTGGAGGACTAATTCACTCAACTAATTTTAAGGATCACACAATCTGGTCTGATACTATGGATCAGCTCAATAGAATAAATTGAAGGTTAATATATGGAACTGCAGAAAGCTCCGAATACAAAATTATATTATATTAATTTATTACACAATCATTCAATCGGTAAATTATATATAACGAATGTAGCTTTTCCAAGTGGGTGAAAAAAGTCAGGGCCAGGATTCGAACCAGGGATATATATTGGCAAATGTTGCCGTGATCCAAGACATGGGCATAGAACTTTTCAGCACTCAACATTTATATATTATTAACTCTCAGACATTCACTGATAGCACCTTTCTGATCGGATTAACAAAGAAGGTCTCTATACTGGGCATACTCAGATTTTTTTGAAAATGATACGAACTAAACTACTTATATATGTAAAAAGGATCAATCATAAATAACGGCGGCATTACAGTAGAAAGTATGTAAAAAAAAAAAAAAAAAAAAAAAAAAAAAAAAAATGCTTTCGAATACTTGGCGTGAAAAGATGAAAGCGAGACGCGATTTGGCGAGCAGCCCTTTTCCTCGCCAAAAGTAAATGATTTCATTGCAGCATAAAATTATTGGATTTTTGGAACGTGTGTAAAAGATATTTAATAAATTTAAACATAATCAATGAAAGAGTTTAATATTATATACACATATATATAGTTATAGTATTACAAAATATGTTTTCTATAAAAAGTTCATAATGAGAAAAATCACTTTCACCCACTTAAGCGTATTTAAAAATAAAAGCCAGATATTTCCTTAGCAACAAAATCGAGTAGTAATGCTCACTTGAACTTTAAGCTTTAAACAATTTTAGTTAATTTAAATAATGAATTTTCATTTAAATCGATTTGATAGTTAAATTTGGATATATACATATATATAACAAATGTATGCTCAAAACAAACTAAAACTGAAAAATTTAAATTTATTTTAATTAAATTTATCTAAACAAGTTCAACATGAAACTTTTATTCCTCTTAAAGTATATTTGACTAAAAAGTACTTTTTGAAATTGTATTCCATCGTCAACCGATGAAAAATAGCCAAATAACGAAATTTTCATTTTTTACGGTCGCTGAATGGAGATTCCACTTAAATTTTTTTAGAAACGTATATATCCCCATGAGAAAAACATTTTGTAATTCTTTTCAAATTTTTCGGAATAAGCCTGTATGGAAATCTTCCTTTTAAAATCCTTTCTATACAAAACGATATATAAAAATAAAAAACATTCATACCATCTTAAAATCAGAAACGCCAGAATTTCGATTTATGTATGTGTATATGCATGTCTGTATATAGATACGTAGTTAAATGTGTGTGTGTGTGTTCATGTTACTATTAAATTTCATGTATTTTGCATGAAATCATAAAAGTTCAATTAAGACTTTTTTTTCCGAGGAAAATATTTAACAATGTACAGTAATAATAATGATGATAATAAAAAAATAATAATAAATTTCTTTATATGTTTAAAGAAAAGTTTATTACGGTTTTTTATTTATTCATTTATTTAACGCAATTAACAAACTAGATAGTTGCTGTGCATTAAATTTGCGCGTTATTGAAAAAAATAAATACTAACCTGATTATTCAGATGTATTTTTTTTTTTTCAGATAAATGCAAATGTGTATTAAAAATAAAAGAAACTTCAAATGGGATTTTAATGCAATTAATTTTTCTTTTTAATCTGAGCTAAGCTAGTTATAGAATGTATTAAACATTATATTTTTTGTTTTGGTTTATCATGAATGAATTTTAAAATTGAGAATTAAATTATTTCTGGCTACGCCTACATGTTGATGCCAATGCATCTTCATTTAAACAATATTTTGTAATGCTTAAATTAGTTTTTGCGTAAATGTATAATTATAATAAACGCATTTATTTATTTCAAAGTAAAGTAATGTAAAAAGCACGATTTTTGAAATCCAGATTTATTCGTAAAAAACTACAAGCTAAAGTATAATAAAAATCAGAATAATTTATGTTGCTAATTGTATTAATGATTCCGCTAAATGCTATGAACATCAACCTACATTATATTTATCAAATTAAATTTTAAAAAGTAATTAAACTGGAGCTATATATGTTAAACAGGAAATTTTATTTTTTTTTCCTTTACAGCAGATCCGATTTAATTAGAATATAATAATAAAATTATTCCTAAATAAATACTGACTTGTAGCTGTTCGAAATTTGTATATTATTTAAGACTATATTTTTAATGGCTTCATACGCTCAATTTTTTGATACATGTTCAAATTTTAAATCAAATTTTATTCAAGAAGACAGGTGGCTATCAAATAAAACGTAGTTTTTACTTTCTTCTAACTTTACAAGAGTAAAGTACTAGACTCGTGAAAATTTTCGACTCCCGATTTTTGACGGATTTACCCGTTTTACAGGTCAGAGATTCCAAAAAAAATAGATTTTCTACAAAATGTCTATAAGTGAATCTGAGTGTATACCTGTGTGTATGTGACATAAATTTTGTGGGCGCTCTATCTCAAGAACTGATGCACGAAATTTGATAAAAAGTTATAAATTTAGAAAGTCCCTGATATAAATTGATGCTGATTAATTTTTGGTGTAAATCGCACAACAGGTGTCACTGCTACGTTGCGTTTTTTTACTTGTTATAACTCATTCACAAATTCCTGAATTTCCACCAACCTTTAGATTCAATTCGTCCTTTGCAAAAATTGATGCTGTTTACATTTTAGTGTAAATCTCTCAAAAGGGGGCGCTGCTATGCTCCCTTTTTCTCGATTATTACATTAGCTTTATCTCAAGAACTAATGACGGAATTTAATAAAAATTTACATTTAGGTAGTCCCTCATATAGATTGATGCTTTTAAGTTTTTGGTATAAATCGCTCAACAGTTATTTAGTAATTTAATTTAATATTTTATAAAATGTAAATTTTAGTAACGTTTCCTTCTTTTTTGAAAGGGTTTTAAAATTTTATTGTAAAATAATTCACATTTATTTATTTTTGAAAGGATACTAACATATTTTCTTCAAACATGCACTTTAGCAAAATATTTATGTGACCATCTACTGTAAATTCAATAAAGTAAATACCATAAGGTATTTAAATAGATTTTTTCTATTGTTTATTTTAACTTAGATAAACGTCAGTTTTATAATAATTTAAATGTTATATTTCACATATGTTTTATGTTCGAATCCATTAAAGTGAAAAAAATAGCGATAAAAAAATATTAAAAGTAAAGATACAGTCGGCTCTCGTTAATTCGAATTTGTCGGAACCACTAGAAATGTCCGAATTATCTGAAGTTCGAATTATAGAAAATATGAAATAAAAATATTTTTAATATGGTACTTTTGCAAAGGAATTAATGTTATAATGTTTTTTAAATCTATTTCGTTTATTATCAATAGAATACGACTTAATATTAAATTAGAATGTATAAATTCATAAACTAATAAAAAGATTAGAAACAAGTACAATGGAAGAAAATTTTGAACCGTCACTGATGAACAGACGGAATACTAAGAAAATAGATATAGAACGCATTAAATTATACGTATACTTGTTCGGAACAATTTCCCCAAAAATCAAAGAAATAAAGTTATTCAAATGATCTGAAATTCGCGAGAAAGAAAAGAAAAAAGAAAAATTGGAATTCTCGTTAATTCGAATTAAATGAAGTCAAGAGAAAAGGAGTACGAATAAATGAAATTTTTTAACGTTATTCTGCCATTGTAAATTTCGGATCTTCATGCTTAGTTCGAATTAAGCGAAGATTCGAATTAGCTGACTTCGAATTAAAAAGTGTCAACTGTATTTACATATTTTTCATTTTAAAATATACTACAGACATTTAAAAAATATATGCTTTAAGTAAACACATAAACACTATTTAAAATCACAATGAAATATAAAGTACAACTTCCCTTTCCAGGTGTCTCAAAAGAATTATTAAAATTTTAATTTTTTTAAGCATCGTAAAATATGTCATAAACTATTTCGTGACTATACAACTGTAGCCAAGCAGTTACAATGCTGATCACGTAACAGTAAGATAGGTATTTCGGTCCCAAAATCAGCAGCTTTTATTTTATCCCTCTTTTCTTCAATTGACGTATATTTTACCTCCTGTAACGGAGAACAAGAAACAAATATTTTCATATAGTATCGGAGAAATCCTGGTAGCACTGTTGCCAGAAAATTTACCGTGAATTGTAGCGTTTTATTGTGCCTGAGTGCTATATCTTTTGCTTAGAGTAATAAGATTAAGAGAATAAAACACTCAAATAATTTATATAAAAATATAGTCAAACATTCAATCACAAAATCCTCAAAAAATGTATGATTTAACGCCGAAAATTTCTATAAGATTTTAGAGTTAGCTAATTTATTCATTAAAAGTTTTAAACTTAATAAATGTATCACAAGAAATATCATTTTATATTCATTGAAACTTTAAACTTTATGAAAATATTAAAAATATCTTAAATATTACATTGCGCTATTTTTTTTCACTGGTAATTTTTTATTTATACAGCAAATCTTCATATTTTACATCAAAACATATGTCTCTTAAATTATTTTAAATGTCAAATGAAAACCTTTGAATTCTGCTAGTTTGGAAGGCCAAATTATAGATAAAATTATTACATTTCTCACACATTTTTTTTTTTTTTTTTTTTTTTTTTGTACATTAAGGAATTTTAAAGATACTTTTTCTTTTTTTATGATTGGTTGAATTTAAGATTAACTTTTTTGCATAATATTTAAAAAAGATTACACATCAAAGAAAATCTCTTTAGTACAATTCCTTCTTTTAATAGCACCTCATTAATAAGGCTAGCTGGCACAGTGTGTTCGGAATAACCTATAACCTTTTAAATAGTGAACTTTTAATTGAAGCTTATTTTTACTTTCATGAATTTGAAGATACTTCTGCATATAAAGTTGAATTGGATATAAGAGAGAAAAGCGCCTTGATTTCACTCAAAACAATGTCACAGGATATTCATTTATTAAGTAAATGAAAAATGTTGTAACAGAAATATGGTTTTAATGATAATCGCATATTACAAACAAACTACTAAATAACGAAATCTGTGAATTTTGCACATGCATAACGTATCCAGATATTGCAACAAATGTGGCCATAGTCATGTTCAACAAACAAACATTCTAAATTAACAAAAAAATCCCCGTAATTATAATGATAATAATGAAAGACCATCTTATAGATAAAATTATTACATTTCTTTAGCATTTTTTCTCATTAAGGAATTCTAAAGATTTTTTTTCTTTTCATTAAGATTAGTTGAATTTAATATTTATTTATTTGCATAGTATTTAAAAAGGTTACAGACCAAAAAAAATCCGGGTATTCTTTTTTGTACCATTCGTACAATTCTTTCTTGAAAAAAAATTGTAACATTACTAAAATTGTTCTAGGGAACAGGAATTCGTAGACCTTTTTATGTAACGTCAGCAACAAAAATGTACATAACAAGTGCACTTTTGCATTGAAAATCAAAAAGTCTGTAAGGTTACTTAGAATGTTTTGGGGAACTTGGATGCCTAGAACGTTTTATGTAGCTAGAACCAGGGATACAGTTAAAATTTTATTAAGATTACTGTAATTTTAGAAGATTCTTTTGCAAAGCTACATATTTCTGTAGATTTACAAAAACTAATTTTGTAGACTTTCATCTTTTTCTGTAGAGGGTACAGATAAAATTTTAGCAGGTTAACAGAATTCTCTAACTTTACATCTGTAGAATTACAGATTTTCTTTTAAAATGTACTTAAAAAATTGAATTGGACATAATAAAAAAATCTCCTGTAAAAAGTTCAAAACAATGTCGCAGAACATTCATTTAAAAAATAATTGAAAAACGTTGTAATAGAAATATGGTTAATTATAATCGCTTATTGCAAATAAATTATTAAATAATAAAATCTGTGAAATTTGCACATGCAGAATGCAAACAGATTCCAACAAATCAGGCCAGTTTCATGTTCAACAAACAAACATTCTAAAATAACAGCAAAAAATCGGCATAATTATGATGATAAAAATGAATGGCCATCTTATGGATAAAATTATTACGTTTCTTTGGCATTTTTCACATTAAGGAATTTTTATTAAGATTGGTTGAATTTAATATTAACTTATTTGCATAGTATTTAAAAAGGTTGCAGACCAAATAAAACCTTTTTTCATACTATTCTCTCCTGAAAAATTTCTCATTATTAATGCTAGCTGGGACAGTGTGTTCCGGAATAATTTATAACCTTTTGAATAGTGAACTTTTAATTGAAACTTATTTTTACTTTAATGAATTTAAAAATACTACTGGAAAAAAAATTCTGTAACATTACTAAAATTGTTCTAGAAAACTGAAATTCTAGACCTTTTTAGGTAACGCCAACAACAAAAAATTATGTAACATGTACACTTTTGTACCTAAAATCAAAAAATCTGTAAGGTTACTAAGAATATTTTAGGAAACTTGGATGCCTAGAACTTTTTATGTAAGTAGAATGTGGGTTACAGAAAAAATTTTAGTAAGATTGCTGTAATTCTAATTTTATTATTTTGTAAAGCTACAGATACCTGTAGGTTTACAAAAACTAATTTTGTAGACTTACATCTTTTTCTGTTGAGGGAACATGTAAAATTTTAGCAGGTTAACGGAATTCTCTGACTTCAGATCTGTAGAATTACAGATATTTAGATTACAGTGTGCATAAAAAATTAAATTGGACATAATAGAAAAAAAAGTACTGGAAAACGTTCAAAATAATGTCACAGAATATTCAATTAAAAAGTAATTGAAAAATATTGTAATAGAAATATGATGAATTATAACCGAATATTGCACGTAAATTCCTAAATGCCAATATCTATGAATTTTGCACATGTATAATATATCCAGATATTCCATGTGCAAAGCCAAACAAATCCGGCCATTGTCATGTTCAACAAACAAACATTCTATATTAACAGCAAAAAAAACCACATAATTATGATGATAATAATAAAAAGGCCGACTTATAGTTAAAATTAATACGTTTCTTTCATATTTTTCACGTTAAGCAATTCTAGAGATCATTTTTTCCTTTTTCTTTATGATTGGTTGAATTTAAGATTAACTTATTTGAATTGTACTTAAAAAAGGTTACAGATCAAAGAAAATCTTTTTCGTACAATTCTTTCTTGAAAAGCATCTCATTATTACTTCTAGCTCGGACAGTGTTTTCCAGAATAACTTATAGCCTTTTGAATAAAGAATTTTTAATTGAAACTTATTTTTATTTTAATGACTTTGCATAAAATACTGCATAAAAAACAAGTTAGAAATTGCACGAGAAGCGTAGCAAATGAAGTGCGTTCCTAAGATAACGAAATTTTAAAAACATCACTCTCATATATCAATCTCATAAAATTGTAAATAGTTAATTACAATTAAAATGCTCACCAAACAATGCTCTCTCTATACCATTATGTAATGGAATACTTTTGTGTTGCCTTGTAAATCAATAACAAATGTTCTTTGTACCACAGATTATGCAGTATATACTGGGTGTCCCAAAAATGACTGATGGATTTTAAAATTCAATAACTTGCAAACGGTGACAGCTATTTAAAAGAAAAAATTCAGGAGGGTTATGTTTAATGTCAGGAGATTTTTTGCCGTAATTTTTTATTTTAGTTCGCATCTGAAACAATAGGTGGCGCTGACGGCGATTGAAGGCCAGGTAATCAGTGCTGAGTGAAGCGTCGACTTGGTCTTCATTCGCCGTCAGCGCTACCTATTGTTTGAGATGCGAACTAAAATAAAAAATTACGGTAAAAAATCTCCTGACATTAAACATAACCCTCCTGAAATTTTTTTTTTTAAATAGCTGTCACCATTTGCAAGTTATTGAATTTTAAAATTCATCAGTCATTTTTGGGCATCCGGTATATTATAATACGTACTTTATTGATGCATATCAATTTTATTATGTTCGAATGTGTGTAACGCCATTAAAATGCATTTGAAACATTTTTTCCCATTGACCGTAATGTAACGGAATACTTTTGATTGTCCCTGTAACTGATCTATGCATCCAATATTCATAAAATTTGAAATGACTCGACAAAATTATGTAATAATTATGTATTTTAAATTTCAAACGATTCGGTTCGGTAGTTTTTGCGCTGTTATATGCGGACGGACGGGCTGAACGACAACTATAGGTGCTACGTATTTACATAATTACGAACGCACCTAATTAAATTGGGCATAATAGAAAAAATCTTCTGGAAATGTGTACAAAAATACGCCAAAGAATATTCATTTAAAAATAATTTTAGATGAAAGTCGCCTTAAATGGACCCTTGTAAGGGGTAAACTCGTGTAAAATAACATGGCTGTTTAAATAAAGCTTTTTTCCTAAGTTGGTAGGTTTTTATATTATATTGTTCATTATAAACATATTTTAATAATAATTGTTGCTTATCGGATAAACAAAGAATATAAAAGTAATTATCACAGTACATAATAAAATAAAATAAACTATCTTATCTTTCTATTCGCTATTTTTTGTTTCTTAGCTCAGCTCATTTTCATAACAGCTCGTAAAAATGGCATTTCGCATTGATTTTGTTTTTCTCGAAGTGCTTGATTGCCATCCGATATCATATGTTATCATCCTTGGAATTCCCCCCCCCCGGTAATGATATCCTTATCAATGTCTTTTTTTAATTATTTGGAAAATAATTGTTGTCTTCGGTAGAGAACTGAAAAATCTAAAGTATATCTGAATCTTTTTATTGGTTGAATTCCGCAACTTATTTTATTTTATTCGTTTTCTGATTGGTCCATCTTTAATGTCCAAAAATGGAATACTTCTGTTGCCACAATGAATAAAAAAGTAATAAAAACTTCTAATATAATAATTCGAAAAAAAATTGTGGTAAAGATTTAAAACTAATTTCATTTAAAAGTGCCTTTTTTTCTCTACACCATGGTGTAAAAATTTAAAATATGTGATGTTTAGAAATTTAAAAATTTGCAGTTTTGAAAATTGTAAAACTGAAATTTCATTTAAAATTTGTTTGTAATGGGTCTAGGAATATTAATGTTTAATCCATGTTGTACGTTATATGAGATGTTCAGAAATCAGTTTGATTAACTCCATCAAATAAAAATGCACATTTTAAACAGTTTATAATCTAATTTTTTTCCCTCATTCAGAATATTAATGTTTAATGCATGGAGTACATAATATATGATTCGTTATGATGATCATAAAAATGATGTTTTTCATTATTATTATAAGTTTAAATATAGAATTTTTTTATAAGTCTCTATCTTTTTAGTCTTTGAAAATAGCGTTTTCCAAATAGTCGTTGTAATTTGTTAATTTTTTTCTGTCTTTAGAATATTTCTCTTTTGATTAGAGTGATGTACAAAACTGATTACATTTATTTATATCATACTTTCTTTGATTTAAAATTTGATTAACACATAAAATAAATTGTTATCAATTAAAAGTATTTCTTAACAGTTTTTTTTAATTAGATAATTCATTCCACGGTAATATTGTCTTGTTTCACTTGCCTTGCATGAAGGAGGGGGGAGTGGATAGAGCAACATTTTTTCTCTTTCTTTAATAAGTAAACACAAGCTTCTTCACACGTGGTCTCTCCAAATGTGATTGTATACATGCATGCACATATGAAGAAGAAAAAACAAGTCAAATGTGGTGGTATTCTATAATTAAAATTAAGCATCTTTATAATAATTTAGTGATTTTAATAAAAACTTTGTGTTTTTATAAAAATGACAGCAGACTAGAAAACGATAGCATACTATTTTTAACCAAAATCCATGTTAGTAATAAAAATGGAAATTTTGGTTGGATCAAAACTAATATCGATATCAAAAGACAACCTCACTCCTCCAAGAGATGTCTTACGATATCATTTGCCAGACCCCTCCCTCCTAAAATAACGCTATATTTGCAAAGCCCCGGAAGAGAAATGTTTGGAGCAATCGTACATTTGGCTCCCATGATGGCTAGAATCATGTACGGGGTTTTTCGTAAGGTAAAGATATGCAAGTGAAACGAGCCACATAATGGATCATTTTACATGGTAATATGGCCGCGCATTTTAGGTCATGTAATTGGATGACACCAAGAAACATAGCAAACATAGCAAGTGTCTTGATATCTAAAAACATATTCCATTAAATAAGCCAAGTCATATTTTTGTACTTGAATGGTTGTACATTAAAAAAATCATAAAAGTTAGTGCTTATTTTATAACAGATGTTGTAAAGAAATATTTTCAAAGAATTCTATTTAGACGTGTAATTCTGGGATCACTGGAATACTGCCATTGCTTCTTCTGCCCTTGGCACAGGTAGTTTGTGTGTTATCCTGTAGATATCGCGACCTGTTTGGAAGAAAACACATGTGGATCGTTTTAACCGCTGGGATCATTTTAGGCCACTTTCTCCTAATTGAAAATGTTATAACAGAAACCGAATATTGGATGTAAAGTACTAAATAATAAAATCTATGAATTTCGCATACACATAATGAATCCAGATATTCCAACGAATCAGGTCATTGTCATATTCAACAAACAAATATTCTAAATTAACAGCATAAAGTAAATATAATTTATTATTTTTGCATATATAATTTTACTACGCAACACAAAATGTTGAAATTGATGATTAAATGTCCGCGTTCTGTTTATAAAGCTTTTTGCATGCTGAACTTACTAAGCACTTTTGTTACTGATTTGTTTCTGGATAACTCTAATTTCAAAATGTATTCGCAATAGACATAATGCAACTTTACGTCTGAAATCTAAGTAAAACTTTTTATTTTCGAATATAATCTTAATAATTTTACGCATTTGTAAAATCTGAAGAAAAAAATATCATTTTTTGGCTGAATTATATTCAGTGTTTCCTATCTTCGTTCACTTCAAACCTCCAGATTTTTTTTGTATGACGTTTAGTATTTTCAAACAGCACAAATTCCTTTCCTACGTACACTTAAATTTTACTAGCAATGTTACATATTAACACTTTGTATCACCGTGTTTCAGATTTGCAACATACACAAAAGTGAATAGTACTTAAACAAGATTTTAATAAAGGATATGTGCTGGTTATACCATAATATGGACACTAATATCATCACACCATTTTTTGTGTGAAATATTGCATTTTCCTGTTGGTACAGATAATTCCGAACATCAAGAATTTCAGCAATTTTAAAAAAGGTGACTATTGAGTACTTCTGTATACTCATTAGATGTTTATTTACCTTTCATAAAAGCAACATCCATAATACCATTAAAAATGAAGGGACCCCAAGATATCACAGAATGTCTTCCTTAAGGCCTATTGCAGAGGGATCGAGGTTCATGTCTTAAATCGTGCCAGCAGAAATTCCAAACATCTGAGCAATTGAAGTTAAATCTGTTTTCCTTTAAAAAATGTTTTGCATCCATTTGTCCTTGTAATGCATTAGATTAATAGCCCAGAGTCGCCTCCGTTGTTTGTAATCATTTTTTCAGTAAATGAAATTTGAAAATATGCCGGCACACAATATTTTAGCTTTCTTTTATAGAACGATGTACTGTATCCTTTAAGGCCATATCGTTCACCCGCAAGAAAAATGATAAATCTGGGAAAAAATAAATTTAACAAGAGAGTCAAATGTAATTACAGCGCTTAACTCTGCATGTAGAAGTAAAAAAGTGCATAAATGTTTAAAATTCTTAAGAATGAAAATATACGATGTGGTTTACAGAGTTGGATGAATTTACCACTTAGCACAATCTACTCCTCGTCTGTGATTAAGAATTGACAAATAGCACAATAAAGTGATTCTTCTTGTAACTACACTTATCAAACATTTTTTGCAGCAAATACAGGAATAAAAATGGAATAAAACGCATTAGTGGAATAAAACGCAAAATAAAGTTTTGCGAGATGTGTCACTTTTCTTGCGAATGAGCCACAACATCAACTCATTGAGAAATTTGACGAAGTGGCATTTTTGCGATGAAATATGTTGCATGAGCTTGCAATTAAGTCTTTTCCTATTCTTCTTGGTCTTGCATAATGTTTTTTAAATACAATTTATATGTTTTTGACAAAACCTTATAAACAAAAGCTCTGCTACTAATGGTTATATTACATAACTGAGAAACAAGTTAAGACATCAGCTTTAAATCAGCGTATTTAAAAAACGATCTTCAAAAATTTCAATGTTCCAAAGCATCGTTAAAACTGAAACAAGGCAAACAACTTTACTTGTTAACTTAAAGCGTATTTCTGCGCCTGCGACTATTTCTGTATAAGCGCATTAGAAAAACGTTTACATATGAAGCAGTTTAATATACTTTTTATATATTTATAACAGCATAACTTATTTATTTTTTTATTATTCGAGTCGATATTATTTTATATAAATGTAAACCTCAGTAACAGATTCATTTCTTTTCTTCTATATATATGGTATATAATTTAATTTCTGATACTGAATTAATAAAGTGTAATTTCAAAAATATCTGTATCTTCATATTTATAATACGTACAGTTATTATAAAATTCATTTTGCGCCAAATTTTTATACTTATTCCACGCGTTGACCGTTGCGTTAAATCAACACAAGCAAATAATGGGGTTAAGGAAATGTATGATTTCAAGTCTCATAATCAAAGCAATACCCTGTTCTTTATATTTATGAGACTGTATAATTTATTAATTTGTTTATTATTCGAGTCGAAATACTTTAAATAAATTTAAATCCCGGTAACAGATTCATTTCATTGTTCGTAATATATGGTATAAAACTTAATTTCTTATAGAAAACTAAGAAAACGTAATTTCAAAAATGTCTGTGTCTTCATATTTATGAGACGCCCAGTACTGTTAATCTAAAATTCATTTTATGGCTATTTTTTTATACACGTTCCACATATTTACATTTGCGTTAAATCAACACAAGCAATTAATGGTTCAAGGCAAAGCTGTCTAACGCAGTGCCCTCGGAAGCCATTGCACCTTCGAATGTTTTCTTATTGCCTTGTTAAAGCTTCTTCTTTGTATGAGTTTTGAAAAAATAAAAATTTATTCTTAGAAGTGGTTCTTCAATGTTAATACCGTTCCACGTGACTTTTTATTATAGGTTGCGTTAAATTTTGGCTTTTTTTTCTCTAAGACACTTATTGAAACAGGTTCCTCTGTATCAGAAAAAAATAATCCTAATTTTGCTATACATTTTTTTCTGTGATTATTCTTCAAAAGGAGTCCAGCATTGAAAAGGGCTCAGTGATCACACTGTTAGGTGTGTGTGTACCTTATAAGGTATTTGAATATCACTATCTCCAAACAAATTGATTAGCAGTTTTGATTTTTTGTTTATTCAGAAATTTCAAATACTTACCAGAAATCAGGAATAGTATTTTTTCTTTTCATTGAAGAAAGACATTTCTGTATTATTTAAAGTAAAATTTCTTCTTTAATAACTTTTGTATTAGAAAATGTCCAGTTAGCATCCTTATATCGTCTACTGTAATTAGATAATATTGTTTTATGTTTCCAGTCACATGAATAATTGCACCCTTCAACGTATATCACTAAGTGATATGTACCTGCGCTTAGAAAAAGATTGGACAGCCCTGGGTTAAGAAATCGCTTAATTCCAACTCTTATAATCAAAGTAAGACTTTTTTGTTGAAATTTTAGATGATTGACTCGCAAAAGACTAACAATAAGACAATAAAGGCAGAGAAGCTGAGAATATATATAACGACTTATGCACCACAAATACGTGAATATGAATATTGTTAAAAATTTTATTGATTAGGAAAACCTCTCGACTAATTAATTCATTTATTTGGCTGTGATCCAGAACAGCACCCAATCCAAGAACCGAAACAGTTCTTGGCATAATTCATTATGTATGTACTACGTATTTCTCTCGTGTTAAATTACTTTATATAATCTTGTATAAGAGGCAAGCATGATTGTAGCAATAAAAATAATTTAAGTGAAAAAGAGAAATATTTTTTAACATCATTATCTTTTAATAATACATTTTAAACCATATTTCTAAAGAAATACATTCTTTAATTTTTTTCTGAGAAAAGCAATACATTAAATTACAAACCTAAATTAAAAGGACTCTTTCTGATTAAATTGTAGAAACATTTAAAATGATGAAAAAAATATAATAAAAATTATTAGTGCTAAACATTTACGAAGAGAAATTTTTATTTTGAATTTGAAATATCTAAAATTTCCTTTTTGAAAAAGATTTTTAAAAACATGTTTTTGTGTTATAGCAATAAAAATAAATATTGTATTAAGACAATGTCCATTATCCCATTAATTATGTTTTTTCTTTTACGAATTTTCTGTCATTAGCAACTTAATATTCATACATTTTAGTTTTTAAAATGTTTTGATAACATGTTAATGACTGAACGAAAAATAACGAAAGAATTGGTTACAAATCTAATCATTTGAAAAAAAAATGTTATTTTTCAAAGAAATATTTCTAGTTCTATTTTTATTTAAATACTTCTTCTCCTTTAACTTAATGAAGTTACATTTTATTGTGTTTTTAAGGTTAAGTTCAATGAACGAATTTCAGTTTATTGACATTGAATATTTTAATTTATTATACTTATTTTTTTCCTTTCTTTTGACTAAAATTAGACTAAAGATTGTTATGAAATAAATGTTAAAAGTATTATACATAGGCTTACCCTTGGGATTATTTCTAACTTTTTCAATAATTATACTCAGAATTATTGTTATTTTCCTTTAGCGAAAATGAATTATTATGTGAAATACACTATCTACCAAAAAGTATTTGTACACTTTCAGTTTTTGAAATTTTGTCAAATATTTAAAAATATACTGGTCGGATTCTTCTGGAACTTCAGAAATATAAAGATTATGTTTCACTTTATATTTATTTACATTCATTTGTTAAGCGGGTAATTAGGGGGCCGGCAAAAAAACAAAGAATAATAGAAATATTTGGGATCGCCCTGTACATGAAAATGCACGAAACGACTTATCGCTTTAGAATACAAATATATGAATACAGTAGAATATGTACACTAATTTTTGTGAGAATAGCATGTATATTTATGGCGATAGTGCGATTTTTTTGAAAAATTAAAAAAATTCTCGTATGTTTTTTGTTTATATCATAGAGGGTTTTTGACCAAATTTAACGCAAATTTCAGAAAAATTGGCAAAATCTATTAAAAAAAATATAGCGCAATTGGAATATAAATATATTTAATACTTTATGAAATATGAGTAGTTTTATGAAATAATTTTTATCTGCGCATGCGCGAACGATAAAAACAATTCTTTTACATCATTTAATAGTCAGTTCTATGGAGTAACTTCTTTGTATTCTTCACAAATTGACATTTTTTATTAACTGACTTTTAGGAAAAAATTAGTACTATTTAATGAATACAATATTGCTGCTAATAAGTATCTTGACACCTGTGATAGAAAAGGAAAAGGGCTTTTATTATTTTCCATCACAGATGTCAAGATACTTATTAACAGAAATATTGTATTAGATATTGTATACATTAAATACTAATTTTTTCCTAAAAGTCAGTCAATAAAAAATGTCAATTTGTGGAGAATCCCTTATCATTCAGCCGTTTTTAGAGAGCAATGTAAAAACAGCTTACTTATAATAATGATATCATTTTGAATTTTCACGATATTTCATTGGATTTTTTTTATAAGTTACTCCATAGAATTGACTATTAAATGATGTAAAAGAATTGTTTTTATCGTTCGCGCATGCGCAGATAAAAAATATTTCATAAAACTACTCATATTTCATAAAATATTTAATATATTTATATTCCAATTGCGCTACATTTTTTCTACTGCATTTTGCCAATTTTTCTGAAATTTGCGTTAAATTTGGTCAAAAACCCAGCATGATATAAACAAAAAACATACCAGAATTTTTTGAATTTTTCAAAACATCGCTCTATCGCCATAAATATACATGCTATTCTCACAAAAATTAGTGTACATATTCTATTGTATTCATATATTTGTATTCTAAAGCGATAAGTCGTTTCGTGCATTTTCATGTACAGGGCGATCCCAAATATTTCTATTATTCTTTGTTTTTTTGCCGGCCCCCTAATTACCCGCTTAACAAATGAATGTAAATAAATATAAAGTGAAACATAATCTTTATATTTCTGAAGTTCCAGAAGAATCCGACCAGTATATTTTTAAATATTTGACAAAATGTCAAAAACTGAAAGTGTACAAATACTTTTTGGTAGATAGTGTATAAGTCACTCTAATTAGTGAAATATCTTCAATTCAGGTAATTTTTATTAACATGTTATATTGAATAAGAATGTTGGTAGATCTTTCGTTATCGACAAAGTTGTCGCAATTTCTATCTTTTTTTTAAATACGTTGATTAATATATTTTATACAATGTATTTATTCAATGCATTGTAACATAAAATCTATACATAGGGTAATAGATTTAGACTTGATCAAAAAGTGACAGTATTTTTAACACATTCAACAAAGTTGTTCATATTATTTCCTGTCATCCCGTGTCGTGCGGTTGCTTGTCGATGACGTTCCTCAACATGGTTTATTAGTGGGAAATTATAGGACTAGGCTATCCGCCAGGGTAGCTTAGATGACAGAGGGACAGCACGTTACGCTGTAGACCCAGGTTCGATTCCTGGCCCCGGCTTATTTTTCTCTCCATGTTGGGTTATTGTATAAATTGTGTTTATGTCTGTCTTAATACATATGTACCTTTAATGAATAATTAACAAAATGCAGACGCTATTTTCTCTGTTCTTAAATAACCATTACTTGTTAATATAGATAGTGTATTATTACTTCAGCTATTTTCTGTCATTTATATCATCTTGGTCAATATACACTTGATGATAAATAAGTTCTCTGCTGGAATCCACCGATAAAATGAAACATGAGTACAAAGCCCGCATATGAATTTATAAATGATAGTGTTCTAGATTTTCAGTATCCTCTTTAGTTCTGGAAGACTTTTTTTTCTACCGCTGACCAGTCATCTTCCTGCTGAGCGGAGTTCCTATCCGACAGAGTTACTAGATTTGCTTGATCGCCGAATGGAGGTCATACATTTTAGAAATATCCTGGCCGTTTGTTGTTGCAACATTTTATGGGTATAGAGCTGCGTTTATCCTGCTTAATCTGTTCTTTAATGCGTAAGTAACTTTGCTCATTTTGTAAAGAATTGCATATACATGGTCGTCCTGGTTGGATTTTTTTTTACCAGAACATATCGTGCAAACTTAGTTTGAGAAATGTTTGCAGTGATGGGGAAAAAGATATAAAGGGCTAGTAACTATTTTTCTACAGATAATGCACAAATTGAAAGAAATTTTAAGCTAAAATGCCAGGCAGACTTTAATATTGCAGAGATATACGAGAACCTTGCTCGTGCATTCCTTTAAAAAATTCATTTAATTTCCATTAGGAATTCCTATCGTTACAGCTAACATTTTAGAACTATTTATAAATTATTTTTTCTCATTCTAACTTTTTTCTTCCTTAGATCTGGAAAAGTTGACTTATTGAAGATGTTAACATAGAACAATAAAATTCCTATCAAACTGGGATCAAAGAAGAAATTTTAAGAACTGTTTGAATATAATTCCATACGAGAGGAGCCAAGTTATGTCATAAAGCATTTCTGCGTATTTCCTAGCAATATTCATCTAATTAAAATAATCTAAAATTCCTATAAGACTGGTGAGAGTTTAGTAAAAAATTAAGCACTATGATAGCAATTTCAATTTTGAAGTGTCTGCTACTATGCTGCTGTCAGCTACTTGCAATTGTGAAGCTTTTCCACTGCATAATTTTAATCACCAGGATTATATCGAGAATAGTAATAAAAATGATACGGGTAACAGAGTTATTATTATTTTTTAATTTGTATTTATTTTGCAATTTTCAAGCAACAGTATAGCAGACTAAAATTTGGATTGCGGTTTTTAATATAAGCGGTGAAATAGCACTTTTAGTGACACTTAAGAGAAATATCCACAACCTTTATCATGACAGTTACTGATTATTAATGTATACGTAAGGCAAGGCACGAATAAATATATAATTAGGAAAATAAATAAGTAAATATACAGGGTGTCCAGCAAATAAGGCCCCGATTTAAAAATTAAATTTCTTAAAAACAAAGATCGATAGAATTATGCTATAAAGAATTTGTTTATTAGGTAAGCTTTAAAAATCTTATACAGAATTTTCAAACGGTGAATAATTTGAAAATATTGTGTTCTGATTGCAAAGAATGCTTAATTTGTCCTTTTTTTTATTGCTTGCAGAGAACGAGTTTTTCGGTTTACAGTGCCAAATTTTAAGTACTTTTCGAAGTAAATTTTTGAAATTTCAAAATTTCCGAAATTAAAATGCCAAAAATTGTTAAAATATGCAATGTTCTGAAAAGCGAAAAACTCGTTCTCTGGAAGCAATGAAAAATGTCAAATCAAACATTTTTTTCAGTCAGAAGATAATCTAAAAATAATCACAGTTCGATACTTCTGTATAAGATTTTAAAAGCTTACTTAATAAAACGTTTAAAGAATAATTCCATCGATCTTTGTTTTTGATAAATTTAATTTTAAAATCGGTGTCTTACTATTTGTACACCCTGTATGATACTAAACAGAAAAAAATAAAGAAAATAGATGCAAAATATTACTTGTAATTTAATCAATTTTATATACTAATTTAAATGTTCTATTTATTTCACAAAATATTAGAAATCATAAAAGCTTATAAAAGGAGTGTGGGGACAACGTGTTGTCTTCTGTATGAAATTGGACTATGATTAAGAAGAAAATTCATTCGTAAAGAGAAAAACTGCTTTTTTTAAAATTCCAATTTAAAAGACAAACTCTAGTTAAGTATTATGACTTGCGGCTTTTATTGATAAGTTAAGAGAAAATTTATGCTAATGATGCAAATACAAATTCAAATGTATTCTACTTAAATCTTGAAGGCAGATAATTTTCTCAAAATGTATTTCAGCGATCTTTTTTGATAAACCTAATAAAAATGCCCTTTTTAAAAGAAAAAAATTACTTAAACCATTACAGCTTATTAGAAAAAACACACAATAATATATAATAAATCGCGACAAGATCAACTATAAAAGACAGTGATAAGCTTGCAGCTGCATACTGATTTCAATGACAACAAAATTTTTTTGTTTTGTTTGGTTTTATAATACATGATTAAGCTATATGCTTCTAAACATTAAATAATACATAAAAATATGCACGCGAAATTCTTGTTGAGCCTGTAGATATTGGTTCTGCACGATTTGTTTTTATAATGGGGATTCTTAAATATTAAAAACAAATTTAAAGTATTTTCTCCTGTTTTATTATTTCTGTTTTGTCACAATTAAAAAGTGCGCAAAGCAACCAAAATTTACTGTGTTGCTTTCGCTGCTTCACATTCGCATGTTCAAAATTACAAAATTATTACTGCAATTGCAGATAATTTGAGAAAATAAAAGTAATACTCCCCCCCATGAGATTTTCAAATTAGAAAACTTACACCGCAAATTTCAAAATTCTGTACATTTGTTATCAAATATATTTTTTAAATGTTTACAATTCCATTTTTAATTCATGAAAAATTTTTGTAACTCTATTATTATGTGTATCTGTATATCCATTATTCTGTGTAAAAAATTCGCAGTCACCCCTATAGTCAACTAATATACAGGATTATTACAAAATAATCATCGGGTTTCCGTAGCGTCTATTTCGGAACCTAATTAGGTTAGAACAAGGAGTTATACATAAAAATAAATCGAAAGTATACAAGATTGACATCGATGCTACAGATGTGATATGTGCTTCTTGAGTGAAATTACAGATGTCAAGGCGACAGTTCAGTTCCCTCCTCACATTACTCAGCATGGTCGCGTCGATGATTACGAATGTAGCCGTGATGCTGTTCCGCAACTTAGCCAAAGTGGTAGGTAATGCTGGTAAACAAACTCTTTAACATATCCCCAATTGAAGAAGTTACACGGCGCAAAGGTAAGCTTTCGCCTTTACATAAACACCCGGTTAGATTGAACTGTCGATACCAGCGCAAAAAGCTTTGTTGGGTTGGTGGTTTGCATTTGTGTGCCTTCCGGAATGCTCTCTGAACGGTAATGAGCGTTTCATACTTTGAAAAGTCTAGAACACAAAACACTTTATGTTGTCAGTCACTATTTTGAATATGACGTTCGCGCAACAACCATGGCAACCACAAGCGAAAACACATACGCAGCGCGAAACTATAGTTAACGCCCTCTCGTTTTAATTGTCATGGAAACATATACGTTTCCTAGTTTGCATATAATAATGTATCAAAACGCGATGATTCATTTGTAATAACCCTTTAATTTGTAACTACAGTAATGATTAGTAACAATTTCGTAGTTTCAAGTGATTTAAAATAAATCTTAATGAAAACTTACAAAAGATAAAGTAGAAAAGAAAGCAATAAAATAATTTGATTAAATTAAATTCAGATATTCAAAACGCCTTTGAGATGATTCAGTGTGAAAATAAAATGTAATTTAATCTAATCAATCGGTATTTCAAAATGGGATATTTTTGTAAACAAAATTATTAGATCTCATACATAATTATTTAGAAGACAGTTATAAGTTTTTTTTCTTTTTACAAATTTGTATATTAAATAACCTTTTATTACATTTTTTTCACAATTCATCTTCATTTTGCCTTGAACCTGCGTTTACTCACATTATGCTATATACTATTATGCTATACAGGGTGATTCTATTTTTTTTTTTTTTTTACAATAATAGAGGGGTGATAGTAAACATAAAGGCAAACAATATTAAAAAGGAGACCAAGGGTCCCAAACGTTTTCCAAAGGAGATAGCCGCCATTAAAGTTTAGAGACTAAAATTTCAAATAAACATAAAACACTGAAAAATCGGTCGATTGATTTGCGGTTTTCACTAAAATTATTCTTTATGTCGGAATTTTCTTGAAATTAAATTATAAAGATACATTTCAAAAAATACCGATAGAGGGCGCATTAGACTTTGGAGCAACGAACAACTATTGTTTGCATCTTATTAAATGTTTTCGTAAACTTTGACTCAATCTTAAATTTTGAGCTCAAAATTTGAAACGTTGGAAGTGGTTAAGTAGCACAAATTGAACTGTGTTCAGAGGGTTCAAATTTCAAATGATTATAAAAAACGGAAAAATTGGTTCATTGATTTGCTGTTTTCACTAAAACTATTCTTTATGTTGGTATTTTCATAAAAATAAATTATAAAGATAAATTTCAAAAAATTTCTATAGAGGGCGCTTTAGATTTTGGAGTAACGAAGAACTATTTTTTGCCTCTCAATAAATGTTTTCGGAGGCTTAAACTTAAACTTAAATTTTGAGCTCGAAATATGAATAGTAGGTAGTGGTTAAGTAGCCCAAACTGTACTGTGTTTAAGGGGGGGGGAGGTTCAAATTTAAAATAATTATAGAAAACTAGATGGAACCCGTCAAAATATGACGGAAAAATAATTACTACAATGTTGGTTAAATAAGCCTCTTCATTGTTTAACACTTTTAGGGATGGTTGGCTATATTATATGTTGATATTTTAGATGTGATATATCGGATGCAGGTATTATAGGGGGCAGTGGTGACCCCCCCCCAAAAAAAACAATCTTCATACTTTACATTGACCCCCCCCCCCTAAACAGAATATAAATTGTAAAATATATTCTACTTATAATCTACTGCGCATTCAAAAGATAGAGTTGAGCATAGCGGAATGAGTTCTTATTGCCCTTATCTAGAATTTAAAGAAAGAAAACACAGGAACATTTCTAGAAACTATATGTTGAAAAATTTAAAAGCGATATTAAAAAATCAAGATTTTTTTTAAACAGTAAAAAAGGAAATATTAAAACTCCTCCTCCAAATGTACTTTTTATCAAATTCCCCCCCCCCCAAGCTAAATTGTTGACACATCTTGTGTCATCAAACCCCCCTTTGAGTATACCTGATAGGGGGGATATATTATATCCCATGTAATTTTAACCAAGATTTGCATCACAAACCTTTTATTAAAATTTGCTTTTTTAACTCTGTTGAAAAAAAGTTCTGAAATATTTTTTTTTTTTTTTTGGAAAATTTTAGACCAATTTCAACATTACAGAACCACAATTACTTGCCTTTGAAAGAATTGAGTGGAATAGAATAAGAAAAATTATTTAAAAAAATATTTTACCCAATTTTGATGTAAACTTTTAAAAAATTTACAGTAAACAACTGTGTAATGCAAATCAATACAACATTATCATAATATTCTCCACAGTACGAAAGAAATTTTCAAGGACAAATGAAACATCATACAAATAAAAAGTGTACTTCTACATCCATATCATTTTATAAATAAAAAGTGATATTAAAAGTGATATTAAAAAATCAAGATTTTTTTAAAACAGTAACAAAAGGAAATATTAAGAATTTAAAAATCCCCCCCCCCTCAAAAAAACTGAATTGTATGATACATCTTGTGTCATCAAACCCCTCTCTGGGTATGCCTGATAAGGGGGGTATGTCATATCCCATGTAATTTTAACCAAGATTTTCACCACAAACTTTTTATTAAATTTTGCTTTTTATACTTTGTTGGAAAAAAGTTTTGAAATAAAATTTTTTGGAAAATTTTAGACCAAATTCAACATTAAAGAACCACAATTACTTGCCCTTGAAAGGGTTAAATGGAACAGAATATGAAAAATTGTTTAAAAAAATTTATTTTACCCAGTTTCGAAAGAGCATGTGAAAGAGAGCATGAAGGGCCGCCAGGCCTATTAAAGAATTTCACATTTCCTCCCCCCCCCCAAGATAAACAATTCAACAACTTTTTTTTTCCCCTGACCTATTAACTAATTTCATACATTTTCTCAACCAATTGGCAAACTTTTTTTTTCCTTAGCTGATAAAAGATATTTATAGATTTTTTCTTACAGCTAGCTGACATATTTTGTGTTAAAATTAATCAAAGGGACATGTTATACAAACCCGTAAGAGCCAGTAGATTAATTAAAAAAGTTTACATTCTCGTCCCCTCGACTAATCGATGAATTTCAAAAAATTTTCTTGATTGATGTACAAAAGTTATTTATTTTTACTGCTGTTTGATATATTTTGCGATGACATTAAACGAAAAAATGAGTCACCAGCAATGTGTCAAGAGTCACCAGCAGATAAGACAGTTTGAAAAGATCCCCCTGCAGTGTAAGATAGGTTGAAATGGGCAAAAAGGCACATAAAAGTAGTTTCTCCTAGATGGATAAACTAATTTTGATTTTTTTTGGCAGATGATAAAAAAGTTACTTTTTTTTCCGTTGAAGTCATTTAACTAATTTTTTGATTTTTTTCCCATGACCTATTAACTAACTTAATATCACTTCTTGGACAATCTTTACATTTTTTTTCCTATTCCGATGAATGACAGGTATTTTTTTTTCTTGCAGCCAACTGACACATTTTGTCAAAATTAACCAAAATGGCATGTAAAGGAGAGCAGTAAAAGCCATCAAGTCAATTAAAAAAAAATATATATATATATATATATATATATATATATCACATTACCTCCTCCTCGTCTAATCAATGAATTTCAAAACCTTTTCTACATTGATATATCAAAGTTATTTATTTTTACAGCTGACTGAAATATTTCATGAAGACATTAACCGAACAGCATGTCAAATAAAATAGTACGGGTCACCAGCACATAAGGTAGTTTCAAAAGATCCGCATAACATTTAAGGTAGATTGAAAAGGTCCTCCAGACACATCAAGTAATTTCACCAAGATGGATAAACTAATTTTGATATATTTATGGCAGATGATCAACAAATTTTACCTTTTCTTTTTCCCTCACAGGCTTTCAACAAATTTCTTGATTTATTTTTTCGCCATGACCTATCGACTAATTTCATATCCTTCTTTGGCCCGATCGGCAACATTCACAATTTTTTTTTCTCGGCCGGTGAAAGATATTGAGAGTTTCTTACAGCCAACTGACATATTTTGTGGTTTTTGTCAAACTAATTTCCTGAGTTGTCATAGAAAATTTTCACTTTAAACAAAATTAACCATCATGCAATTTAAACATGACGTATTCTGAAGTACATATTTTAAATGTTTAAATTTGAAAATTCCAAACTATTATACTCATGAGATTGCTGTTATTGGCAATGTTTAAATAAATAAAATAAAATAAATAAATAAATAAAAAATTAAGGCTTAAAGAATTTTTAAGCAAGAGCTTTAAAAATTGTTAAGCTTAAGGAATGATAAATAAAGAATTCCTTCCTTTTAATTGGCTCTGTAGGATTTAAATTTAAAAATCAAAATGGATCAACATTTAGAAAAATGTATAATAAACAAAGCAAAAGTATGTTAATATAATAGAGTATAACATTTGGAGAATAGTACAGACATACCAATAAGTAGTTATAATGTTTGTAAAAATGTTATAATATGCAGACTGATCGTAAATAATTACTTTTAGATATGATACAGAAATTTCTGTTAGATTTAATAGTAGTGTGAAATGGCTATGAATAGTACGACCATTGTGTATTAACATTGCAGCAATTCTAGTCCAATCTATAGAAAATACATTTATCTAATTGCGAACAACTTATGTGTCAAATAATTATAAACAAATGGTTTTCCAGTACCACCAGGGCCATCTATGAAGTAAGCATTAGGTATGTTTGTATTATTTTGTTTCAGTAAAGAAATAATATTGTCTATAATGAATCTCTGCTCTACATTGGGATTTTGCAAAATAGGAGTAAAGTTTTTGTTAGTGTAAGAATGAATATTTGCATCAATATCATCAATAATCAGACATGCTACACACTCAGTAAAAAAAAAAAAAAAAAAAAAAAAAAAAAAAAGCTGAACTTTCATAGCCTCACGGACTTTTAAGAAAATCTGCTTTTTTCCATAGATTTTGACTAAATTTGCAATCTTTTAACAAATTTAGTGTTTTTCCACAACCATTTGACAAAAATTGAACTTTTTTCCAGGTCTTTTCAATGAAATTTGGATTTATTCATGATCCTGTAGCAAATTCCTGTATTTTCAACTATTTTTGGTGAAAATTTGCACTTTTCCCCCAATTTTTTGACAAAATTTGCATATTTTCTGCTGTTTTCGTCAAAATTTGCATATTTTCCACTATTTTTCATCCAAAATTTGCATATTTATCATCATGTTTGATTAAAATTTGCATATTTCCTGAAAATTTCCAAGATAATTCGCATATATTCCCCAATATTTTGAGATAATTTACATATTTGCCCTATCATTCAACAAAATATCTGATCTTTCGTTAACATTCTCATATTTTCCTCGATCTTTTAACAAAATTCTTGTATTTCCCAAGATTTTTCGAAAAAATTCTTGTATTTTCCATGATCTTTTGACAAAATTCTCGTATTTTCTATGATCTTTTTAAAAAATTAACGATTTTTTTTCAATCTTTCACAAAGTTTCTGATATTTCATTAAAATTCTCGAATTTTCCTTGATCTTTTGACAAAATTCTCGTATTTATCCTGATCTATCGACAAAATTTTAGTATTTTTTGCAATCTATCGACAAAATACTCATATTTCTCCCGATCTTTTGACAAAATTTCCATATTTTCCATGATCTTTCGAAATTTGTATATTTTCCATGATCTTTTGACAAAATTAGAGAATTTTCCATGATCTTTTTAAAAAAATCAAGTATTTTCTACGATTCGTTGAAAAAATTAGAGTATTTTTCTGTTACCAGTTCACGGAAGTCGCATTTCCCTTACAATCCTTTGACGAAAATGGAGTCTTTTTCAAGATCCTTTAAAAAAATTACACCTTTTCCCACAATTTTCTGACAGAAATCACAATATCTCTCATGATCCTTCGGAGAAATTTATGGTTTTTCCTGCAATCCTTTGAAGAAATTTACTGAATTTAATGTGGTTTGTACTCACACTTTTGTTGCATTTCATCTGCCCCCCCCCCTAAAAATGCCAACAAATTTTATACATATTTGCATCGATCCCAGAGATGATAAAATTCATTGCTGAAAAGCAGAATTGCACGTTTTCGCAGAAAAGTAACACGTCTGAATAATTGATAAATTAAATGTTGACGTAGAAATTGAAAATGATGTTCATATCTAAGAGCTAATTGATAGCTAACATTATTATCATTAAAAAAAAAGATAATCTTCAGATATATGCAAATAAAATAATTGCTGCAACTGAAAAGGCGTTCGGAAAACTGAAGCTTCCTGTAAACATCTGAAACATTCTGAATCGTTTAAAAGTAAATCTTGCTGCTTTGCAGCTTCTTGAAATGTAGGATACAGAATTCCTTGATATGTTGTCATGTCTTCAAAGCTGGTGATTTTTCAATAGCGCGAGCATTTATATGCATGCATAGCGCTTCACTCCAAGGCACAGATTAAGAAAGTGAATTAAGTGAAATTTTAATTGAAAATTACAGCTAATCAATAAAATTTTTAATCAAACGAACGAATGTACATTAATAAATCTGTGGACAAATATCTTTTATTTAAAAACCCGGGAGCAGAATCGGCGCAACGCTGCAACACACTTTGCAAACTTTTGGGAACATCTGCAGACTATTTTTGAACTGTTAAAAATTAAGCAAAAATTAAAAAATTTCGGTTCTAATACCGAAAATTCAGACATAAAATGTACTGGAATTTCGACAGATAATCTTCGATAAGAAATCAATTTCATCACCGATCATGAAAAAAACGGCAAGTTTCTTCAAAACATCGCAAAAAACTGCAAATTTCTTCAAAAGATCACGAAAAAAACGACAGTTTTCGTCAAAAAATCACGCAAATGAGGCAAATTTTTTCAATAAATTGGGAAAAAACCGCAAATTTCTCAAAAAAAGGCAAATTCCTTAAGTTAACAAAAAATCATGGAAAAAAGGGCAAATTTCTTTAATAGATTGTGAAAAAATGGAAAAATTCTGAAAAAGATTGTGAAAAAACAGCAGTTTTTGTGAAAAGATATAGACTGTGAAAAAAAAGACAGTTTTCGTAAAAAGAACACGAAACAACCACGAATTTCTTTTAAAAAAATCGCGAAAAAAGCCGAATTTCATTAAAAAAATCATGTAAAAACAGAAAATTTCTTCAAAAGATATCGAAAAAGGCAAATTTCTTCAAAAGATATAGAAAAAGGCAAATTTCTTCAAGAGATCGTGAAAGAAACGGCAAATTTCTTCAAGAGATCGCAACAAAATGGCAGTGTTCGTCAAAAGATCGCGAAAAAACGGCAGCTTTCGTTAAAAGATCACGCCAAACTTTTTCAAAAGATTGCGAAAAAACAGCAGTTTTTGTCAAAAGAATGGAAAAAAACATCAAATTTTGTTAAAAAAGTGTAAAAAAATGCTAACTTCATCAAAAGATCAAGAAAAATAACATCTCGTCAAAAGATCGTGAAAGACTTGCAAATTTTGTCAAAGGGGAAATTTTCTTCAAAAGATTACGGAAAAACGACAGTTTTCGTGAAAAGATCCTGAGAAAACGAAAGTTTTCGTAAAAAGAACTACAAACAATGCCGAATCTTTTTAAAAAAATCACAAAAAAGGAACATTTCTTCAAAAGATCATGGAAAACAGCAAATTTCTTCAAAAGATCGCAAAAAACAGCAGCTTTGTCTAAAAAATCACGAAAAAGCTACAAATTTCTTCACAAAAAAATCACAAAAAACTCCAAGTTTCTTCAAGAGATTGCGACAAAACAGCAGTGTTCGTCAAAATATCGCAAGAATACGGCAGCATTCGTAAAAAAACCATGCAAAATCGGCAAATTTCTTTAAAAAGTCGCGAAAAAACAGCAGTTTTCATCAAAAAAACTGAAAAAAAGGCACATTTTATCAAAAAAATGCAAATTTCACCAAAAGATCGAGAAAAAAAATCTCGTCAAAAAATCGTGAAAAACTCGCAAAATTTTGCAAAAGGGGAGCTCCCCCCCCCCTTTTTTCGGACATTGTATGAGGATGAGGTGTTAAAAATTCTGAGAACAAAACTTCTTTTTAAAAATATACTTTTCTTTTATGTCTATCACAAATACTTGGGAGGTTTGAGTGCATATAATGTAATGCGAGGGATTAATCTGCAGACTGTTTTTTAACTTTTTACTTGTGTTGCAGACTGCAGAAAAAAATTCTGCCGCTGGGCTTAAAAAAAGAATGGTGCAATTTGATGCAGTAGTTTCTCCTCTCGAACTGTTGAACGAACATACTTAGCATTTTAAATAAATAAATTACAGCTAATTATTAAAATTTTTGGATCAATTGAATGTATGATAAGAAATCTGTGGACAAATATCTTTCATTTAAAAGAGATTGACCTAATTTGAGGGAGTAGTTGCTTCTCATGGACATAGTCATATTTCTGTATAATCCTAAAAAAGGTGGTTCAACAAAATTTGATTATGATAGCATGTATTGCTACCCCATGTGCTATATTTTAATATGGCCTGAAGGTAAGACAGAATGACATATCTCAATGCCAACTGGAGGTAATTGACAAACAAAGGTAAGACATACTGCAACAATGTATGAATATATTTGCTATAGACTTTCAGTTCAGGGTAATTCTATTATTGTGCTTTTAATCCTTTACTGAATGCTACCCAACTGACAACAATTAATTGTTGATCACTACTGCCACATTGAAAATGATAGATTAAAATTCATTTGTAACCTGAACTAATCAGATTAATTACTGACAAACAGATATTTAGAAAAGTATAAACATTTTTATATACTGTGAAGTTTTAGAATTGTGGTTTACCTCATATTCATTTATTACAAAGTGTCAAAGATAATTGTAAATTCAGTGAAATTTCAGATATTGATAAAGTTGTCTCAGCTGAAATACCTGATCCTAATGACACTAATTTAATCAAATCTCATATGGTATATAGGCCTTGCAAGAATTTAGATCCAAATTCTGTTTGTATGGAAAATGGGAAGCGTAAAAAAGAACTTCCTAAAAATTTTGTATCAGAAACATAACAAAATGTGAATAATTATCCTGTTTATCGCTGAAGAAATAATGGCAGAACAATTACTAAAACAATTAATGGAGTTAAAGTTGATATTGACAATCGTTTCAAATTGCACGTATTTTCTACATCAACATTTAATTTACCAGTTATTGAAGATTTCCCTATTGATGATACAATATATACATTCTTGCACTAACAAAAACCTTACTACTATTTTGCAAAATCCCAAAAAACAGTAGAGATTTATTATAGACAATACTATTTTTTTAGTGAAACAAAATAATGCAAACTTACTACATAGACAGTCCTGGTGGTACCCGCATGTGCCGTTAAAAACACAACCAGCTTCCACCTCTTATGATAATTCAACTGAGCGAGCATTTATACGCATGCGCAGCGCTTTACTCCAAAGCAAAGAAAAGTACTTACGGATTACGCATGCGCAAAGTTGAAATTTTAATTGATAATTACAGCTAATTAATAAAATTTTTGAATAAACGAATGTAAGATAACAAATCTGTGGACAAATATCTTTCATTTAAAAAAAGAATGGTGTAATTTGATGTAGTAGTTTTTTCTCACGAACTGTCTAACGAAAATGTTTAGCGTTTTAAATATATAGATGGAAAAATTGGTCGATTCGTTTGTGGTTTAAAATAAAACTATTCTTTAAGTCAGTATCTTTTTTAAAATAATTTTTAATGGTAAATATCAAAAAATTCCGTTAAAGGGCGCCTTAAACTTCAGAGTAACCAACAATTAATTTTAACCATTATTTTTTGGTTCTAATTAAATGCTTGCAAAAGCTTATTAAACGTTTTCGGAAGCTTAGATTTAATCTTAAATTTTGAGCTCAAATTCTGAATCGTTGGGAGGGGTTAAGAAGTGCAAACTGAAGTGTGTTCAGGAGTTGAAATTTAACCCTCCCCCTCCTCGAACACAATTCAATTTTTCGCTACTTAAACACTCCCAACGATTCAGAATTTGAGCAAAAAATACAAGTCTATGCATTTGAAAGCATTTAGTGAGATTAAAAATGTAACAGTTAAAAATAGTTGTACGCTTCTCCAAAGTCTAAGGCGCCCTCTATCGGCATTTTGTGAAGTTTATATTTAAAATTTATTTTCAAGTAAGTGCTGATTTAAAAATTAGTTTTAGCGAAAACCGCAAACGAATCGACCAATTTTCCGTTTTTTATAATCATTTGAAATTTGACTCTCTGCACACAACTCAGTTTGTGCTGCTTAACCACTCCCAACTATTCAGATTTTGAGCTAAAAATTTAAGTTTGAGTCTAAGCTTACGAAAACATTTAATGAGATGCAAAAAATAGTTGTTCGTTACTCCAAAGTCTAAAGCTCCCTCTATCGGCATTTTTCGAAATTTATCTTTATAATTTAATTTCCAGAAAAAGCCGACATAAAGAATAATTTTAATGAAAACCGCAAATCAATCGGCCGATTTTTCCGTTTTTTATGTTTATTTGAAACCTTGGTCCTTAAACTTTAATGGCGAATATCTCCTTTGGAAAACGTTGGGGACCCTTGGTCTCCTATTTAATATTGTTTGTTTTGATTTGTACTATCACCCATCTTTTATTGTAAAAAAAATTAGAAGAATCACCCTGTATATTAAAATGGAATTTAAAAAAAACATAAAGTAATTTATTTATTTAAAATTCATACTTTAAAATTTTTTCATTAAATTTTCCCGAAAAGAACACTTACCCTTCTATGATATATTTTGTAAATACATAATTTTATGTTTTATAGAACATTAACCCTTTCAAACCCATGGGATTATTTTTATATTCGTTTTAATTTCAGTTATGAGTTTATATCTGAAAACGGATAACTAAGAAAGATTGAAAAACGAAATAAATAAATAAATTTGCTATTTGTACATAAAATTTGATGATACATAGGGATTTTATGAGTAAAAATTTTTCGCAATTTGTTAGGACTTTTTATTTTATTTTATTTTATTTGCATTGCAAAAACAATGTATAACCTTAAATGTACATCTTATCATTTTTAATTCCATTGGACTGCACAAATGTTGTCTTAACGCACAGAAAATTATTTACGTTTTTATTTTTGTACATTTCTGCTGCAAGTCTTTTCTATATAACAAGTATCTCCCTAAAAAGTATTATAAGAAACAAACTGCTATTTTGCTTAATTCTGCTCTCTTTTAACCTCTGTTAACACCAATATATTTATTAAACGTTATTTTTACGCGTAAAAAAAATTGTAAAAATATTTAGGATACATCGGGTTTGAAGAGGTTAAATTAAAAGAACTAAAAGAAAACAAAAATATATATTCGTGTAGGAATTCGAACTAAATTTTTGGAATTTCAAAATTTAAAACATTTTACTCCAAAAATAGTTAAAATATGGTACTGTACGCCGGAAAACTCGTTTTCTGCAAGCAATCTAAAAGAAGAAAAATTTCAAATCCAGCATCCTTTGGAATCAGAACGCAATCATTTCAAAATATTCACCGTTCGAAAATTCTGTATAACATTTTTACAGCTTAACCTAATTAAAACAAATCATTTACCGCAAAATTCCATCAACTTTTTTTTTTCTGGAGAAATTTTATTTTGATATAAGGTTCTTATTTTTGGACATCCTGTATGTTTGTACTTTAAACTGTATTATTATTGTATTATCTATTAATATATTATTATTGTATTAAGTATTAATGTATTATAATTGCATTGTGAATTAAACCATTATATCTGTATCATTGTAAGTAATTTAAAGTAAAAGCTATTAAAATTGTAAATTTGTACACGTGTGAAATTTAAATATTTTTAATAGATAAAAATGATAATTTAATAACTTAAAATTAGCATAGAAATGATTTATGATCGCATATATATACGTATAACACATCTTTCTAATCTAGAGCTTAGTGCTACCTATTCAAACAATTTTTGTATTAATTTTATGAATGTTCAAATTAATATTTTACCTACTAAAACCCTCTTATTTACCAAGTATATAAAATAAATGGCTTTTCACTTAATGTAATTGATTTTACTAAATTCATCTCCTGTTTACATGTCTCAGTTTATAGAAATAATTTACTAAATCATAGTCATCGTATCATACATTTATGTTCTTCCCAATTTATTCGTCCTAATATATTTAAATTGAAGCAATTAGCATGTCTTTTAATTATCCCCTTTCTTTTATTTCAGATTTTATCAAATCTTAACATACTTCTTTTTTTAATTTTTACTAGTATTTATATTAAAAAAATAGGTGTGTGTGTTTTTAGGCAGTTTACATTGTCATTTTTCATAGCTATTTCACATATTGATTTTTTTAATACATTTTAAACTACATCATATTTTTAATTCTATTTTCAGTTTTAACTATTGGAGTTCATTATTTTATTTTCATTTTCATAAACAGTACCATAAGCTTGTTAAATTTCTTTTTCATTTTCCTCACCATTTTCCACAGATGGTAGCAATAATTCAACAGTATAATTCATGCTCCTGCATTCATTAAATCATATACAACTTTGCCCTATCACTATTAGTAAGTCAAATTTCTTGTATTTTAGGCTATTATTTATCATTCAAACATTACTTTATCTTAATTTATATATCGTTTCATATTTTATTTGTAACATTTTGGTTTATTTTAGTTTGAAATAATATGTTTATTGGAAGCCAAATATTATCATGTTCGGCCTAAAGCAGACAAATTTGGATGAAATAAACATACCTTTATTACGAATTAACCTGCAAGCTCCTTTGACGATTCTGCAGCTTTTTCATAGTTTATTGTTATACACTTCTAGTTTCAACTCTGCATTTTTGTTCATTTTTAGCATTCTGACAACTTGTTTATACATTTGTGATTTCATTTTTCTTATATATGTATGTGTATGTATCCATTTAATTAATTCATAATACGCTTCAGAAAACTCTGAATAATAATATACGAAATGATATATCCATAGATCTTATCCGTAGTTTCTCTTATTCATCAAAAGAACAGATTCTTAGCATTACTTTAATTTGATATGTGTAATTAAGAATTCAGGCGATTTATCACTTAAACAGTAAAAATCAAAAGTTATGTAGGAATATAAAATATTTATTCAGATTAAATTGTTAATGAGCAAACATCTATGTTTAAGAGTAATCGTAATTTATGTTATTCATAATAATCAGTTAATTAAATATAAGCATGTTTTATTCTCTGAAATGTTGTAGTTAATTAGTTATCAATAAATATCATTGCACTAAGTTACAGCTTTTTAAATTAATTGTAGTGTGCATATAGATTTTTTGAGGGGGGGGGGTATTTGAATATTTTATGCATTTCTTCTTCGTACATTCTATAATTGTGCTGCTTATGATAAATATTTTTCTTTACTGTGAAAATTTAAATATGATTCAGTAGGAAGATTTATATGAAGATTTATATTTTATTTTGATTTATAATAATCAAGATTTTGTTATAACATTTAAAAGATTTAAATAAAAAGAAATTGTAATTCGTTTAATTTACTATTTTTCTAAACTAATATTCGAGAAAAGAGAACTTTTAAGAAAACCTGTTATTCACAAGACATACAGAATTAAATTTTAAATTGTCTCAGTGCCTAAAATTTAAGCTTAATTTTTTAAGCAGCGTATAAAATTTAATAATTTTTATTATTCTAATGTATTGAAACTAGAATACACTAAAAGAAATGTTCGCTACCATGTCTTACATGATCATTATGGGGATGTTACCCTTGAATTACAACGTATATCTAATACTGTGGTATGTGCCTGTCCTCCAATCACTGATTTTGCGAAATTTTGCGAAATTTTTCGATTTTTTTTTAATTAAAGTTCACACATTTAAGATTTCAAAAATGCCCTACTTTTTGTTCGATGTTAATAAGAAGCAAAGTTAAAGCCCAAACTATAAGCCAGAAGTGAACAGTCCGAAACCGAAAGTGAAGAAGTATTAGAAATATGAACAATACATTTTAATATACATATATATAATGTGTAATATAAACACAAATGTATAAACACTTACAAATACGGTGAACTTTAAAATTTTAAACTTTATACATAATGTTATGTGCTATAACAATTGCATTTTGGGGGAAATTGCGTCTTTCATTATGTGTACTTGTGTGAGAAACACCAATTCTTAAAAAAAGTTTTTATTTATAAGATATTGAAATAAATTTTTGTAACGAGGTTCTGCTCATCTATTGGTATATTATAAAGGAAAATATAGCTTTTAAGTTCCCATATATTAACCTAAGAACTATTTTTACTGAAAAAAATCATGTTGTTAAACTTTTTTAAAAATCATGTTGTACACGAAATTTGGATTATGTTAGTAAATTTAAGAGGTATTGCAAATATTTTGTTTCATACCACATATAAAAGTTTTTCTTATATATTGGCGAAAAAAAAAAGTTGGAAATCGCGCTTCAAACGTAGCAAATGAGGTGCGTTCGCATTATAACGATGTTTAAAAAATATTGAGATTTAGATGTAATAGTGTATAGTATTCCGAATACTGTATAGTAGACGATACCTTTTATTTTCCTGCAAATACTATTCACTTTTTATTATACAGGAAGTAACTTGCACTAAAACTCACGAACGAATATCAATTTCATAAAATATTTAATAGTTTAATACTATTTGAACGCGCCCCAAGGAATATTCCACCTATACCATTATGTAATGGAATACTTTTGTGTAGACCTGTACCAGAATAACAAATATTCTTTGTTCCACAGATTATACAGAATGTATATTATAACGTAATAGATGCATATCAATTTTATTATGTCGAAAGAGTGTAAAACCATCAAAATGTATTTGAAACTTTTTTTCCTAGTCGACCGTAGTGGAACTGAATACTTTTGATTGTCCTTGTAATTGAACTACGCTTCCGATGTTCATAAAATTGGAAATGACTCAACAAAATTGTACAATAGTTATGCATTTTAAATTTCAAACTATTCAGTTGTGTAGTTTTTGTGTTGTTACATGTGGACTCTCGGACGGAATTATGGACTGAAAGACAACTATATGTGTTGCATCTATAATAATAAAGAGAGAAGTCTGTGAGTGTGTCAGCGTTGTTCTGAACAGACCGTTGCAGATAGAGTTACAGAATTTGGAGGGAAGGTACCTCTGTATATGAAGTTTTGCACCTCGAAACCCGATTTTTGATTTTTTGTATTTAATTTTTTAGTTAATTTTTAGCTTTCTTTTTATGTTTCAATGCGATATTTCCACATTAGTTAGAAGAATATGGTTTCATTTAGTTCTCTTTTCAATAAAGCTTATTCGGAATTCGAACAGCGATTTTTTAATTTTAAACGAATTTTTTAATGCAATTTTTAATATTTTTCGCATTTTGCGGCTATTTTTTTTACATTAATTAAAAAAAAGGGTATTACTTGGTTATTCCATCGACCAAAAATCAATCGCCAAACTATAACATTACATGACAATAATGGCTGATTTTAAATGTCACATTCACTTGACATTAACTACGATGCAAATCTTTGCTACGCCATTAAGAGATTTTTAATTCAACTTTTTATTTGGGTTTTACTAATTTATTTTTTTCCGTTTTTTAAAATACAAATTATGTCAATTTATATAATTTTTAACAATTTGGCGATTTGTATAATTTGGCAAAATTGGTCAATGGGATAACCAACTAGTACAGAAAATTGATCCAATTTTTTAGCTTAATTTACTAAATTTTGTCTGCTACGATTTTTGAATTTCATAGATTTTTAATGCGATTTTCAGTGCAGTTTTCGAAGTAAGTTTTAGCGATTTTCGAATTTTTCTGCTTTTAGAAATGATATATTTTTAATTTTTGTCAGTATTATAGGAGTTTTTTTTATGCATCACGGACCCGGGTGAGTCAGCTAGTATTTACATAATTCCAAAAGCACCTAAAAAGGGAAGTATATTGAATAGTTTTCGTCATCAAATGTTTGGCATAAACGCATTTCTTAACGAAAATTTGACTGAATACTGCCTAAGTTAGAAATTTTTAATAAAATTCCATTAAAAATGTACCTGAATTCATAGATTTACTTCCTGTATTAACTAAAAACATATGTGTTTTGGTAAAATGTTCATATTTTTCATAAATATTGCCCTGGAGGTAAGCAGATATCTTTTCAAGCAATGATGTCCTGTGGCATCTGACGTTATGCCGGCGGTATCAGAATTGGTGTTTCCCTTATAGCTTACTTAATAATACGTTGCAAGTTAGTAAGCGGTTGTTTGGATGCAACATAATGCATGGTTTCAGCTAAGATAGTTTTATGTTTATAGTGAGCCTCATTTTAATATATTTTACTTGTTATTCTCAAGGCGATTAAGGTAAAAAAAATCGTACTTGTAATAAAAATGTGTTTTAGGATTACGAATTATCCGTTATTAAAAAAGAATTGGAAGGGATAGTTTTTTCTTCAACTGTACTCAAAATATTTCAAATTGTACAGTAGAATTCATAACATTTTGAACAGTTATTTAAGATAATTTTAAGTTCTTTATTTATAAATGTTCATCTTCTTTCAAAGGTTGATCTCAACAGTACAAGATTTGGATTCTAAATATTGCTAGAATTTTGATTTATATAAAATATATGCAGAGTTTGTTGCGAATTTATTGTATCACATGTCTGTGGGCGGAGTTAACTGTCTCTCACGCCGTTACGTAATATTGCCGAACTGTGGAGAAAGCTATTGTTTTTTTTCTCTCTTGAATATTTTTTAAATAAAAAGTCTTAAGTAAAGAAAAACTTTCATTTACACATTTTCTAACAGAACACCTACTAAATCGAAATTTGAATGTGTAAAAATAACTTTAAAAAGTAGATTTTTTCCTTATAAATCTATTGATGTTGAAGCTCTAATTACTGATGAGATTTGCGGCATTCATTTATTTCAAAACGTAAATCCTCAGTTAATAAATGTCATCTCTAAGGAAATCAAATTTGCTGACACTTTCGAAATAGATTATCCCGTTCAAATTCTTCTCGGGGCGAATTACATTCATCAAACTTTGACAGGATCGTTTGCAAAAATAAAAAACAAATTTCAAGGTTCTATTTTTGGCGAAAGGTTTGTTAGACAGCTGCCATATAGCCAGTTAATAAATTCTGATCATTGTTTAAATGTATTTTGTTCATCTAAAGAGAAAGATCTGACATGTTTATGGAACACTGAGTAATTCTTGTCAAATAACGAAACGAAATTAGTTTCGGATAATTCAGATGTTTTTCAAAACAATTTAAAATTTATAAATGGCAGATATCAGGCTCCTTTGCTTTGGAAATCAACAGATTTGCGAAATAATTTAAGCGATAATTTTAATGTTGCAAAGACAAGATTTATGTATCTAGAAAAGCGTTTTGATAAGGATGAAACATTATTTAAAAGATATAATGAAGTCATGAAAGAACAATCTGAAGAGGGAATAATTCAAATGTGCGATGATAATTGTTCTAATAGGTATACAATGCCGCACAGAGAAGTAATTAAGGAATCTTCTCATAGCTCTAAAACACGCGTAGTGTTTCATGCCAGTAGTAAACAAACATCTAATTACAGTTTAAATGAATGTCTTCTTTCGGGGGAAAATTTAAATACTGATTTAGTAGATGTTATCTTGAAATTTCGATAGTATGAAATAGGTTTTTGTGGAGATATAGCTAGAGCTTTCTTACAAATACAGGTTTCAGAATGCGACAGAAATTTCTTATGTTTTTTGTATTATAAAAATTGTGACAAATCTCAACCAGTAGTACTGTATCATTTTAATAGACATTGTTTTGAAATGACCAGTTCACCGTATGTTTTGGCAGCGACTATTAAAACCCATCTTAAAAGATATAAAATTTCTCATCCTCTCGCTTACGAAATGTTAAATAATTCACTGTATGTGGATGACCTTTTTTATGGAAGTTCCACTGTTCAAGAGGCATTTCAGTTATGTTCTGACGCTGTTTCTATTTTGAAAGACGCAAACATGACTATGAGAAAGTTTGACACCAACTCTCAAGAGTTAAAAATTTGTGGAAAAATTCCAGTCCAAAAATTGAAATAAATGAACATTCTGATAAATATTTAAAAGTACTAGGTCTTAATTGGAGTAATAAGGAAGATACATTGTGTCTGAATTTAACATTAGTGTTATCAGATTTAAATGAATTTAAATGTACCAAAAGAAATGTACTTTACATAGCTGCTAAAATCTTTGATCCTTCTGGATTTATTTCTCTTTATTTAATACGATTAAAGTGTCTTTTGTAAGAATTGTGGTAACTTGGTTTGGATTGGAATGAAGAGATTTCAGGAAAAATTAAAGATAAGTGGTTATTATATTGTACTAAAATTAAGGACTTATAAAAAATCAGTATTCCTAGGTATTATTTTGCCGATTTTGTTGATGGCGAAAATATACAGTTACATGTATTTTCTGATGCTTCATTGAAAGCTTTTGGAGTAGTGGCGTATTTTAGATATAAAACGTCGCATGACACTTTTAACTCTAATTTGGTAATTTCTAAGGCAAGGGTAGCCCCGATTAAAAAAATTACGTTACCTCGATTAGAACTAATGGGCGCTGTAATAGCAGCAAGATTAGTTAAACACTTGAAGGATATTTTTAAGTGGATCGAGAAGATATATTTATAGTGCGATTCTACCATAGTATTTGTTGAATTCAAATACGTCATTACAGTAGAAAATTAATATTCTTAAAAATAATAGTATAAAATTTTCCTACCTTTCTTAAGGGTTGTTGAGGGATGTACGGTGGGCAAAATCGTAATTCTTGGCCGTCTTCAAAAACAGAAAATCCACAGCAAAAATAAGAGACATAACGTAAACACACAAAAAAAGTTGATTATTTACACACGCGCGCAGATATTACATGTTTCTTGATCATTATTCTTAATATGACTACATCGAAATCTGAAAGGTACAAAGAAACATTAATAAAAAAGATCGTAAAATAACCAATCAGCTTTTAGTTTGCACAAGAAAGAAAAAAATAAAAATAAGAATGTTCTCAAAATGAGCGGCTGCTGGCGCCAGTGAGTCTTCGTGAAGAGTGTTTTCACACTCCCCACCTTGAGTTCATTAGGGGACAGAACTCAATCACTGCAGTTGGAGTCTTTCGGGTGGCCGTACAATTCGACCACGGCGAGTAGTCAAACGCTTTTGCAGTACTGCATCACTTTGATTATCGGCGATTCCATTCACCTCCAAAGAACAAAGTTTCTTAATGGGACGAATTAGCATTCCAGTTGCAATCTTCAACTTTACTACGCGCACAACGCCATCTTGACTGGGTATAAGTTCGATAACTCTACCAAGAGGCCAGTTTATTCGGCTAGAATTTTCCGTCCATATCAGGACAACATCTCCTACACACAAAGATCTTGATTTTTTCCCACTAAAGACCGAACATTTTAATGTGCCGAGGTATTCACTTCTAAATCTTGATTTTAAATCATTTCTAATTTTCATTCTATAATGGTATCGTTTATTCATTTCTTTGTGGTCTAGAAATTCTAATTCAGGCATACCTATTTTAGTATTTTCCTGTAAGAACATTTAAGGAGTTATAACTTGAAGATCTTCATTATTATCTGTAACATACGACAAGGGGCGGGCATTTATAATACTTTCACAATCGCAGATAACGGTATGTAGTTCTTCAAAATTTAAAGACGACTTGCCCAATACCCTTCTCAAGATTCGTTTCAGGATTCCAACAAGCCTTTCCCAAAATCCACCCCACCAAGGTGCAGAAGGTGGAATAAATTTCCAGTCTATACGTGAAAACGCAGTAACCGCTTTTACTTTTTCATAGTCAATTGTTTTCTATAAATTGTGCCAGCCAGTAACGTTTGTGCCATTATCTGAATATATTATTGCAGGACGACCTCGTCTAGAAATAAAGCGTTTCAGTCCTAAGATAAAACTTTCGGTTGAAAGAGCTGTCAATAACTCGAAATGCATAGCTCTAAAAACTGCACACGTGACTATCAAAATCCAGACTTTTGATTGATTTTTCAAATAAAGAGGCCGCACAGATCGATTCCTATTATTTCGAAAATCGCGGCTTCTCTGACACGATCAAGAGGTAAGACACTTTCTACTACATCAGGTGGTTTTGCTGAGTGTCTTTTACAAATGATACATTTGCCGATTACCTTTTTGATTGTTTTCCGACTCTTCAGCACCCAGTAATTTTCTCGTAACGCAGTCATCAACAAGGGTACGCCACAATGACCGAATTCTAAATGTTTCGAAAATATAATCTGTTCTACGACGTAATGTAAGAGAATATAGTAATAATAAGTAAGATAGGTAATCTAAAATTAAATTCATCTTCTCGTTGAAATATCTTCGTTTTTACGCGTACGATTCCTTCCGAAACTGTAAAAGTATTCAGGCATTTCAGTCTTTGATTATGTTCATTCACAAAGGATTCTTTTTGCACAAGTTTTAATAATACTGTTTCTGCCGCTTTTAATTCGTTGTGTGTTAATTGACCGAATATTCTGTCGGTACTATCCCTTTTCGAATTTTCGTAAAATCGCAAAATCCAACCAGTAATTCGCAAAATTTTATTGTAAGAAGAATAGCGATTATAAAATTGTGCCTCATCACTCTCTACATTAGGAGCGGTCACAATAGTTTTTCTTTTTTCAGAATTCACTATATCCATATTAAGAAAAATATTAGTACTAGACCAATTTTCCTTTGATTTTGAAAGCCAAAATGGCCCTAACCACCACTGAGATTTAATAAGGGATTTTGCACAACAACCGCTTGACGGTAAATCTGCTGGATTCATATGTCCAGGTACGAAATTCCATGAAGTGTTGGGGGTAAGCTTTCGAATTTCTCTAACTCTATTTTCTACAAATGTAGCCCAAGGACCTTCCCGTTTTATCCAGTATAACACGTCCATTGAATCTGACCAATAGAAAGTATCAACATTTTCTAATTTCAAATCGTTTTTAATACTATTAGACAATCTAGCTCCAATACAACAGGCCAATAACTCAAGGCGTGGAATGGAAATGTCCTTTAGAGGAGCTACTCTAGAACGAGCCTGAATAAGCTGACAAGTTACACGATTTTCTACTTTATTTCTTAGATAAATGCATGTAGCGTAAGAAAATTTACTACCGTCGCAGAAAATATGTAAAGATAAGTTTCCCTCTTTTAGAGATAAGTTAGACAATCTTCGCGGGATCTCAAGATTTCCCAAATCATTAATTTCCTTAGTCCATTTTCTAAATTCCTTAACTATCTCATCGGGCAGCTTGGACTCCCATGACGCCTTTATTTTCCAGCATTTCTGTAAAAGTAATTTTAGAATTAAGGTCACGGGGCAAGTGAAACCGATGGGATCGAATATTTTATGAGTTAAGGACAAAATTGTTCTTTTAGTGATGCACTCATTTTCCAATTTAAAATTCCGAAAATCACACGATAATGTATCACTCTTGGTGTCCCACATTAAACCAAGTAAGGGAATTTTATCCTCAGCCGCATCACTCAAATGACCCTTTTCATTAAAGCCTAATCCAATTTCTTCGCACCGATTATGACACCAACCACGAAGATCAAATTGTGCCGAAGCTAAGAGTTTCCGTGCTTCATTGCGAAAATATTCTAACTCTTCTAACGATTCTACACTAGCTACACAGTTATCTACATAGAAAGATTCTTTAAGTTTTATAGCAACATCTTTAATGTTCTCAGGTGCTTCATCTAAGTGACGTGTTAGAGTAGCGGCTAAAAGGAAGGGGCTACAACTAATCCCAAAGACAACCCGACAATGTCTATAAATTTCAAGGTTTTCTGAATTCCCATCTCTCCACCAGAAAAACCGTAAATAATATCTATCCTTTTCATTCAGTGATATCTGTAAAAAAGCTTTACGAATATCTGCTACAACACCTATCTTTCCCACTCTAAATCGATTTAGAACAGAAGGAATTAGTTCAATTAAATTAGGTCCCTCCTCTATACAATCATTTATGGAAACAGAACCCTTAACATGTGCTGATCCATCAAATATTGGCCTAATTTTGGTCGTAGAATTAGGTTTTATTACAGCTCTATGAGGGAGATAATGGACTTTGGTGTTAAGTTTTTCCTCTCCTTTCACTCTTTCAATAATCCCTTCCGTTTCCCACTCATTTAAAACTGCTTCGTAATCTTTCAACAAACCGCAATTTTGGAGATTCTTAATATTATTTTGCAGGCGTTTTATCGCTAAATCTTTATTACTTGGAATGGGAGGATGCTCACTTAACTAGGGAAGACAAACTTTGTACCTACCATCAGTTTCGCGTCTTACGGTTTCTTTAAAATGCTCCAAAACTAATTTCTGGACTTCTTCCTTAGTTTGTTTTTCCGCCGGATCTACTATGCCTAAAGAATCTAAATTCCACAAATCTGTAATTTTGGCATCGTTTACATATAATGAAAGGACCAAAAGAGAACTATCCCTTTCATTTCCGCCAATTTTGCCCATAGTAGTCCAACCCAGTTTTGTTTGCATCGCAACCAAACCACAAGAAAAATTTTCTATTTTTCCTGTAAACAGTTCTCCCACAACATCTGCTCCCAAAAGTACATGTATTTCATTTAAATTTCTTTCATATAAACAATTTTTACCTTCAGGGCAGATATCGCTCAAAAATATATTTTTTCCTTTTAATTCCGCAATACAACGAATGTCTCTAATTTTGGGTACATTAGCACAAATTTTTTCTTGTTCCATTACCTCAATTTTAATCTTTTTACCTCCCCTTAAACCCCTTAAATTAACAGAATAACAGTTATGATCTACCGTTGTTTCGGTACCTCCAAACAACCCGTGAGTAATTCTGACCTTTCTTAAACTTTTTAATTCCATTTTATTGGCTACGACATTATTAACAACGACAAACATTAATAAAATACGACAAACATTAATAAAAAAGATCGTAAAATAACCAATCAGCTTTTAGTTTGCACAAGAAAGAAAAAAAAAATTAAAAAAAGAATGTTCTCAAATTGAGCGGCTGATGGCGCCAGTGAGTCTTCGTGAAGAGTGTTTTCACAGTATTACACTGGATCAGAGGTTCAACGTCTAAATCTAAACAATTTGTTTCAAACAAAGTTATCGCAATTCAGGAAATCACAGATCCCAATTCTTGGAAACATTGTATAGGCAAACATAACCCAACAGATTTATTCACTAGGGGACTATCTACTAAAGCATTAATAAACTCAAAAAAATGGTGGCATGGCCCACAATGGTTAAATGAGCCAGAAAGTAATTGGCCTATAGTAAATGCAGTTGAATTTGATCATATTGACAAAGATATTGAATTCGAGTATAAGTCTAAAGTTATAGTTAGCTCAGCAATAACTTATGAAACAATTATTGATCCTGATAGATTTAATAACTTGAGAAAATTATTAAGGGTGACTGCTTGGGTATTACGCTTTGTAGAGAAACTGAAAAGAAATTGTGATAACAAAGGTGCTCTTATGTCAGATGAATTATATAATGCAGAACAGTATTGGATAAAAAATTAAGCAAAATGCATTTTATTTTGATGAAATTAGTTGCTTAAAAAATGGAAAACGTATCTCTAAAGATTCTAATTTATTGTGTTTAAACCCTTTCTTAGCTAACGAAAATATACTACGCGTTTCGGGAATTTCGGGATTACAGAAATCTCATTTGTCAACGGATGAAAAGCATCCTATTATTCTCCCGCCTAAATCAAAGTTCACAAAATTATTAATATGGAATTCCCACGAAAAAGATTTTCATTCTAGTGTAGCTCACACGTTAGTGCAGTTAAGGAAAAGATACTGGATAACTAGAGCCAGACAAACGATAAAATCTCTTCTTAGAAACTGTATTATTTGTAAGAAATTCAATTCTTCGCCAGGAAACCAAACAGTGGCTCCTCTACCAGCTGATCGAGTGGATCAAGCAGCTCCATATTCGGTTATTGGTGCTGATTTTGCAGGTCCATTGTTTGTGAAACATGACAATACTAAACATTATATTCTTTTAATAACGTGTGCAGTGATAAGAAGTATTCATCTTGAACTTGTCAGCAGTTTGCGAACTGAGACCTTTCTTCTTGCTTTTCGACGGTTTATTGCTCGAAGTGGCTTACCATCGTTAGTATTTTCAGATAATGCACGTACTTTTAAACGTGCCGATCGAGAATTGAAACATCGGTGGACAATAATAAATCATGAAGGTGTGAAAAATTACTTTGCTTCAAACTCCATCAAATAGAAGTACATTGTTGAACAAGCCGCCTGGTGGGGCGGATTTTATGAATGTATGTTTTGCACTGTAAAAGTTACCCTGCGGAAAACTCGTGGAAAATCCTCTCTGACTGTTGATGAGTTACACATTCTTCTTCTTGAAATTGAGGGAATGATCAATTTTCGTCCAATTAACTTACGTTGGGAGTGATGCCGAAGAGCCAACTGCTTTAACTCCAGCACACTTTATTTTAGGAAAAAGAATAACTTCACTACCTTCAGTAAGACTTCACCTTGATTCAAATTTCTCTTCCAGGAAAATTTTTGTAAAAGCTTTCAACTATCGAGAAAAGTTAATGAGATCATTTTGGTCAAGATGGAAAAACGAGTATTTGCTAAATTTGTGATCTGCTCATTCTAGTTCAATTAAAACAAATATTCCTCAATTTAAAGTTTACGATGTAGTTTTGATCAAAGATGATCATTTACCTAGAAATTTTTGGAAATTAGGTAGAATTCTTGAGTTATTTCCTGGAAGAGATGGCAAGGTGAGGGCTTGCAAGATAAAAACTGAATCATCAATTATTAAACGACCTGTACAATTGTTGTACAATTTGGAGCTTCAGAACTGAAAGTAAAACTTTTTCTTTCTTTTTCTTTTAAGTAACAGACCATTTTAGAGCATTATTATGCTGTATATATTTATCTGTTTTTTAAGCCTTATGATATAATTTTAATTACTGAAATATGTCTTGAGTAAGTATTGAAATGTATATAAATATTTGCATTATTTCTTGAATTTCATATTTTCAATTTTATTGTGATCTTGATTTAAATATGATAGGTAAATATTATATTAGAATTATATTATTCATTCTCAGACTATTAGTGTATAGAATGTCTTTTTAAAAAAAGTATTGCATGATTTACCCTAGAAAGAGTATGGAAATTTGATGTGACTTTCCAGGACAATATACACTATATTGCCATTGATTATGGGACACTTGCGATTTTAGACATTTTACTAAATATCTAGAAAAATACATGAGGAATCATCTCGAAACTCTTAGTGTATAAATATAATAGTATAAGTCATACATCTCCGTGAAGATTTTTTTCCCGAAACTCCAAAGGGGGCCGTCAACAAATTAAAAAAAATGAATATCTTTTGAATAACCCTGTCAAAACTAATGTAGCAAAAGAGCTCAAACTCTAGATTGTAATTGAATGCCTTATTGTAATAAGCCTTGTTCATTTTTATGCAAATAGCGTGCATACTCGCAGAGTAATTAAGGTTTTTATAAAAATGATCCCAAATTTTTCCAAGTTTTTTCCTTATAGTTTTCAGAGTTCTTAATATAAAATATTATTTTTTTCAGAAAATATGACAAACAACATTGCACACAGTACCCTGTAATCAGAATTAAAAAATAATGAAAATTGTATAAAAAATGAGTTGGTTTACTAAATAATTTTTTACTGCGCATGCGTCAACGATATCAAAATTTCATTTGCATATTATGTTAGCTAAATGTATAGAGCAACTTTTGTGAAAGTCACAAAATCATAACTTGAAAATTCTGACAATAATCGTCAATTGAATAAGTCGAAAATCCGTTATTCTCAAAATGAAGCAAAATCAAGAGGGGTTGTATCCATATATTCATTGATTAGTGTCAATATAGAATACATAATATGGGATATACTACTGCATTTGGATAAAATCCCTCATTTTTTTGCTTCATTTTGGAAACAACGGATTTTGTCCTGTTTCTATAGACGATTACTTTCAGAATTTTCAAGCTATGATTTTGAGACTTTTACAAAAGTTGCTCTATACATTTAGCTAACATAATATGCAAATGAAATTTTGATATCTTTGACGCATGCGCAGCAAAAAATTACATAGTAAACATACTCATTTTTCATACAATTTTTATTATTTTTTAATTCTGATTACAGGGTACTGTGTGCAATGTTGTTTGTCATATTTCCTGAAAAAAAATATTATTTTATATTAAGAACTCTGAAAATTATAATGGAAAAACTTGGAAAAATTTGGGACCATTTTTATAAAAACCTTAATTACTCTGAGAGTGTGCATGCTATTTGCATAAAATGAACACAGTCTATAACAATAAGGCATTCAATCATAATCTAGAGTTTGAGCGCTTTTGCTACATTAGTTTTGACAGGGTTATTCAAAAGATATTCATTCTTTTTTAATTTGTTGACGGTCCCCTATGGCGTTTCGGTAAAAAAATCTTCACGGAGATGTATGACGTATACTATTATATTTATACACTAAGAGTTTCGAGATGATTCCTCATGTATTTTTCTAGATATTTAGTAAAATGTCTAAAATCGCAAGTTTCCCATAGTCAATGGCAATAGAGTGTACACTCAAGAGCCAAAACATTATGACCACCTCTACATTTTGCAATGAACTCGCTTGGATGACGTGGAAGGCACGTGATCTGGTGGAAGTGGTATTTAACCGCTGCTGGAGAGCCTGAAGAATCATTTTTTCACTTACTAATACGTGGGATTTGAAGGGCTGCAGATCTAAGCGACATTCATAGAGGGCAGATTGTAATGGCTCGAAGGCTCGGAACAAGTATTTCCGAAACTGCACGACTCTTGGGTTGTTCGCGATCTACAGTTGTTAGTATGTATGCAAAGTGGATGAATGACGGTGAAACCAGAAGCAGACGACATGGTGTTGGACGTCCACACGCTATCAAAGATAAAGGTCGTCGGAGATTGTCTCGCATGGTGAAGCAAAATCGGAATCAGACAGTGGCTCAGCTGAGAGCCGAATACAATTCAGGGCCAAGCAGAATAGTATCGGAGCACACTGTTCAGCGGACACTGTTGGATATGGGGCTACGCAGCAAACGACCCACTTGTGTGCCTTTGCTAACCAAGCGTCATCGCCAACTGCGCCTGCGCTGGGCCCGGGAACATTGCGACTGGTCTATGGATCAGTGGGAGATAAATGCCTGGTCAGATGAATTACGGTTTGTGATTCATTAGGCCGATGACCGTGTTAGGATACGCCGTTTTCCAAGCAAACAGTTGCTCCTTTTATGTATTACAGGTCATACACGGGCCGATGGTGGCTGTATAATGCTTTGTGGGACGTTCTCTTTGACGTCTCTGGGACCAGTGGGTGTGGTAGAGCAGATCACGAATGCTACAGGGCATTTGAACATCATTGCAGACAAGTTGCACCCTTACATGGCCTCTGTTTTTCCAGACGGAAATGGAATGTTCCAATAGAACAACGCCCCGTGTCACAAGGCTAAAATTGTGTTGGAGTGGTTCCAGGAATATGATGCTGAATTCCAGTTAATGTCCTTGTCGCCTAACTCACCGGATCTCAATCCAATGGAACACATTTGGGATTTCATGAAACGGCAGCTCAGAGTTCATAGACCACCAATTCGCAATATCTCGGATTTTCGTGACCGTTGCTTAAATATCAGGTACAATCTGTCTCTGGCCATCTACCAAGGACTTATGGCATTCATGCCAAGGCGGGTTGAAGCTGTTTCGCGCGCCAAAGGTGGGACAATTCGAACAACTGACAGGTGGTCATAATGTTTTGGCTCTTGAGTGTATATATATATATATATATATATGTATATATTAGCTTGGTCTTGAATTGAATTTAAATTTAAGCAATTTACTTTAATATTTGATTCTTTTTTAATATGTTTTGATCTACTTTCTTGGTTTCACTCTTGAATCTTAATTATCTTGGATATTATTGTTTCTTATAAAATTTTATGTCTGAATTTAAATCTATACTTGGAATATACAGGGTGTTTCTAAATTCATGGTACAAACTTTAAGGGGTAATGGTACACATCAAGACAAACTATACTAAATAGGAAACTAATGGTCCCAATCGTCTTCCGAAGGAGATAGGCGCCATTAAACTTTAGGGCCCAAAAATTCAAATGATTATAAAATACAGAAAAATTGGTCGATTCGTTTGTGGTTTTAACTAAAACTATTCTTTATGTCAGTACTGTCTTGAAAATAAATTATAAAGATAAATTTCAAAAAATGCCGATAGAGGGCGCTTTAGACTTTGGAGTAACGAACAACTATTTTTTACCGTAATTTTTTGCATCTCATTACATTTTTATAGAAGCTTAGGCATAAACTTAAATTTTGAGCTCAAAATCTATATCGTTGGGAGTGGTTAAGTAACGCAAACTGAACTGTGGGGGGGGGGGGGTTCAAATTTTAAATAATTATAAAATACGGAAAAATTGGTCAATTGATTTGCGATTTTTAATAAAATTATTCTTTACGTCAGTATTATCTTAGAAATAAATTATAAAGATAAAATTCAAAAATTGCCGATAGCGGGCGCTTTAGACTTTGGAGTAACGTACAACTATTTTTTACCGTTATTTTTTGCATCGCATAAAATTATTTTAGAAGCTTAGACATAAACTTAAATTTTGAGATGAAAATATGAATCGTTGGGAGTGGTTAAGTAGCGCAAACTGAACTGTGCTCAATGGGGTGGGGAGATTCAAATTTCAAATGATTATAAAAAACGGAAAAATTGGTCGATTCGTTTGCGGTTTTCGCTAAAACTATTCTTTATGTCAATATTTCCTCGAAAATAAATTTTAAAGATATCTTTCAAAAAATTCCGTCAGAGTGCGCCTTAAACTTTAGAGCAACCAACAACTATTTTTAACCTTTGTTCTTATATCTATTTAAATGCTTGTAAAATTTCAAGCATACATTTTGCGCTCAAAATCTGCATTGTTGTGAGTAATTAAGTAGTGGAAAATGGAACTATGTTCGAGAGTTGGGGAGGGTAACATTTCAACTCCTGAACACAGTTCAGTTGGCGCTTCTTAACCCCTCCCATCGATTTAGAATTTGGGCTCAAAATCTAAGTCTAAGCTTTTGCAAGCATTTAATCAGATACAAAAAATAACGGTTAAAAATAGTTGTCAGTTACTCTAAAGTTTAAGGCGCCCTCTAGCGGAATTTTTTTTAATTTATCTTTAAAATGTATTTTCAAGGAAATATTGACATAAAGAATAGTTTTAGCGAAAACCGCAAACGAATCGACCAATTTTTCTGTTTTTTATAATCATTTGAAATTTGTACCTCCCCACCCCCATTCAACACAGTTCAGTTTGCGCTACTTAACCACTCCCAACTTTTTAGATTCTGAGCTCAAAATTTAAGTTTATGTCTAAGCTTCTAAAAAAATTTAATGAGATGCAAAAAATAACGGTAAAATATAGTTGTTCATTACTCCAAAGTCTAAAGCGCCCTCTATCGGCATTTTTTGAAATTTATCTTTATAATTTATTTTCAAGACAATACTGACATAAAGAATAGTTTTAGTGAAAACCGCGAACGAATCGACCAATTTTTCTGTATTTTATAATCATTTGAATTTTTGGACCCTAAACTTTATTGGCGCCTATCTCCTTCGGAAGACGTTTGGGACCCTTAGTTTCCTATTTAATATTGTTTGTCTTGATGTGTACTATCACACCTTAAAGTTTGTACCATGAATTTAGAAACACCCTGTATATTGATTTAAATAATATTATACTAAATATTTAATTGAATTTCTTAACATTATTTTCTTAAATTTTGATGAACCCCTTGTTCATGGCGGGGCAGTATGTTGCGAATTTATTGTATCACTTGTCTGTGGGCGGAGTTAACTGTCTCTCACGCCGTTACTTAATATTCCCGAACTATGGAGAAAACTATTGTTTTTTTTTTTTTTTTCTTCAGTATAGAATAATTTTTCAACTCGAAATTAGAGCAATTTTTGTTGTGCTCTCCTGGCTTGTTTATAATATATTGAATATAATTTCGGATAATTTTTAATTGTTATGTTTTGTGTTAGTGTTGGTGTTTGTGAATAAAAACAAGAAAGACTACAAGACTTTTAATTTACAACACCAACACATGGCACCCTCAGCGTGGAATATACCAGCACAATCTCTTGTTTTTTTATTTTTCAGAGTTTTATACAAATACACAACAATAGGTATGTTTTTATAAATACACTATAAATATAATTTTATACAAATCAAATTTTGAACGATATCGCAATTTTTTTCGTAAATTTTTATAACTTTTTATATTATAAGTGCTTGTTAAACCCATAGTTTCTTTAGAATTATTTCTTTTATTTTTTCACTTCAAAATGTATTTGATATATGTTCATGCAGGTTGAACATAATAATAGAAAGTAAAAATATTTATTGGCAGATAAGAACATTTATTTTACATATTCAAAATCGTATACAGTAACTAATTACTTCTCATAATTTTCTGGTGTTTATTGGAAAATCTAATTATATAAATATATTTCAATTAAAAAATTGCTAAAACTGCTTCAAATTTTAAAATAATAATAAAAAATATTAAACAGGAATGTTTTTTCATTATTTATTTTTTTACCTATTTTGTTTCTATTGAAAATTATTGTAGGAAGAATAATGTTATTGTTGTTCATCACAACATAGGTTAAATGTTTCTTCTGACAACATTATCCAAAAGTATTCCTTCTGTTCTTGATCTTAATATTTTGGGAAGCTTACCATATCATTAGAAATTCTCACTCCTTAGTCAATGACTCAAGTTCACTTTATTTTCCTAGCATTTTGAAATTATTTATTTATTTTTTTCCCTCGGTTTTGTTTTGTTTGTTCTCCGGTAGATGTCTCTACTTGTCCACACAGTTGATCATGCTGCATTGTTTGGTTCCATTATATGGTGCGTTCCCTCTCGTAACGGTGTCGAGTAGTCGAGACAAAGCCGCCTATGGCGAAGCATAAGTCTCAAGCCGCCCGCCAACCAACCAACCAACCAACTCTCGTAACTGGTATATGAGTCTGCGCTTGTCTACTTCTCTGCTTTTTAGCTCAGAAGCTTCTTTTTCTAGCGCGCTGAGTCTTGCACTGATGAAAAACCTCGATAGTAGATTCGAAATGGCTGTTTGCTGTCTTTTCGTGAAATATTTATGCATTTTTAAACTTTGTTTTATATCCTTAGATTAAAATTTAGCTTAAACTATCATTTTAAATAATATAAAAACAAGTTCATGAAGTAAATATTTAATTTAAGTTGGTTTTTGGTATACCATTTTTTTTTTAATTTAGTTATAAACATAGACATTTTGTTTTATAATCAGTCCGCGAATCCTTGATTTTTCACGTTTTCAACTACCACGTGTCCCAAAAATGACTGGTGGATTTTAAAATTTAAAAACTTCTGGAAATGTGGACATAGACAGATATTAAAATAATTCTTGCATGAGGATTATGTATGATGTCAGGAGTTTTTATTTGTGATTCTTGTTTTTAGTTCACATTTTAAACAACAGATGACGATGCTGAAAATAGTAATATTTTGTTTTTTATTCTTATAGATGAAATAAGTTGCTTTTTAAAGAAATAAATACTTTTTTACGTGAAACTTTTCAAATTACTCTAAAATCTGTAATCTGTTAACTAGTAATACCAGCATAATAGTTTATCAATCATAGTTACAGACACGTCACTAAACAGATCAGTTACTTACGTATCTACCCAAATTGATATAGGGTTATATTATTTGCATGCATGATATAGGAATGTGCATTCATGTTATTAGTATCTGATTCATACGCTCTCTAATGCTTACAAACGGGATTCACTTAATTGTTTAGAACTCACTAATTCTAGAATAGCAATTCGCATGGAAAACCAGATTAGGAAGTCAGTAGCTTAATAAACTGTTAAAATATTCAACTGCTTGTTTTAAATCTCAAACAAAAAATAATAAGAAATTAATTTTGGACATAAGGCAGCATTTTGGTCACATTTTGGACAGCATTTAAATTTTTCTACGAGATTTGTCTTGTTAATGTACTAGCAGTATAAATTTTGTGAACACATTAACAGTCTAATATTCAGAGAAGAACATATTCAAGGAGGACCAACTAGCCATAAACAAACACTTTCACAAAAATATTGGTTCAATTCTATGCATAATTTCATACACTTTTGGATAAAATGTACTGAAAATGGAACAAAAGTCGTTATTACAGCAGCGCTTCCTTTAGGTGGAATATTTCAAAATCTAAGGAGAACCTGCTTTCCACTGCCAAAATCATACACAAAAATTTTGTTCAATTCTATTCATATCTTCATACTTATTTCGATGGCACAATGGCAACATACGGACACACACACGCACACACACACACACTGACATACAGACATTTCGTAAAAACAAGTTTTTTAAAATCTATGTCCCCTAAAACGTGTAAAACCATCAAAAACCGGAAGTCTTTTTTTTTTCAATTACAGTACTTTATTCTATTATAGATAGAAGAAAGTAAAATTGATGAAATAAATCGTTTCTTATAAAAACAAAGACTTTTTTACGTGAAACTTTCCAAATTTCTCTGAAATCTCTAATCTGTTTAGTAACACTAACATAATAATTTATCAATCATAGTTACAGAAACGTCCCTAAGCAGTATAGTCACTTATGTATCTCCCTAAATGTATGTAGAGTTATATTATTTGCATGGAAGATATAGAAATGAGCATGCATATTATTAGTACCTGATTCATACGCTCTTTAATGTTTACAAACTGCATTCACTTAGTTGTTCAGAACAACTCACTAAATCTAGAATAACAATTCTAATGGAAAACTAGATTAGAAATTTAGTAGCTTAATAAACTGTTAAAATATTTAACTGCTAGTTTTAAATCTCAAATAAAAAATAATAAGAAATCAATTTTGGATATAAGGTAAAGCATTTAAGTCTTTCTACATAATTTTCTTGTTAATGTACCAGCAGTATAAATTTTCCTAACATATTAACTATCTAATATTTAGGCAAGAACATTTTCAGGAAGGACCAACTAGCCATAGCCAAACACTTTCACAAAAAATTTGTTCAATTCAATGCATAATTTCACACACTTTTGAATGGTAATGTATTGAAAATGGAACAGAAAACGTTATGACACCTCCCCTTTCGGCGGAATATTTCAAAATTGAAGGAGGATCTGTTTTCCACTGCCAAAAACACACACAAAAATTGTTTAATTCTATGCATATTTCCATACGCATTTCGTTGGTACAATGGCAACATACGGACACACACACACACACACATACACAGGCACTGACAGACAGACATTTTGTAAAAGCATACTTTTTGAAATCTCTGTCCCCTAAAACGTGCAAATCCGTTAAAAACCGGAAATCGATGTTTTTTTTAATTACGATACTTTATTCTTTTAAAAATAGAAGAAAGTAAAAAGGATGAAATAAACCGTTTTTTATAGAAATAAAGACTTTTTTATGCGAAACTTTCCAAATTTCTCTAAAATCTTTAATCTGTTAACCAGTAACAGTAACATAATAATTAATCAATTATAGTTACAAAAACGTCTCTAAGCAGAATAGTCGCTTATGTATCTCCCTAAATGTATATAGAGTAATATTATTTGCATGGATGATATAGGAATGAGTATGCATAGCTGATTTATACGCTCTTTAATGTTTACCAACTGCATTCACTTAGTTGTTCAGAACAACTCACTAAATCTAGAATAGTAATTCTCATGGAAAACTGGATTAGAACTTATGAACTTTGAAATTCAGTCCCTTAATAAACTATTAAAATGTTTAACTGCTAGTTATAAATCTGAAATAGAAAATAATAAGAAAAGAAATTGAACATAAGGAAATTTAAATATTTAAATCTTTCTATGAGATGTTTCTTGTTAATATACTAGCAGAATTAAATCTTGTGCAAACATTAATAATCTAAAATAAATTTATAATTTTCTAAGAAAATTGATTTTAAATAAATTTAATTAAAAACTGATAAAATTTGAAAAATATGAAGCTAAAAAACACAAAAAATATGATAACTGACGCAATGTAATTAGAAATATTTTTGGTTTAATGAGGAATATTTTTAAAGGATAAATTAAAAAAAATTCTAGATAGTATTTTCTAACACCGTATTTTTAAAAAGGTACTTTTTGTGAAAATTTAGAAGGACGGTGAACATTAAAAGCCATTTTGAAAAACGTAACTGTATTTGTATCGTAAGTTTCGTATACATGTTAAAAATAATTTATCAATTTGATTTTTATTTTTTTAAATAAATACATATACATTACATATTAAATGTAGTATTGAAATGATAATTATGTACACAGGTACAACGTAGCTCTTTTGATCTCATAAGCAACAAAGAATTTAAAACAAGATGGAATTTGAGAAAGGCTATTATAAAATATAGATTTAATGCCAAAAGAAAAAAAATACAGTTTTTGAAATTATTAAAATAGGAACTAAGAATATGAAACAGCAATACTGAAAAAAAGCTAGCTATTAAGATGGCGGGGGGGGGGGGGGTAAAATGTATGAAAAATAATGCACCATAATAGGTATCCTAACACACAATCAGCTCGAAAACTAAAATTATTGTAACATTGTTTATGATGTTTGGAAGAAAAATTCTAAATTTAATAAAAATAATATTGCTCAGTTAAATTGATGGCATAGAACTCACAGGCTATGCACACTAATTGTATGTTACAGCCTTATATAATAATGCCCTTCGAAAAACAAATTAAAGGAGGAAATACCCCCCCTTCCATATCATTTCTTTATACTTATTGAACCTCCAAAACTAATCAGGGATAAGCCTTTTCATGAAATAGACATGTGTCCGAAATTCGAAGCAGGTCGAATAATTCTGCCTAAAATGACTTTTATGTAATTTAAGAAACATTGTTCCCCGTTCCCTTATTTATATTTAACCATTAAATCTCCAGAGCTGTTCAGAAATTCAACTTATCAGAAAGAACCCACATCCAAAATTTAAAGCAAATCGGATAACTCTACATAAAACTCTATTTACCTAACTTAAGGGGGAGGTAATCGCCCGTACTTCCCTTTATACATAACTAAAGAACACCACAATAAATGAAGGAAGCTTCTTACCTTTATGAACCTGTATCCGAAAATTGAAACAAATCAGTTAATTCAGCATGAAAAAACATTTACTTAAATTATGAGGGTACTTCCACCTATCCCTCCTTTATACTTATCCAATGAATTTCATTAAAAAAAATCAGGGAAGCGCCTTTTCAGAATGAACGTATATAAAAAATTTGAAGCAAATCGGTAAATTTTGCGAGAAAAATAAGAGAAACTAAATTAAAAGGTGGGGATTACTCCCCATTCCTCCTCTTTGAACTTATCCAATGAACACCCAATACTAATCACAGAAGCACCTCATCAGAATGATCCCATATCTAAGATTTAAATGAAATCTAATAATTCTGCATGAAAAACACTTTTATATAAATTAAAAAGATGGGTATTAGCCTCCGTTACCCTTCTTATAATTCTCAAAACTAATCAAGGAAGCTCCTTATCATAATAAGCCTATATGCAAAATTTCAAGTAAATCGGATATTTTTATCATGAATAATCACATTATATGCGTACATGCATACAGAATGGATGATAGCATAAGCTCTCAGGCTTTGATAGCCTGTGAGCTAAAAACCTTTTGAAATCTATTGTAAAGTACATATATCAGTGTCAAATTATGCTGGTTCTAATTGAAATATTTTTATATGGTTTCATTCTTTCTAATTTTTTCTTTTTTTCGATAGAAATTAATCTAATTAAACAAAAAAGAAAGAAAAAAAGAAGAATGTAAAAAAAAAACCCGAAAAATAGATTTTTTTTAAAGATTTACCTATTTAGAAAAAAATGATAAAATTTAACAATGTATGATTTATTAACAATATATTTGGGTGATTCTCCAATAAGTGGGTAATGTCAGTCCCATAGGGTTACATGACGTTTTTTGTCATTCATATCGTATTTTTTAGCATAAAATATATTTTGTAATGTATTTATACAATTTCAAAAAGTATTTTCAAGAAAATAACTGTAAATTTTACTGTAATAGTATTTTATATATTCAATTTGTCACTTCTGTCCCTTGTCCCTCACCTCATGTACTGTTTTTCTGGAACAATTTTAAGTGTAATATCAAACTATTTTTAACAATTTCACCAACTAAAATAAAAATTATGTTCCGAAGTACATAATAAAGTATTTTTATTGTAAATTAAAATAGTTTTACATTCGTTCTGAGTCAGAGAAACGCTGTCCCTTACTTTTTATGTCACTACTGTCCTCTTGTATAAAACTGCTAAAGTGACCACCAGGTGGGCAGTTAAAATTTGGTGAACATGTGCATTTAGCAGAAGGAACCATGTTAATTGCCCAGAAAAGCACATGAAACCATTTTAAGGACTTCAAAAATAGTTACAAGCTACAGAATGGATAGAAAGGTAAGAATATGTTTATTACTTCCCAGACAGCAATATATATCGAATTCTATTCGGCCGGTTATCCGAATTATCAGCAGAATATCGGTAATCATTCTCTAACATTATTAGGATGTCTATAGATCATACTCTGTTGGCATAGTCCAATGCTAGTATCGGCAGCAAATCGCATTAACTAATGGATTTGATTTGATGATATTTGCTCCACAAATTCCATCGACCGATTTTCCTGGGTCGACAATTGCCCAACAATTTGTAGCTCTCAACAATGCCCTCCTGCAGTTTCAGTTTAATTCCGAATCACGTGACTGCCTGCTCCCTTTCAAGGACTTTTTCTCCCCCTTTCTCCAACCCCTCAAAATTCTTTTTAGGTTGCAAGCAAGGTCATTCTTAATCAGACTTCGAAGGGCGATGGTCATGTCGAATCTATGTGATGCGAGAGAGTGAGTATAAATTTCTTAGAGTTTTCTTCAAAAATTCGTAATTTTTCATCTTTCAAAAGTAAATGATTGCTCGATATATACCCCAAACATATCCAGAAACTTGAAAAAAGTTTGTGCATGTTTTTATGGTTAACTACAAATAGTTATTCATACTTAAGAAATTGCTTGAAAAAACTGGAGCAAAGGCAGTCTCTTTCTCAAAGACTATTTTTTTTCTGATTGCATGAAAACATTTAAAATAATGAATATTTGGTGAAAAATTAAATCATTAAAAAGCTTTTTGCGATTTTTTTTCTTTTTCTGAGCTAAAATTGGGGGAAAATATTAAAAACTGACATACTTTATGGTAAAATTCTTAATTTCTTATTCATGTGGCAAAAATATTGCCACAAGAATTTTTGAATGATTAGATATGACACTTAATGAATATCTTTTATTGGGAGGGGTTTAGTGGTTAGAGCAAACATATGAAGATGTAATCTAACTTTTTTTTTTGCTTTCTTTTCTTTCTAATATTTTACGTTTTTTTGTGTAGGGAGGGGGAGGGGAAAACTCTACTTATTATTAAGAGATTTCGATGTATTTGAGGAAATAAAATAAGAGCTCTGATTCTTTTCTAAATTTAATGATTAACAGAAAACGTGAAACATTTTAATTTATTATTAAAATATTATTAGTTTAAATCTGATTAAAATCTTAATTTTCTAATTATTTTGATAATTAAAAAAATGAGATGCTAAATTTATTATTTCAAGTAATCAATTAAATAATTTTACTTTAAAAGGACAAACCTATAATTTGGTAATTTAATTTTTCTTTTGCTTTCTTTTGTCTCTTATCTTTTTTCTTTTCTTCTTTCTTTCTTTTTTTTTTATTTGGTGTAGGGAGGGGTGAGGATTTATGGAAGCTCCACTAATTATCAGGAAATTTCGATACATTTGAGGGGGGAAAATAAGAACTTGCTTTCTTTTCTAAATTTAATGCTTTGCAGAAAACGTGAAACCTTTATTTATTATTAATATATTATTAGTTTAAATCTGATTAAAGTCTTAATGTTCTTAGTTACTTTGTTTATTAAAAAAATATATATTTTTACTGGTAAAAAAAAAAGAGATGCAAAATTTATTATTTCAACTAATCAATTATATAATCTAACTTTAAAAACAGATTTGGCGCAAATAACTGTTTTAATATTCAAAAATGTTTTACTCTTGTCTACATACGTTATTTTCAGTTTATTAAACTAAGTTACGCAAAAATATAGTATTTATACCAAGTATTTGAAGTAAGAGTACAACGGTGTATTTGATTACGTTTTACAACTTTTTTTAAGCATGAATGACTATTCAGTTTTAAAGCATGAATGACTATTCATTTTTAAAGCATTAATGACTATTCATTATTCTTAAAAATCAATAGATAAAATTTCTTGCAATATCTATAGACTTGCTTTGCATTACTTATCGAGCTGTCATTTATTTTATTTTTTTAGATGAAGGTGTACTAATTTTTGTAGAAAATGTGCTAAGCAATTTATACTTACCAAAAAATCACTTTAACGAACATATTTTATTTTAAAAAATTAATTTCAAAGCCACAGATTAATAATCAAGAAGGGAAAAAATGTAATTCTTAAAACATTACTTTCAACACAAAGCGAATTTTTAAAGGGTGGTGTTTTCACAGATAGTAAATATCAAGAAGGCAAGAAATCTGGGAGGAAGGATTGAGGGGGAGGGGGGTAGAAAATGGTAAGAAAATAGCATGGATGTAGTAATCATAAAAGAGGTCGGCAATACGATCAAAACCTGTGCACACGATATCAGGATCCTACGATCCTCAGATCGTTTGCCGCGCGGCCAAAAAGCCTTTCCTGCCGATCTCAAGAAATGACGTCGCGCAGACGAAAAATAGTCAGGTTGGAATGTTTGGCGGGCGTTCGGCCGGGGATTATTTGCTGTTTGGGTTGTCACTACTGTCCCCTACTTAAACTGTCCTTGTTATTGCTTTTATTTATTTATTATTTTGTCAGGAAATAACATACTTTTGCTTAGTACAAAATATCATATTGCAGTCTTAACACTAAGCCTAACTTACAATGTACATAGAAGCAATTTTCTTAATTTTGTCACTACTATCCCTGTCACTTTTGTCCCCTTTCAAATTATTTATTTGAGGACTAAACCTCTGAAGCAGATATTAATACCACAGATGACTGGAAACCAGAGGATACAATGATACCATTATTCATCTATTCCAAATCTATTAAAATTGCATCAGATTACTTGGACTAAGTTCTAAAATGTTAAACTTCAACTGCATTATTTAAGCTGTTTCACATGCGACACACAGAAAAAATGTAAACATAACTGTTCAAAACCATCATTTGTAGATTTATCTCCCTGTTTTAAGGATATGCTCGATGATTATAAATATCATGAAGTATCAACTCCTGGTTCTGAAAGTGAACATATTTGTGTAGGAACTTGGGTTGCAGTTGTGTATGATAAAAATTGGTTTCCTGGTGAATTTTAAATTTTTATTTAGAATTAAATTATTATTTAAAATTTTTATCAGCATATTTTATTTTTTTTATATTATTTATTACAACATTTGTTTTTAACAGGCTTAATTGAAGAAATAATGACGACATCCTTAAAATAAACTTTATGTTAAGGAATGAAAGCCGATTCTATTATCCAAATACACCATATATCCAGGATGATCCAAAGAATGAAATTTTGTGTGTTATTGATATTCCCCCTCAACCAGTTACTGCAAGATATTTTAATATAGATAAATTATATGATATAAATTTTAAATAAGCAGTATTTCTCGTACTTAAACACTTTTTTCTAACTAAAACTATTGTCCAAATAAATTCATTTATTTACTTATTATCTTATTGTTGGTTATTTTTTTCTAAAAGATTATTCGAATTTTAAAATAGTGAAAAAATAATAGATGTTAAATATTTTATAAATGCTAAAATGTTCAAAACTGAAAAGTTTTGAAAGTATGTAACTTCTGTCTCCTTATTCTTAAAACTTAAAATGTATCCAGATTTATCACAGATTATATATTGAACATTATATATTTTTTTTACTGTAAAAAGATTACACTTTAATGAAATATATATCTTGGGGACATTGATTACCAAATTAATTTATAAAATAGTTTTTAAAATATATATATAGTGCTTAAAGTTTATGCCGGAATGTTGTATATTACTCAGTAACCTATGTTGTATCTAATTATTAAAAATATTGGTTAAAATTTAATTTTTATTTTTCACTAAATCAATGAGTGAAATTACTCACTTATTGGAGAATCACCCGTTTACGAAATCTAATCTGGTGACAGTTTGACAACAAAGTAAGAAAACATAATATGTTGTAAAAAACTAAAGTTTTTCGAATAGCCTGTCTATAATGAGTAATTCTAACGAAATCTAATCCAGTGACAGTTTGACAACAAAGTAATAAATCATAAAATATTTTTAAAAACTAAAGGTTTTTGAATAGCCTGTCTATAATGAGTAATTCTAACGAAATCTAATCTAGTGACAGTTTGACAACAAAGTAGCAAAACATAATATAATTAAAAAAATTAAAGTTTGTTAAATCACCATAAAAGAAAAATTATTATTTAATTTTTCTTTTATGGTGATTTAACAAAGTTTTTATATTTTTTGAATATATATTTATCGCCAGTTTTTTCGGTGTTTCTCAAAAAAATTAAAGGTTTTTGAATGGCCTGTCTATAATGAGTTATTCTAACAAGAACATTATAATAAAAATAATGTGAACAAGGTGTAGTAATCAGTAAATCTAGATGAAAAATTCACAATAGTGAGATTGTGTTCTAGAATAGAATTGTAAAACAACAAGAAAAATGTTTAACAACAATAGCATAAAATGTAGATAACCAGCAACAAAAAAAAGGGTATTACAGCAAATGATATACAAGAGAAATGTTAGTTTTAAATGTAGTATTTACTTTATAATATTTTCATTTTTGTATAGATCTTTTTTTACCTATACTAATATATGAAGATAAATTATTTCCTGCGTTTAAGGATAATATTTTAAAGTATTTTATTTTATAGAACCAAAACATGCTGAAATATGATACTTATGGATAAGTATGGATATCCAGTGGTCTCTAGATTTAAAAATTTAATATAAAATAGTTCTTGATGTTTGAATCAGCCGTATGGCTATTTAAAGAAGCAGATAATTAGAGAGAAATACAGCAGACTAGCACTTTACAATAAAGATATTTTGCAACTTCGTGATTGTGCAAAAATATAAATTTCGGTTTAGTGATACACTAGCTTAAAGGCTTAGAAAAAAAGCGTAAAGCGCACACTATATCACAGTTTTTAATGAAAAATGATTTTGTTTCTATTTTACGCGTACATTTTGCTTGCGTTTTCGATTTTAAAAAATAAACCTGAGTAGTTAAAATAAAATTTGCGACAAGATAAAAACGGTAAATGTTTTGAAAATATTTATTTAATATATATATTTTAAAATGTTAATCTGTCTAAAATTTATTGCGTTATGAAGCTTTATTTATATATTTTTTACTTATAAAAATAAATGCACTTAAAGGGTTTTATTTATGGTATATGTGATATAAAAAAAAATGCAAATGTATCATGTTTTTTATTATTTGAAAAATGTACATATGCATTAACCATGCTATTTAATTTTGATAATGTTTTTCAGATAGCATTTGTCCCTAAATTTAAAACTCTTGATATTTATTCCCAAAGTCACTGATCCGATTCATCAGAAGCTATATATCTAGAAAAATCTAATTCAGTATTAATAATTTTTAGAAATTTATGTCAAAGTAGAAATGAAGTAAAATATTATTTATTTATTTTTAAATCATTTCGCTTACAACTGTAAAATTTTCAGAACTTGTGTGTAATTATTTAAGGTGGTCCAGAACATAAAACTCTTCAAATTTTCAAAAAAAGAAAAAAAAATTAAAAACCTTTTTGATTTTTTCTGCTTAAAATGACAGTTAAATCCTGTTTCTATCGTAACTAGAACAGGAAATATTGTTTTTTCTCGTTTTAATCCGATTTCAAAATCTAGCTTTAAAGTAGTTAGTCATGAAAATCCCTTCTTGGGAAAATGCATTTTTCTTTATGATAAGTTTTGTCACCATTTCTCAAACATAACTTATTATAAGTCAAAAACCATTAAATATAAAGGGTACAAATTTTGAATATGTCTTTTTCATTCATTTTACTCTAATTTTGATACAACAAATTTGAAAAAAAAAATAAAATTTACTTTTAAAAATATGATTTTTTTTTAAAGTAACATAATGTTTTAAAATTTTACTTTAAGCATTTTAAATTTTTATTTGAATTAACATTTTTAAAAATGCTGATTCAAAATAAAAAATTATATATTTTTGTTTATTTTAATAATAAAAAATTGAAACTGTACAAATAATATTTAGAGTTATAGCAATTTTAACTTACACCACTTTTTTCATAAATTTTATATTTTAAACTTTTATTAAAAAAAATATAATAAAATGAAGTATAATCATATGATTTTGTTTTTAAATGATATATTTAACCAACACAAAAATTTTAAATGTTTAATTCAATAAATAAACATAAATTTAAAATGAGTCCCGGACCTGCTTGAGATAAAACTTAAGAATTTTAGAATAAAATTTAGATAATAATTTTGAAAGATAATGTATAAAATTAAATTAACTTTAGAATTTTATAGGAAACATTATAAGAATAATTTTTAATAAATATCTGTAACATAAAAACATTTCTTTTTGTTCTATCCTATCAGAATTATACTGCATATAATATGTTCACAATTCATACTGCCAGCTCTTTGGAAATTAAACATAATAGCTCCCTGTATTATAATATCAAAGCAATAAAATTTAATGATAACATTACCAACAACATCATAATGTCAACCTAGAATTATCAAAACTAATTCTGGTTATATTTAAGTTGATATTCTTTAACATAATAGAAGTATTTATGGGAACAATCGGCTTTTCAATTAAGAAAGGATTCTTTCGAATTTCATCGTATAAAACCAATTATTTTAATAATTGATACAAAGCATAACTTGAAATGAAACAGAAATGTTTTACAAATCAAAAATGTAAGTTGAAAATACTACATTAAAAGTAACGAAAAATTGATTGTTATAAAATACAAGTTTCTCTCGTCCGACTGAGCCATTTAATATAACTGTCCATTAATTTTTTATAGTTATCAGTTATTACCAAACGGGTGAATATGTTATTTGAATAATTTTAAAAAGTTACTCTTTACATAAATCGATATTTTTCTATTTACAACCAGTTATTATCCTATTGACAAGTACCTTTTCATCATTCGCTAGGATCTCTAAAAACACACTTCGGAATTTCGATGAAAGTACGAATATTTTAGAATGACAATTTTTAGTACTAAGTTTTGTTGAGATTGGAGCATTTTAGAAGAAAATGACACGTAATTTTCTTAACAAACCCAGACAATGACAAACTAACTGAAACCGCCAAGATAAATTCAGATTTTATACATTCAAAAGAGGTTAGTAAGATTTGTAAAGGAATAGGCAGGTTCTTATGCATTATTAACTCTTTAATGTATATTCCAAAATAATGCTGCATATCTGACCTTTTGTATCATGAGAAATAAAAAAGTAGTTTAATTCAATAATTCAAAGGCACTTTGAAAGACTAGTGTTCTATAATTTACTGATTGATAAAAAATCTCATTGATATTATTGCTCTGCACGTTGGAACATTTAATAGAATAAAAGCTATATTTACAAACTTTAGAACTATTACACGACTTCACTTATTAATTACTTATTAAACTAGAAGAGTATTACATAATTTTTTTTAATTATAATCGCTAACGACCATACCGTACAAGAAAATTCGATACCGTTTACTATGTGGTTATTTTATGGCATAGTCTCGAGCATGGAATAAAGAGCAAGAATCAAGATCTTACAGTTATGTTTTTAGTGACAAAATTTTGAAAATGTCACATTGAAATGCCTAATTTTACTCACACTCAAACAATTCTTCATAGTCAAAAATTATGCATAGTATTCAATATCACTGATTTTACAATTAATACGACTTTTACAAAAGATTCAGAAGTGGAAAAACTATTCTCATTACAAGCACTATTTATTTACAGACTGATACAGTATCAAGATATTTATACAATTATTATTAAAATTAATTGCGCTCAAACCATATTCGATTAATAAATTTGTATAGCGAAAGTAAATGTGATCTTAAAATAATATTTGAGACTCTTTCAGCGTCTCATTAAAACTAACTGTAATATTTTTACAGTTACAGTTGGAAAGTGATAATACGTATAAAAAGATTCTACGAGCGTTTCACGCTTATTAATCTCAAGATAATAAACAAAGGCCGCATAAGCCTTTCATTAAAATTCCTTCTATTATTTTCCTAGCATAAAGTGATAGGGAAAAACATTTTCGTTCACATTTTGTCTTCAATAAAGACCATTTTCCTCAAATTAAAAATTATAAGTTCATTAGTCAAATGCTATGCTTTCTGTAATTGCTTAAAACTTATTTATCGAGCGTGAAATTGTATTTAATTTATCTGAAAGTCGTAATTCATTACGAGTTATTAAAAAAAAGATTTAAAAGAAATTTCTGTGGCATGTAAATTATAATCTTACACTTTCTGTGAAAAGATTTAATGAAATAATCATTTATAAATTTCAAATTGAATAAATATTAACAAATAGTATACATAATATAATTAGTGACATTTTCCTTTGTACATAATCGTGCTGAGTAAATTGCGTAAAATAGTTGGAAAACCTCTAGTTATTGACACCTAACCAGTAACTGTCACTTCAACAAGAGATTCAGAAATAAGTATTAAAAAAACATTTTCATCACAAGCAGTATTTTCATAATGACTCATAAAGCGCCAAGATATTTCTACAATTAATTATTGTTAAAATTAATTGTTCTCAAAAAATATTCGATAATTAAATTTCAATGGCAAAAATTAAATGTCATCTTCAAATAATATATAGGCCTGTTTCAGCGTAGTATTAAAAATCACTGTAATATTATTACAATAGGAGGTGATAACACGTATAAAAAGATTCTGCGAGCGTTTCACGTTTATTAATCTCAAAATAATATGCAAAGGCCGCATAAGTCTCTCATTAAAATTGATTCTATTATTTTCCTAGCATGAAGTGATAGGAAAGAATATATTTTTTTTCACAATTTGTAATCAATGAAGACCTTTTTCCTTTAATTTAAAAATCATGAGTTCATTAGTCAAATGCTATACATTCTGTAATTATTTAAAACTTATTTATCGAGATTGAAATTGTATTTACTTTATGTCGTAATTCATTACGAGTATAAAAAAAAAGAATAGATTTAAAAGAAATCTCTGTATCATGTAAAATGTAATCTTACAGTTTCTGTTGAAAAGATTTACTGAAAGAATTATTTATAAATTTCCTATTGAATGAATGTTAAATAATAGTATACATAAAATAATTAGTGACATAGTCCTTTATACATAATCGTGCTGAGTAAATTGGGTAAAATTGGGGGAAATCCTCTAGTTATTGACACTTAACCAGTAACTGTCATTTCCACAACAGATTCAGAAATAAGTGTTTTTTTTTAAAAAAAAAACATTCTCATTACAAACAGTATTTATATATAGACTGATAAAGTGCCAAGATATTTCTACAATTAATTATTTTTAAAATTAATTGTTCTCAAAACATATTCGATAAATAAAATCCGATGGCAAAAATTAAATGTGATCTTTAAATAACTTTCAAACCTGTTTCAGCGTCTCATAAAAAATCACTGTAATATTTTTTACAATAGGAGGTGATAATAAGTATAAAAAGATACTGCGAGAATTTCATGCTTATTAATCTCAATATAATATGCAAAGGCCGCATAAGTCTCTCTTTAAAATTGATTCTATTATTTTCCTGGTATGAAATGACAGGAAAGAACATTTTCTTTCACAGTTTGTAATGAATAAAGACTCTTTTCCTTTAATTTAAAAAACATGAGTTCATTGTGTCAAATGCTATGCTTTCTATAATTACTTAAAACTTATTTATGTAGCGTGAAATTGTATTTATTTTATCTGTAAGTCGTAATTCGTTACAAGGATAAAAAGAAAAATAGATTGAAAAGAATATTTTGTGGCATGTAAAACGTAATCTTACAACTTCTGTTGAAAAGATTTAATGAAAGAATTATTTGAGAAAACTGGTAGAATCTATCAAGCAATTAATCGCCCAATGTTAAAAAATTAGCAAACTAATTGATCAATTTAAAAATTTCATATCTATTAAAAGGTTTAATTAAGATTTAAAGCTTGTAATTCTAGCTAAAATCTGCATTTTCCTTCATTCTGACATCTAAAGTAGTTTCTGAGAAAAAAAAAAAAAAAAAAAAAAAAAAAAAAAAACTGGGTGAATCAACCAAGCAACCAATTTTTCAGTGCTCTAAAAGTCGGGAACTAATTGAAACATATTAAGGAATTTGAAGTCAATTAAAATGTATAATTAAGATTTATAACTCATGTGTGTGGATAAAATATGCAGTTTGCCACATTCCATTATCTAAAATAGTTTTTGAGAAACCTGAAGAAAATTAGAATAACTAATAAATTAACGAATCAATAGGGTGGGCCGAAAATGCTGAAGAAAAAAATATTTTTCAAATCGCACCACCTCGAAAAAATTGAGGATTTGGGAAACTAAAAATAAGTAATAAAATAAAATTAAATTAAATAAGATAAAATTGTTTTATATCTGCCGGTTGCTCACGGGACAATTTGAAAATGTGTGGAAAAATTCACATTATTACAAAAATTCTTAAATTAGCTTCTTCTCAATGTAATAACTAAAATTTTTATTTATTAGATAAAAATAATGTTGAAATTTTATTTAAATCCATCACATTCTTCCGGTCGCGGATGTGCTCTAAAGTTTGGCAAGAATGACATTTTTACGATAACCTTTTTTACTTATAAATTAATATTTACGCATAATAACTCTTTACAGTTTTACAGCACATGTGTGAATGGTAAATGCTGATGGGTTTAAATAATATTTCAACGTTATCTTTTATTATTCATACACATACTAATTTCAGCTAACACATTCGTGAATAGGCTAACTAAAAAAATGTACTAATGTGAATTTTTCCACATTTTGGCAAACTTTAAAACACGTGAGTGACCGGAAGACTAAACTGATTTTTTTTTTCTTTTTTTACCCAATTTTTATTCTCCCGAATTCGCAGCTTTTCCGCTGTTATTAAAACTTAAAAACAATTTTTGAAAATTTTCAATTCACCCTATCAACCAATCTGTCTATACTCAAATACTCGGGACAAAACGATGAATTTCAAGAAATTTTACTATGATTAAAGCACTCATTAATTATTACACATGATAATAATTACATCCCTCATAGCATGCATGGTCACAGTGATGTCACAATGACGTCACTTTGAGTTACTTTGGTCACATCACATCTGTGACGAAAATGCCACCACTCAGTGACGTCACATTGTGACTAAGATGTGACTTTCTAAAAATTTTAATGTTAAAAATTAAATGTTAATGTCAAAGTAGTCACAAATGACACACTTTTCACAAATTGGTCACATTGTGACGTCACAAAAAAGCTCTAAAACGGCCATAACAACTTCACATTTTAGTCACCGTGACTTCACATCGACGTCACGTGACGTCACATCGACACTCGATGGTCATAAAGTCACAATGTGACTTCACAACGACGTTGCAGTGACGTCACCATGTCTTACGGGATATTTTGGCTTATGACTTAGACATTTTTATTACTCTCTTCTATCTTTACAAGAAAGTATTGGATTCGTGAAAATTATCGACTTCCGATTTTTGATGAATTTTCACGTTTACAGGTCAGAGTTACCAAAAAACATGTTTTTACAAAATGTCTGTCTGTGAGTCTGTGACTCTATTTTTCCGTCTATCTGTCCGTATGTGACATAAATTTTCTATTCGCTCTATTTCAGCTTCTATTTTTGTGGGCGCTCTATTTCAATAACCACGGAATTAAAAAAAAAAAAAAAACATTATATTCAGGTAGTCCATAATATAAATTGGTGCTGATTAGTTTATGTGTAAATAGCTGATGATGCTATGTTGCCTTTTGTTCGATTCCCACAAAATCTCTATCTCTAGAGTGATGCACGGAATTTCATCAAACTCAGATTCTGTTATTCGTTCACATGAATTGGTTTTGTTTACATTTTTGTGCAAATTTCCTAACAGGCGGCGCTGATATGCTGAATTTTGTAGGGTTAACACGATTTTAGCGATAATGATATCTAAAGAAATAATGCATGGAATTTCATGTCTTTAGAATCCTCATGATCGGCATAAATTGCCATTTAATTTTGATACTCTGATAGTAAATTTCGAAAAGTTAAGATATATGAGGTAAGAAAGTTTTGGGATTGTTACATCCGACTATTTTGAAAACTGAATTTGTTAGTATTTTCTCAAAAAAATGGTAAGATATTTGAAAAAAAAAATATGTAACACAACGGGTTTCTGTGGTAGTCTAAAATGAAATTTAAAAGTTACACGGACAAAGTTCTCAGCAAACTGCCGTAGATTTCAACCTTTTTTAATAATAATTCTTACTTGACCATATTAAGAAGTGTCTAATGTATCCAAGCATATACTTTCAAAAATGTGCAAAAAGTGTGCATTCATGTGATCGTCGTTTTCATAGTAAATGCAAAAAAAAAGTTTTTTAACCGTAACTAATTCAATAACACTCTGTTAAAATTTTGCATCAAAATATCATTCATTTGAATGATTTTTTTCCGTAGGCCGTAATGTATCGAAAAACTTTTGACTGTCCCTGTAAATAAACTAATCATGGTAGAAACTTCATTTTCAACAGGGTTCGTGCGAGGATAAACATCAATAACGTATAAAAATTTCATAGCAATCCGAGTATATTTACGGGAGTTAGAGCGCGGACAGACGGCCATCCGGACAGATGGACAGACGGACAGACGGACGAATGGCCAGACAAACCGAATGCATAAGCACTTTTCAACTTTGTTATTATAGTCATTCCACCGCCTTTACAGAAAACTGCTACATAACCGTAATTTAACTCTATTGCGACCATAATATGCTAAGTAATATAGTCTAAATCGAAATAAATTATGTTTTTTTAGCCGGTTTCTGTAAAGAAGGCGGAATAACTGGACATTTTGCTGCAAAACATTAACAGAATGTTATTGAATAAAGTTACGGTTGAGTGACTTTTTTTTCAAATAAATTGGAATATCGAATAATTGGACAACTGAATTTTTAGTAGTTTAAGAGCATTTATATCCTAAGATTAGATTTCTGAAAATTTAAGATAGACTTTTTAAGATTTAAGGAAACTTCTTAAGATTTAAGATAGACTTCTTAAGATTTTTGATCCTCTTTAATCAGCTTTTTTTAGGAATGTATGTGTGTTGAAAGTATTTATAAGTAAGTATCTGTATCTAATGCAATTCATGCATAAGTATGTAATATCTACTCATAAAAATATATAACAAAGAAAATAACTCTAACAACTGAAGAGTTTTCTGAAAAAAGGGAGATAGGTCCATTTTAATATTTTTTAGATGACCACTGTCTTGTAAAAAAAATACCAAACCAACAAACAAAACCATTCAGAACTGGTATTATCGGATATTATTGGTGGCAAATGTTTAAACTTTCCTAAAATTGCAAAAAAATAACTACCTCCTTTGTGCAGCAAACACTTTATTTGAGATAATATTCGAAATATTCAAAGTACTCAGTATGAAGTTTATATTAAAATAAAAAACATTATTATTGTACTTTACCACTGTAGTGCGAAAATAAAACCTGCCAATCATTGATATCATTAGATTTTATTTATTATTCATATTATTTTACATGATTGATAAAAAAGAGTTTAGGTACAGAACAAAAAATTCTGTACCTAAGTGTGCGTCTCATGCTCATGTAAGAATAAAGTGTTGCTATACTCTAAAGATTGTATAATTATATACACACATTATTATGCTCTAAATTAAAAAACCTATCACCTGAAAATCTAAGAAACAATCTTAAAAAAGGCTAAAGTGGTATACATAAAAAAGAAATATACTTCAAAGTTTACATTAGTTTCTTAAAAAAGCAATCAAGATAAATACACGAGAAATTGTTCCCCATTTAAATCCACTTTATCTTAAATAAATCCCTTTTAAAAAACGAAGTAATTTGAACAAAGTGATTTCCATTGATTAAAAACTTACTTTTACTCAATCATGTAATTAAATTTGCTAAAACATTTTTTTAGTTGAATTATATTTAATGTTTTTAAACGCATTTCTGTAAAAGTATTTTAATATATAGTAACATTTTTTTTTAACTTTTATTTTTTTTTATTTTTATTTTTATTTTCCTATTTCAATTCCATATAACTGCGAAAATACTATTTGACAAATGAAATTTTTTAACAGTGTTATTACAAATGTTCTGAAAATAATTTAAGAAACTGTTTTTATTTTATTCATAAAATTAAAATAATTTAATACAATTATTTTCATTTAAAAAAATGAAAACAAATGTCTTTTAGTATGCTTAAATAATTTGATGATTGTTGTAAGCAGAAGTTAAAGTTGTAACGATTTTTTTTTCAGTGTAGATTATAATGATGCTTTCTATTCTCTATTTTTCCATTGACTAAAGAAAAATATCTATTTATGTAATGTATACCGAACTTAAAAAAATGCATATTATACATAGTTTCTTAGTTACATAATTTTGGAGAAAAATTTTTAGCACTTTAAAAATCTTTTTAAGTGCCCTTCATTTAAGCCACACTTATTTTAAATCTATTTTATCATTATATTTTTAAAGAAGTAATTTGAGCAAATTTATTTCTGTTAACTATAGTGGACCTTTTACTCAAGCTGGTAGTTAAATTTGCTAAGATTTTTTTAACTATGCGTTTAAGTGTATTTGTAAAAGATTCAATAAGTAAATAGCATATGTTAATTTCAACTGTTTTTTTTATTGGTCAGGATTATTTTTAATACAATTTTCTTTGTTATTAAATTGCAAAATAAGGTTTTTATTGCATGCTTAAAATCGTTTTTAATAGTTCAGAATGCATTAGGCGACACGATTTTTACCAGCTGGAGCATTTTTTATGATGGTTATAAGGGAAAATCAGGGCTGGAGTCTTTATTTAGTTACAAATTATTATTATAGAGGTTTCCGTATTAATACTCTTACTTTCATTGATTGATAAAATGTATATTTTTCATATGTTGTACTCCGATCATGGTAAAAGTTTATATTTTAAAACTTAGTTCCTTATTTAAAATTCTCTCAAATAGGTAATTTCAATTTAAAAAAAAAAGTTTACCTATGTTGATTTCCTCTATATTATAATGTAAAACCCATCTCTACCACAGCCTCAAACACGAGTATTTGTATAGTAAAATTTTGCTGGATAGATACAGTATGTAATGAAAATACCGACAGTAAAAATATTTTACATAACTCTCATCAAGGATAATTGGCGGAATTTTGTCTTAGTTATATAGATTGCGACCTAATCAGAAAAAAATGACAATTTATAATTTAGTTTCTTTCTTAACTCTTGTAGGAAATTTTGCAAAAAAATTTTTAATTTACCGAACATCCTTATAAAGCATTCAGTTTAAAAGTTATAGCAATGCTTAACGAGAGTCGTAGAAAAAATACAATTGAAAAAGTGCACAATTTAGTATGATTATGCAATGTAATATTAATGAATAATAGAATCAGATGGGTACCCCAGTAGCCAAACAATATTGGGCCAATATTGGCTATATCTTGGAGCAATATTGGCATCTTGGCGCAATATTGGCATGAAATATTGCTCCAATATTGGGGTGTTTACATTTTGCCCTTATTTAGCCAATATTTGCAGCGCGCCAATATTGGCATAAAATATTGCCCCAATATTGGCATAAAATATTGCCCAAATATTGGCATGTTTACATTTTACCAATATTTAGACAAAATTTCATGAAATATTGCATTTATATTTTATGCCAATATCGATGCATAATTTCATAGCATTATTTCATACCAATATTGGCGCAATATGCGTTGCCAATATTGGTTAAATATTGGCAAAATGTAAACACCCCAAAATTGGTGCAATATTTCACGCCAATATTGGCGCAATATACGTTACCAATGTTGGTTAAATATTCGCAAAATGTAAACACCCCAATATTGATGCAATATTTCATGCCAATATTGGTTAAATATTGGCAAAATGTAAACAGCCCAATACTGATACAATATTTCTCGCTAATATTGGTGCAATATACGTTACCAATATTGGTTAAACATTGGCCAAATTTAAATAAAACAATATTGTTGCAATATTTTACGCCAATATTGGCGTAACATTGTTTTAAAATATTGGCAAAATGTAAACACGCCAATATCATTGCAATATTTCATACTAATATTGGCATAATATTCATTACCAATATTGGTTAAATATTGGCAAAATGTAAACAAGCCAATATTGGCGCAATATTTCATACCGATATTGGCGCAATATTCGTTACAAATATTGGTTAAATATTGGCAAACAATGTTGCGCCAATATTGGCATAAAATACTGCAAAAATGTTGGGTTGTTTACATTTTGCCAATATTTAACCAATATTGGAAACGAATATTGCGCCAATATTGGCATAAAATATTGCACCAATATTGGCGTTTTTACATGTTGCCAATATTTTTAAACAATGTTGCGCCAATATTGGCATAAAATATTGCAACAATATTGGGTAGTTTATATTTTGCCAATATTTAACCAATATTGGTAACGAATGTTGCGCCAATATTGGAATAAAATGTTGCACCAATATTGGTAACGAATATTGCGCAAATATTGGCATAAAATATTGCACAAATATTGGGTTGTTTACATTTTGCCAATATTTAACCAATATTGGCAACGAATATTGCGCCAATATTGGCATAAAATATTGCACCAATATTGGCATAAAATATTGCACCAATATTGGCGTTTTTACATGTTGCCAATATTTTTAAACAATGTTGCGCCAATATTGGCATAAAATATTGCAATATTGGGTAGTTCATATTTTGCCAATATTGGTAACGAATATTGCGCCAATATTGCACCAACATTGGGTTGTTTACATTTTGACAATATTTAACCAATATTAGTAACGAATATTGCGCCAATATTGGCATAAAATATTGCACCAATATTGGGTTGTTTACATTTTGCCAATATTGGTAACGATTATTGCACCAATATTGGGTTGTTTGTATTTTGCCAATATTTAACCAATATTGGTAACGAATATTGCGCCAATATTGGCATAAAATTTTGCACCAATATTGGGTTGTTTATATTTTGCCAATATTTAATCAATATTGGTATCGAATATTGCGCCAATATTGGCATAAGATATTGCACCAACATTGGGTTGTTTACATTTTGCCAATATTTAACCAATATTGGTAACGAATATTGCGCCAATATTGGCGTGTTTGCATTTTGCCAATATTTTTAAACAATATTGCGCCAATATTGGCATAAAATATTGCAACAATATTGGGTTGTTTAAATTTTGCAAATATTTAACCAATATTGGTAACGAATATTGCGCCAATAATGGAATAAAATGTTGCACCAATATTGGGTTGTTTACATTTTGCCAATATTTAACCAATGTTGGTAACGAATATTGCGCCAATATTGGCATAAAATATTGCACCAATATTGGGTTGTTTACATTTTGCCAATATTTAACCAATATTGGTATCGAATATTGCGCCAATATTGGCATAAAATATTGCACCAACATTGGGTTGTTTACATTTTGCCAATATTTAACCAATATTGGTATCGAATATTGCGCCAATATTGGCATAAAATATTGCACCAACATTGGGTTGTTTACATTTTGCCAATATTTAACCAATATTGGTATCGAATATTGCGCCAATATTGGCATAAAATATTGCACCAACATTGGGTGGTTTGTATTTTGCCAATATTGGTAACGAATATTGCGCATATATTGGCATAAAATATTGCACCAATATTGGGTTGTTTACATTTTGCCAATATTTAACCAATATTGGTATCGAATATTGCGCCAATATTGGCATAAAATATTGCACCAATATTGGGTTGTTTACAATTTGCCAATATTTAACCAATATTGGTAACGAATATTGCGCATATATTGGCATAAAATATTGCACCAACATTGGGTTGTTTACATTTTGCCAATATTTAACCAATATTGGTAACGAATATTGCGCCAATATTGGCATAAAATATTACACCAATATTGGCATAAAATATTGCACCAATATTGGCGCTTTTACATGTTGCCAATATTTTTAAACAATGTTGCGCCAATATTGGCATAAAATATTGCAACAATATTGGATAGTTTATATTTTGCCAATATTTAACCAATATTGGTAACGAATATTGCGCCAATATTGGCATAAAATTTTGCACCAATATTGGGTTGTTTGTATTTTGCCAATATTTAACCAATATTGGTAACGAATATTGCGCCAATATTGGCATAAAATTTTGCACCAATATTGGATTGTTTATATTTTGCCAATATTTAACCAATATTGGTAACGAATATTGCGCCAATATTGGCATAAAATATTACAACAATATTGGCATGTTTGCATTTTGCCAATATTTTTAAACAATATTGCGCCAATATTGGCATAAAATATTGCAACAATATTGGGTTGTTTAAATTTTGCAAATATTTAACCAATATTGGTAACGAATATTGCGCCAATAATGGAATAAAATGTTGCACCAATATTGGGTTGTTTACATTTTGCCAATATTTAACCAATGTTGGTAACGAATATTGCGCCAATATTGGCATAAAATATTGCACCAATATTGGGTTGTTTACATTTTGCCAATATTTAACCAATATTGGTATCGAATATTGCGCCAATATTGGCATAAAATATTGCACCAATATTGGGTTGTTTACATTGACAATATTTAACCAATATTGGTATCGAATATTGCGCCAATATTGGCAAAAAATATTGCACCAACATTGGGTTGTTTACATTTTGCCAATATTTAACCAATATTGGTAACGAATATTGTGCCAATATTGGCATAAAATATTACACCAATATTGGCGTGTTTACATGTTGCCAATATTTTTAAACAATGTTGCACCAATATTGGCATAAAATATTGTAACAATATTGGGTTGTTTATATTTTGCCAATATTTAACCAATATTGGTCATTTTTGAAAAAAAAAACTTGTTCAGTTGTTTAATTTCAAATATTTTAATTGTATGAACATTTAAATATAAATTGAAAATAAAGTGAAACATAAATAAACAGAGCAATAGAAACAGACTTATTTTGAAGATGTGAACTAACTTTTCAAAACATGAACTAAATTGTGTTGTATTATATGAGCATTTACATAATACCACATTAAGACTGAATTCATATCCAAAGGAGCTTACTTCGACACTTTTTAATTCATTTTTGTTCAGAAACACAAGAAATTGCAGCTCCTCCACAGTAGTTTTTGGAAGGTGCTGCATACCACCTGCCCTTTGGTACAAAATAGTATCCTCATTCAACAAATTAGCACCCGTCTTGCCCCACATCCAAAAAATTAGCCTTTTTGTTGCCTCTCAGAACAACAAAGAAAAGTCATTGAAAAATTTGTTTGCATAATAAAAATTTACTCAGTATTGTCTCGAGGCTTTAAAAATCACAAGAATAAATCTTAAAATAAAAACTTAAGAATAAAAAAAATGTTCTAAAGAAAATAAAAAGTGCCTTTTCTAATCCACAGTGGCCTGCTTTTTTTTTAACCTACGAGAAACTGAAATTGCTTGAGTTATTTTTTAGAAATTATATAAACAAGGAACATTTTTCATTTTTTTAGTAGCAGGGTTCATACAGAGTTGGGAAGAAAAAAAATCCAAGGAGTACAGAAAAAACCCAAGGAGTCCAAAAAAATTTTAAGGACTTGCCACTAGGGGCGTAGCTACTGGGGGGGCGTAGGGGGGCGTCTCGCCCCCCTAATGTCGGCAACTTCGATGACAGTCGGCAAATTCTAGGTAGTCAGTATCAATCGATACAACTGTAAAACACCCGATTTTTTTCCCAATTTTACATGTTTTTACTTAAAACATAAACTAAAAAACACCAAATCTTTAGCATTTTTCTAAAGGATTTTTTCCGAAAATCCGAAGTTTGCCTCACCATTTTTCGACTTCTCGTGACTGCTAAAAATAATTTGAAAAAAAAAAAATCGGGAAAGACTAGTTTTTCTGAGAATTTGCAGTAGATGAGTAGAGTTCTAGTAGATCAACTAGCATTAAAGATGATGACGACTTCTGTGAAGATATTCATATTTTTTCGTGTGCATGCTTAACCCAGGAGTGGCAACAATCACACTTGAGCGACTATGTACCGTCCGTAAAAAAAATGTTTATTGAATGAAAGGAAAGTTGAGTAAAAAATGTTCTTCATTCTTATTGGACAGGAAAGCCACTACACAGGCCTCATTGAGTTTGTGGCTAAAATTCTAGGATTGGATAGAACTCGATTATCATATTAAAATGTAACTGATCTGCCAAAGCCATAACTTGGTGGAAACAACTGTCAAAAACTCTATTTTAGTGGTCAATTGGAAGGTTTATCACTGTGTTTTCCTGCTCCCAGTCTTCTATGTTTTTCATATCTTAGGGTACAAGATAGGGACTTGTACGGGCCCGGGCTTGATCCGAGGTCCGCACTCGGCCAGTCGAAATAAAGACAATTTTAAAACGGGTCGGGTCGGCAGAATTAAGACATTTTTATCAACGGGCTGATAAACGAAAAATACGGGCCGTGCCAGCAAATAATTTAAACGGACCAGCTAGGCCGGTAAAAAAAAATTAGTGGGCCTGCCGGCCCGATCTAAAAGAGTAAGCAAAACCGGTAAAATATTGGTTAGTTTCAATGAATATGATTTTCGGGAGAATAAGTGTAAATGTTCGTCATGAACCGATGCGAGTTTGATAAATCAATACAAAAATGTTGCATGTCCACCATAGAAGTCGGCATCAGGCATGGTGTCTGAGCTGAGTTTATTTTTTCTTTAGCAGACTTGTGCAGTGCTGAAATCAAGCTTGATTTTTTTCTCAGTGAAGTCGAGACGGGCTGGAACTGTACTTATTTATTCTCAGGATGTATAGCGCAGGCAACATGTTTTGTAAAAATATTAAAAACGATAATGTTCTGTTAAAGTAATCTTTGGAAATATATCGTAAGGTGGTCAAATGTATTGCTAAACAGCACATTTTTAAACTACTTTTAACTGTAAAGGCTTAAAACTTACAAGCCTGACTATTGAAGCGATTTTGAATCCAATAGCAATTTATGTATATATAAGGTTGACAATAAAAGATTTTTGTTACGGCTTCAGTTTTTTTTCCTTTTTCGTGATGTCGGAACTGGAAATTCGTTTCAAAACGCTTTCATTAACACTATTTTATCTAAGAAGCATTGCCTTTACCAAAAAATAAATAACGTCATTCGATTGAATAGTTTCTAATGAGAACACCTGCCAATCTTATGCATTTCCGAAAATAAATGAATTCCGAAGTGTGTCCAAAAATAGCCCTTTTGTTTTGGGAAAACCTTAATAAATGTCGGAGAAATATTTTCACAAATCTACTTTTTATTACAGCTTCAAAAGTATTCTAAACTAAATTATTATTATTTTTATTTATTTATTTATTATGAATCCTTATTTGAATGTTGAAACGTCTAGGAAAAGTAGTCATTAATGTTGCTTTTATGCACTTTCTGTCGTGCGAACGCATCGTAATATACGGTATATACTGTAAGATATACTGTAAGTTTATTATATAAATATGCATGCAATATTGTTAAAGGAATCTTAATTGTAGTTAAGACAAAATTGTGATTTTTTTTTTTCTTACAGAAATTGAATTGGGCCAGATCGCGCAGGGCGGGGCTGTGTACTATAAATATAAACGGACCAAACTTAAAATTTTTACATTGGATAGGCCGGTCCAAGATAACTATCATTCGAGTCGGGGCTGGGACTGAAAATTCTGGCCCATAGTGAAATTCTGGCTCTAATACAGGAATATTTGATGATAAACCTATCGATCATTGACGAAAATCAGGTCTGCAAGTGGCACTAAGAATGACTTTGGCAGACCAGTTGCATTTTAACATGCGAATATTGAAAATTCAGCCGTCAATTCGATGTGATGATGATCCGTGCATCTGATTCTCAGTCTGATGGTGTTTGTTTATCTTCTAGATATCCGCAGCTGATGTGACATAGGTAAAGTTCAATGAAATGGGTTGAATAATTGAATCATTTAGTCGATTATTTACGTCTAAAGCCGATTATTGAAAAATTGACCTGTTTGTTGAATAAAATATTTTTTATCCCTTTTAGAGACTAGAGATAGAGATCGACACGGGCCATAATTTTCAGGCTCGACCTGTTTGAAAAAAATCTTGGCCCGGCCCTAAATAGAATTTGGAATTTCGCCCGAAACCGGCCCGCAAAATTCCAACTCAGTCAGATTGAATTTCTACAAAATAGTGATTTTTACTTGTATGGAGAAGTTCTGATTAAAAAAAAAACCTTAGAATTTTTCTAGCGTTTATGATCTTTATATAGAAATGACGTAGTTTATGTTTAAAATGAGCCGCTATTTGTTGTATGTAAATGTTTCAGTTATCCTTAATACTATTACTCCGTATTCCATGTATTGGAGATATAAATATCTTAAAAATGGTATACAGTAAAATCTTCTAAAACGGAATCGCATAGGAAAGAAAAAAAATCGTTATAGGCATGTTTCCTTCTTAGCATGTATTATATTTTACCCTCACATATTATTGCATTAATTTTGTATGGATGAAACGCAATTTTCAATTTAAAACATTATTCCGTCATAGGCAAATACATTATAATGAGCTTAGAAATCTACGATTATTTAAAAAGAATAACTTTTTATATTTAATTGAAGAATAAAGGCAATTTTAAACTGTATGCTTTTTTTGCAAAAATTTTTGCCTCAGGCCAAATTTTACTGATCTTTCAACAGACCTGGCTACGCCGAGACAATGATTTTCATATAGGCTGGCCCAAAACTGGGACAAAATATTTTGGCTCGTGAAGGCTAAGAAGAATGAAATCAGTCCCGGCTCGGTACGGAAAAAATAAATTAGGCCCGGCCTGATCCGATCTTTCAGGAAAAAAGTAAGTCCCTATCCCAGCCCGACCTAGGAAGAGGAATAAAATAAATTTTGATTTAATCCTTTTTAATATAAATAAGTTTACTGTAAATAAATTCCAAGTAACTTCTTACTTAAAATTTCAACTTGTTTAATTAATTTGGATTCGAATTTCCTGCTGTACTATCAGCAATATAATAAAAAAAAATTCATTAATATCAAAATACGTAACTGGAATATTTATAGCAATATAACGTAAGGGGTAGTATAGAATTCCATCTTTAAATCTATCTTATAATCTCCTCAATAAGTGTAAAATATTCGATGGCTTAAAGTGAAAAATTTAACCCATTAATATCCAAATTATTTTCTTCAATAAAAATGAAATTTTTGGGTTTCCCATCACTTTTAAAAGAAGAATAACTTTGATCTTAACTTATTGAGGTCTCTTAAAAAATAGTACTTATTTATCTTTCTATTTACTGGTGTGAAAAGTGCTTTTTTGTCTTTTTTGTAATTGTTCCTAAAAAGGAACGCTAGGCACTAATGAGTTAACCTCGGTGGGTTAATAATGTTGAATTTTATATAGAACATACTTATATAGTCTTAAAATGAATTAGTTGATTTAAAAATTCAATAACTTACAAATGGTCGCAGCTATTTAAAAATATTTGCAGAAGGGTTAGGTAAGATGTGAAAAGTGTTTTTTACAGCGTTTCTCGACTTAAGTTTAAAATAGGAGAAATACATGATATTGCTAGCAATAGGTGTTAAATTGGGGGCCGATATTTTGTTTCTCTTCACTCTCAGTCTTGTGGCGACAAAAGGAGATTAAATATATGAAATGACTCTCAGTTGCCAATGTAATTTTGTTATTAGGAGTCCACTGCATATATTTAATCTTTTTCTTTCACACCAGGATTGAGAAAAGAGGCCAAAAGGGCTCAGATTTAGCGCCTGTTGCTAACAGTATCATCTATCCCCGCTATTTTAAATTAAAATCGAGAATCGCGGTAAAAAACTCCTGCTATCTTACATTCTTACATAACATTCTTGTAGGAATTTAATTTTACAGCTACCACAATTTGCAAGTTACTGAGTTTTAAATTCAGTCAGTCAATTTTAGGACATCCGGTAGATGCATATATACAAATACAGAAACATACTTTTAAAGCTATAAACATATATATTTTAAGTTAGTCGGCAAAATCGTCATTTACGCCCCCCTAATGAATTCTACTTAAATACGCCCCTGCTTGCCACTTTTGTTATTTATGTGGCATGTACTTGCAAACTCCAATTTTCAATGCTCCATTTGGAGAGAAGAACATTTCAAACAAATTTTTCTCTATTAGAATCTAATTATTGGTGCTGAAAATGCACAGAATTCACTACCTTGGTGATTTTGTAAGTTTAAATTAAAATAAAAAGAATATTGCCCAGTTAAACTGATGGCATTGAGCTCACAGGCTATGCATACTAATTGTACATTACAGCCTTGTATTTTCGTTAATTCCGTTCGAAAAAAAAATTAAGAAGGGGAAAGAGCTCTCCCCTTTCTCCTTTTTTATACTTAATCATTGAACTTCCTAAACTATCAAATACATGCTTTATCATGTTAAAAAATCTATATCCAAAATTCAGAGCAAATTGGATAATTCTTAATAAAAACCCATTCAGCATTTATATAATTTAAGAGGAGTTATTCCCCTCTTTTATACTTAACCATTAAACTTCCAAAACTATTCAGAGATTTGAACGAAATCTGACAATTCTGATTGAAAAATCCATTTATGCAAGTTAAGGGGAGGGGAATTAGAACCCCCGTTTCCCCTGTTTATACTTATTCAATGAACACCTAATAACAGCCACGGACTCGCCTCATCAGAATGATCCTATATCTAAATTTTGAACGAAAACTTAATTCTGCATGAAAATCCCGTTTATATCAATTAAGGGGAGGGGCATGAGCCCCCCGTTCCCCCTGTTTATACTTATTCAATGAACACCTAATAACAGCCACGGTATCGCCTTATCAGAATGATCCTATATCTAAATTTTGGACAAAAACTTAATTCTGCATGAAAAACCCATTTATATCAATTAAGGGCAGGGGCATGAGCCCCCCGTTCTCCCTCTTATACATATCGAATGAACTCGAAAAACTAATCAGGGAAGCGCCTTATCAGGATATACCTATATACAAAATTTCAAGTGGATCCGATATTTTTATCATGAGTTATCGCGTTACGCACGTACGAACGTACATACAGATCGGACGGGCACATAAGCTCTCAGGCTATGATAGCCTGTGAGCTAAAAATACACAATCAACTTTCCTAAGCAGTGCCAATGGTCATATACACAGAGGTCAGTCAAACTCGAAACACTTATTATATATATATCTCACACATCTTTTAAAAAATTATTTTCAAAGGTTTAAAAAAAAAAAAAAAAAAAAAAAAAAAAAAAAGAAAGAAAGAAAAAGAAAAAAGCTAGTGCAACATACACGAAAAAATATAACAACTTCTGAATTTATTCTTTTAGAACAGCGATAAGGTAAAGTGTCCTAAAGCCAACATCTAACAAATATTTAAAAGCATTACCAATTTTCTAAAATAATTTAGAATGAGTTTTACTTTCTTCTTAAATCAGATATCTTGGATTTGTAAAATTGATAATGCTTTAAATATTTGTTTTTACTTAAAGATGGTCAGCTTTAAGAACTGTATTTTGTGTGTCAGCTTTAGAGCAACCGTGTATGAAGGTGAAGTATGTGCAAGGTGAATGTTGCCCATGACATACATAGAAAAGTGAAAAAAAAAGTTCCATTATTAATATCCCTGCAAGATACTAGTCCCCATTATCTACTCTTGAATACTTTAATTAAATTATGTGCACATACATAAATAAGATCAAAAGATTTACAATAATCTGGGATAAAACATTTGCTCAAGTGCAAAATCGCAATACAATTTAAGGAGTTTCCAAGGAATATTTTGTTTATCTAAGTAGTTCTAAGTACTACTTGGGAACGTTTTCATTTCTACGTAGTTTCTAAGGAGTCCAAGGAGTCTGTATGAATCCTGTAGTAGAGGCAGGCAATATTTCAGAAAATACTGTTAAAGGTGATGATGTGAACCAAACTCACAGTATCGTACATGAATATACGTGTATTAATCATTGAACTTTTCACAGACGGACAAAATAAAACACACATTCTAAAAAATATATTTCTTTACAAAAGTATTTCTTTAATAGACAACCCTACAACATTACATTCTGAAATTAATGCTAACAGCATTTCACTTTTTAGAACCAAAGTTCTGATTAATAAGGCAAGGCCTTGGATTCTGTCCTGTTAAAATTTCATGTTAAAATTACAATATATGCTAGCAGTTACAAAATTGCTATAATCAGACATTTTTGAGAAAACACTAGCATGTCTTCAAAAGAAAGAAATAGCACATTGTCTTTCTTCACATCCTGAATAATTACAAGTAGTTGAAGAGAATATCTTCTGGCGAGAACATCATTCACAGCATTATTATCCTGTAATAATAATAATATTAATAGTAATTTTTTTTTTTTTTTTTTTTTTTTTTTGTAGTAATTACTACACAAAAAAATTTTAATAGAGAAATAAAAAAAGCAAATATATAACTTAAACGTTTTAAGAATTAAGAATATACTTTTAGTACATGCAAGAAAATATGCACTTTTGAAATAAAAAACACAGCAATAGGTGATTAAGTATTTTTAAACACTAGATCTCTATAAAGTAGTAGTTTGTACGTTAAATGGTAAAGAGAGGTACCTAGTGACCTTTTCTAAGTTATTTATGATTTGTTTTGGTTGTTTTTTCAATATTGTTAATGTTCATGTACATTCACTTCTTTTTTTTGTTGTAATAAGAATATACATATATAAATACAAAAATTCTGAAAATAACTTCAAAATCCTTGGGGGGTAAAGGAAGGAGGTATAGGAGCAGCATAATATGAAAGTCTCATAATATTAATTTAAGTGGCAAAGGGATTTTCTCACAAGGCAAGTGCATTTTTAGTTTTTGAAAAACTATAGGCAATAGGCACATTATCAGAAACACTTTTTTAATCTAGATATTTTAACTTTCCACATTATTACAGTGTAAATATGGTACTAAGTTCTATCTAATATTAATCTTACCTTTGTTATATATATTTTTTAATATTATAGAAAAATGAATTATGAAAATTCATTGTAGTAATAGTAATTTTGTCTGTAATCGTGTGTGCGATTTTGTCGCAACTATTTTCAAATGCATATGTGTTGCATCTTGCGGGCTGGTGAAATAAATCCTTGACTGGTAAGAATTTGGAAAAATTCCTCACCCCTGTAAATAGTGATCCAAGAGCTTCTTGATAAAATATCAAATGGCAGGTCGAAAAGAAAGAAAGAAAAAAAAAAAAAAAAATCATTCGCAAGTAAAAAATGTGAAAATTGTCAATGGATCATCAGAAACAGAAAAACAGAATGAAAATGTTACAAAATTCAGCAAAAAAAAGTAAGTGTATTAGTGGAATTTTTTTTTTTTTACAATAGAAAAAGGTTACAAAATTTTCCAATAAAGTAGAAAGTAAATTTTGCAAATTAATTCATCAGTCAATCGCAGTTAAAATAAATAAAAGTTGTCAATGTATATCAGATTTTTTTTTCTTCTTTTAATAGATGAGCAGGCATGGAGAAAAAATCCTTGCCAACTCGTTGCAAGCCAAAAAATATATCAATAGGTAGAAAAAAAAAAAAAAAAAATCATGAAACTGAAAAATTTGTCATAAATAATAAAAAGTTAAATTCATTCGTAAATCATCTGAAGAAAAAAAAAAGCGAAATTATCGAATTAGCCATGGTAAGAATTTGTCGATCAGTTGCATGAAATTAATAAATCTATCGAAAAAATTACTGTCAATAAATGGCAGGAATAAATCACAAAATTCATTATTTGATCTGGAGTAATCACAAAAATCATTTATCATTCAGGGGCAAACTTTTATAAAACCAAAAACTTTCTGCGCACGTAATATTGAGTCAAAAACTTTCTGCAAATTAATTTAATGTTGGGTGTAATTCACATTTTTTTCACAATTCATGGTCGTGATTCGTGTTTTTTTATGTGATTTATGAATGTAATTTGCATTTTTAGAGCGATTTGTGGATGTAATTCACGTTTTTTATGCAACAAATGAATATAATTCACATTTTATGCGATTTACGGACGTAATTTGCTATTTTTATGCAATTCATGGATGTAATTTGCGTTTTAGGGCTTTCTGTCGACGAAATTCGCGTTTTTTGATTGATATATTGACATAATTCACATTTTTATAAGATTTATGAACTTAATTTGCTTTTTTACCCGATTCTTGGACATAATTCACATGATTTTGCAATTTATGAACGTTATTTGCATTTTTTGCTGTATTCATGGAAGTAATTTGTGTTTTTTGTGCGATTCATGAATGTAATTCGTGTTTTTTATGCAATTCATGAACGCAATTTGCATTAAATTATGTAATTTACAGATGTAATTTGCGTTTCAGCTTTCTGTTGGTGAAATTTGTGTATTTTGAGTGATTTATGAACGTAATTCGTGTTTTTTGTGCCATTTATGAATCTAATTCGCATTTTACTACACGATTCATAGACATAATATGCGTTTTTCATACAATTTATGAAAGTAATTGTTGCTTTTTTTACACAATTCAAGGACTTAATTCGTGTTTTGAGCAATTTGTGGACATAATTCACATTTTTTACATGTTTCATGGATGCAATTCGCATTTCTTGAGCGATTCATGCCCAAAATTCATATTTTTAACTCGATTCATGGATGGAATTTATGTTTTTAACGCTGTCTTTGGACGAAATTCACTTTTTTTACTCAGCCCTTGTTTTGCACGGTATTTTGTCGAAATATTGGGTTTTTTTTTTACACGATTCTTTGTTGAGATGCACATTTTTTTATGCAATTCTTTGTCGAAATGCATGTTTTTACACGACTCTTTATTAAAATTCACAATTTTTTCGAGGTCTTTTGACAACATTCGTGTTAACAGTAAATAATTTGTTCATAAAACTGAGGGCATATTTTTATTTTTTGGTACTAAAAAAACATTGTTTCTTTCTTAAAATTTTCTGTGCACGGCATGCATCTATATTATACAACTCTGTTCAGGGGAAAATCACAAAACTCCCCAATCAATCACATGGAAAAAGTGTGAAATTTTATTGGAGAAAGAATCAAGACAAGAAAAAATCAAAACAATGAAGAAAAAAAAAATTGCAAAATTTATCATTTGGTTGTAGGAAAATCACAAAATCTTGTAAAAAATTTGCAAAATGCACTGACTGTTCATGGGAAAATATAAAACTTTACTGATAATTGGGGACTCTCTTAAGAAAACTATTTTCAAAGTACCTCAATAGTTCAAAATATAAAAAAAGATAGTTTATATTTATAGCAGCGCCGTAGCTGGAAGTGATCTATAGGAGGGGGGACTCATATTTTTTTTCTCTTTCTCTGACACAGAAATATAAATTAGTGTATATTTACACTGTAGGTACTATCAGTGCCGTAGCTAAGGGGGCGCTATGGGTGGCTCACCCCCCCCCCTTGGAAAAGATTCCACGGTCACTAAAGGAATTTCTGTTTTGAAAATTCAAATGAAGTGCTGTTCAAAAATCTAATTTAGATTCGGGATCTTTTCACAATTTTGCAGTTACTAAATTGTATCTAAAATAAGTGTTTCAACTCTCCATCTTATTTGTACATATGAAGCTAACATGTTTAATTTTACACCAGTTATAGACTCAAAAATTTCATCATCATGTATTTTTCTTAGCATAAAATTAAGTTATTACAGCAGTTTAATAAGAAACAGAGTACCTACAATGTGAATATGCACAAATTTATCTTTCTGCCACAGAAAGAAAAAAAAAATATATGAGCCCCCCCTCCCCCCCTGTCGTTCACTTCTAGCTACGGCCCTGGGTACTATGTTTCTTATTAAACTGTTGTAATAACTCCATTTTATTCTAAGAAAAGTATATGATGATGAAATTTTGAGTGTATAACTGGTGCAAAATTAAACATCATGTTAGCTTCATATGTACAAATAGGATGAGGGAGTGTTGAATTTCTTATTTTAGATACAATTTAGTAATTCTGCAAAACTGAAAAAGGATCTCAAAAAAAAATTAGACTTTTGAACAGAATTTTAGTTGCATTTTTGGAACAGAAATTCATTTAGTAAGAACCTTGGAATCTTTTTCAGGGGGAGGGGCTCAAAATATTTTAGGGAGGGGGGGGGCTGAGTCACCCATAGCGCCCCCATAGTTACGGCCCTGGTTTATAGAATCTCTCATAAGAAAACATCAAAACGAATTTTTAATTTAACAAAATAAATTGAAGCATCAATTTCGCATTCGAGCAGTTTTTTAAAATACAAAAGATTCCCTCAAATCTGCACAGCTTGGGACCAGCGGCTGTGCAGATTTTTGGTCATTGCTTTGTTTACATTTTTTAAATAGTTATTTAAAAAACTTTCATTTGTTGCATTTTTTAAATAGTTATTTGAATGCAATTAATAATTCTATAGAAACTATAATGAATGCTTACAATATAGTAAAATATCAAAATAAATAATAAATTAAAATAATAAAAATTTAGACATTTTAAAAAAAATGAATAAAATATTAAAAGCATAAATCAAGTAAATAATTAATAATGTATAATTAATATAATGTTCATTCTAGGCCTTTTTGAAGGGTGCAGCACCTTGTCCTTTTTCAAAGTAGTAAAATGCACCACTGGTTTTACCCAGAGATTTTTAATAAATATTTTTTTTTATTCTGTAGTGTTTCTAAATTTGTGTGCCCAAAAATGATAGATTTTTTTTCATTTCTTTAAGAAAAAGAACATAAAACTATTGAATCATGTTTTAATTTAATTGTATTTTTAATTTTTATATCATAAAATCATTCGAAATTAATGTTACTTGATTTATCATATTTAAAAATTATGTGTTGCTTTCTTTTTTCCCCTTCTAAAGGCAATAACAATTTTTTTTCTGGCAAAAATGCCCTTTTCTGCTGCAGTAGTGCCTTTTGTAGTGAATAGAACCATGTCCTTTTTATTTCTAGAGTGAACACTAATTAATATTCATTATAATAATGAGAAGACGAATTTTTTCTAAATTATTCAGTGAAATTTGGCTCATGATACACTACCAATTCACATCAAATTTATAAAATAAGGATGTTTCATTTCAGGTTTAGCCAGACTTAATAATAAAACAAGCTTGATTAATGCACAAATACATTTGGCAAAAAGACCAGAAAAACATTCATTTTTCCTTGATGAAAAAGCATAAATTCAGTAATATTAATGAAAATGACACATTAAAATGTATAGAGAAGCGATATAAAAATAAAAAAGTCAAATTTTGTCCTTAATTCTGAACTGAAAGTTTCGTTGTTTACATTACATCTTTAAATTATGTGTGGATTTTAGGATGGCAAATTCGAGGGATCTACTGTACTATGAAAAAGTTAAAGTTATTAGTTTGGTTAAACTCTCGTCAAAAAAAGAAGAAAAATAAAACTAACATAAATAAATAAATAACACTTATCTTTTCCAAACAATCTTCTTGGTAAATTTATTAAAAATGTTCTAAAAACACATCATGAAATTTAGTTGTTTGAAAATACCAGTGTAAATTAAAGTATGCAACTGAAACATGTAAACCGTATAATTACCTATCTTTTGATGCTTTGTGGATGGACTGTGAACAATTGCAACACTTTTCTAAGTAGTTACGTTGCTTAACACCTCTTAGAATAGCATTCATTTTCTGAAAGAATCACAAGTAGAAATCACATATTCAATTTTGGCAGTATTGTTTACTTTCAGAAATCACAATCCATTAAAAAATAATAATAATAACAATAATCAGAAATAAAACATTCCATAGGGGCAGGGTTGGCAAGTTTTTGACAGTGTGCGGTTTTATCCGGTTAAAACCATGGTTTAAACCGTCGTGGCTAAAACCTCTTGTCAAAAACCTCGTCAGAAACCTTAAATACTACACTGATCTGTAAAATTTCACATTAAACATTTCTCACAAATATACAATATTAGATGTAATATTAAAAATTAACTTTTACTGTATCGTATATTATCATTTCTGGAAAAAAAAAAAAAAAAATTGTCATAAATCTGAAAATTTGGCTTGCCTCCAAACTTGCTCAACTAGCAATGCTTCTGCTATCAAGCCCTGCTAGCTCAGCACCAGTTGAGAGAGTATTTTGTAACTTTGGCTCAGTGGCGTAGCTAAGGGGGGGCAAGGGGGGCAGCCGCCCCGGGCGCCAAAGTCAAGGAGCGCTAAACTGAGAGAGGTTTAAACTGAAATTATCTCACTTATTTTGACAATAAATAAAAATTGTTGTTTTTTTCCGTGTATGTTTGTCTGTGAATGTTTTCTTGAGCAAAATATTTTGTTATAGCCAAATAATGAAGAAAGAAAAAGCTTCTGTCAACGTTTCTAGGGATGTTTCAAGACACTTGGTACCTAAGTTAATTATGCATCTGAATTGAGACACAAAATTATTAAATAAGGGGCTCCAAACTGATAAAAACTTTAACCCGAAATTATTTCAAATAATTTTGACATTTAATAAGGATGTTGACCTTTTCTTTTCTGTGTGTGAATATTTCGATAAAATTCGTTGATTGGCGGAAAGGAGAGTCCATAATTGTAAATCGCTGATGGAACTTTCTAACTGCCTAGCCTCTGTTTATAAATCAAAAGGTCTGTTGGCAACTTGGAGTCCATTTCTGGTATCAAAAGAACATTTTTCATTTGTATACTAGACAACCCGACTGCTGATATTATCAAATGGATCGCGAATAATTAAAAGCTCTATTCAAATAAAAATGAAATAAATAACCGAATCGCTCAAAATGATTCTCTATGACAGTCGATATTTCCAAATGACACTCGAGTGATTAAATGCTCTATTAATATTTAAAAAAATCAAATCTTTCAAAATGAATCTCTACAAATGGTCTATAAAATAAAAAGCCTATGAAATTAACATCCTTTTAATTTTATTCAAGCAATTCAGCTTTAAAAATCCACTTTTTTCATGCTCACTTTTCTTTTAAATATGATGATTAATCTAAAGGTCTGCACGGGCCCGGGTCTGTCTTGACCCGGCGGATTGGTTCCAAATTTTCTAATGGGGGGGGGGGGGGCAAAAAATTGAGTGGGCCAAGTCGATAAAAAAAGTTTAGAGGGCCTACCGGCCTGTTATAAAGCTTTCTGCAAAAACTAAACTTTTTCAGAAAATATATTTTTTATGAATATGTCTTTAACGAGGGTAAGTATGAATTTGCGTCATGAGCCGTTACTAATTTTACAACATCAATATAGAGATGCAACTTGTACATTGTAGAGATCGGCATCGCACAGTTACTTTGTGTCTAACCTGGGCTTAATATTTTTTTGCAGACTCAAGTCGGGCCATGATGAGACTTGCATTGTTTTTCTACATGTAGTCCAGCCGAGCTTGAACTAGACTTATTTTTTTCTCAAGATGTGAAGGACAGACATCAGACAACATGATTTTCAAAAGTATTAATAGCGATAAAAAATTTATGTATGGAAATATACTTCTTGGTTATTCAATTCACTTCTCGACAACGCGAAACTTTGACACATTTCTGACTAAATTTTAACTGTAAAGGTATAAAATTTACAAGCGTAATTATTGAAGGGATTTGGAATCGAATAATGTTTCCATTTTTGATAAATGATACCTGTATTGTATATACTTGTTGACATATACGCGATTCTTGTCACGTGGGTGTAGATTTTTCTCACTTCCCATGCTATTGCTTCCAGAAATATAACATGATGTAGGGTTAAGCAATATTTAAGCTGTTAGAAAAACGCATATCATCCAGCTGAGAGATCCGGAGTCCAAGCACTAACAAACGAGTAAGAATCATTCGAAAATTTAAATTTAATGCTCAATTTGTAAAATTATTGTAATGCTCAATATTTTGATAGTGCGGTGACTAAAGAACATTTAAATCTTGTCGTCTTAACTACCTCATTTCCCAACCAAACTCGCGCTATAAATGATCCATTAAAAGAGTTCTGAATATACACTTTTGAATAGCCTAAATGTTGTCCAACGCATAAGTTAATAACAGCAGCGCAAAGGAATCCACATTGTCTGCATCAGTGAGGAAAGACATTCTAGTGAAGGCCCATGTTGCTTTTGAGGATGCGCAGGTGAAGGCCCTCTGTCTTCGGCAGCACAGACAGGAGATGCTAACACACGTATTTTTAATCATTAAAAATCTTCTCTCCAAGTTCTCTTTAAAAATGAATCTCCGGTATGAGTCCACGTTCCTACAGCCAGGTAGAGCAGGCGTGCTACGCACACGCTGGAAAGTCTTAACAGGATCATAACATGAGTAGAGAGAAAAAAAATCCCGGAAATCGGCTCATGAAACCACAGATAAAAATATCCTCAAGTGGTCAAGGTAGAACTAAAAACTCTAAGACAATCGAAAACAAGTTGAATGAGCATTAGCCAATTAAAATGATGTCCATTGAACCCAAGATAAGAATGCACCCCCTGCACTTGAAGATGGGGTTAAAACTTCAAGAATATCGTAAGCTAAGTTGAATGAATAAATTTCCTTGAAATTTTACCTATAGGATCCGAGAAAAGAATGTTCCGTTAATGTTCAATATTGGTGATAAAAGAATTCTATATTTGGAAAACATTGTTTTAAAATTAAATAAAGGGGAGAAACCCTTGTGGACAAACTCATAACTCATATCACGGAATCCTTGTGACAAAACAGAATACTAATCTTCGATTAAATTTGATAAAATTCTTTTAAATTGTGGTTTTAGCATTTGGACTCGTTTAATAATTAAGTCGATTGTCTACATCGCATATAATTTCCCATCCATTGATTTTCGAAAATTAAATGAAGGGATCGGCTGGAAAAAGTTCTCTTTTTATTTCGGTTTTTAATGGATGTTCGTTCCTCTGGTTCTTTCTTCGAACTTTTGTACTGTCTTATCAGTCTTTTTGAAAAACATTAAGAACGATTAATGCCCGATTTTTTAACACTTCATATACAAGCGTAAAATATCTTTCTACATGTTTTCAAATCGAAATCTTAATTAGCTTTTTTAATTTTCGCTGATTAGTGAAAATTTTAAATTTCTTTCATTTCGGCTGTAGAACCAGGTTCAGATCTGTGCACAATTTTGCCGTTTTTTGAAAAATAATCGCATTTTTTATGAGTTTTTATTGGAAATTCCATTTTTCCGTAAAATTGGCATAGAGAAAAGTCAAATAACTGAATGTATAGCAACATATTCCCTAATTTTCCGATTCTAACCCTATAAAAAACAAAGTAGTACTTTTCAGTCTTCTTAGTACGACCGATACAAAAATGGCTGTTTTTGTCGTTTTAACCCTTTCAGAAACAGTGGTATGTTTATGAAACCACTTAAGTTTATTTCCCAAATGCCACAGTGGCACCATAATTTTGGTAGAAATTTTTCCGATTATTATGCATGTGAAATAAGTAACAGCCAACTGCTTTTATTAAGAAACAGTCATTTGTATTGGTCATACTAGGAAGACTGAAAAGTACCAACTTTGTCTTTTATAAAATTTAAAGACGGAAAATTCGAGAATAGATTTCCACACATTTTATTATTTGACATCTCTCGATACCAATTCTACGGCATTTTTTCTTAGTTCTAAATAAATCAGTTCTCAAATTCCGGTGTCATTCATTTATTTCAAAATTTTAACAATGGAAGTGCTATGCTCCCTTAGAGGGTTAAAAGTTAAATACATTTGATACATACTTAAATTCAGCGCATATGCATTAGGCAAAACTATATCTCCGTCTATATACGTCTAGGGAACCTCTTTGTGGACAAAACTCATGTATTTCGTCCCTACCTCTTAGAATCATCTTCGCGAGTTCAATCGGATGTCCCATGGCCGTTTACGTAAATTTCGGGAACTAGATGTTCTTAAGTTGTGCAGGCATCTCCAAATGGGCAAAGTTCAATATATTTTTTGTGCGTTCTTGCTAATATGTTTGGGCTTTAATATATACTAGCAGGGGCTGAAGATATAAATTTGAGAGGAATATTTAGTTAAATTGGTTAATTGGCTCTTGTTTTACATGTCGTCAAGACCTGAACAATTCCTGAGACCTATGACTTACAAGGCGTTAGTATTTTCTATTCTAAGTTACTCTCTGATTTTAATGGTGAACGTAATGAATGTTATGCTGAGAAACAAAGTTACAAGTGATAGAACAGGTTTTAGAATATAAAACTAAAGGTAGAAAAAATAACTTAAGGATTTTGAAGAAAATAAGTTGAAACTGGCGTGAAACAATAAGAACTAAAAGATCTACTTAAAACACCATTAAAAAATTGAAATATGTTGTTTTAAGAAAATCTTTTAAATCTTAAGGATTTTAACTTAAATTTTTTTTCAATTTTATTTTATTTTCCCCTCAATTTTAAAAGTTTTTTAATTCTTATCCTTTCTCTCTATATATGGGTATTACCATAAGCACTTGTCGTATAAGTCACAAACTACAATTTTAGGCTTCCACTATTTTATGACGGATAAATATGAATTATTTTATCAGAGATATTAAATGAATAAGGCTAAGCAAACCATCTAAAAATAATGATGGCCAACAAGCATAGTAATTATCAGTAATGTGACTTACACTACAAAAACTCGTATATCTACCCATATGTAGTATGTATATCTCTCTCTCATATCTGGTCTTTTTTATGTGACTGCACCCGTATTTATAAACCAATTTGGAAGTGATTGAGAATATGTTAAGGGGAGAAATGAGTGGTATTTTTTGAAAAAAATGATTTTTGTTTCATTGGCTTTAAAATTTTGAACCTCCCTGAATCCATCGGTATGCCAGTTTTTTTCTGATCATTAGAAATAATTGTAAAAATCCAAAGGAATACATCGACTTGGACCTTGTACGCAACGTCCATTCACATTAATTTTACCGTAACATTATATATATATATATATTTTTTTTTTTTAAATTCTACTCGCACGATTATATTAAAAAAAATGTAGTCTGCACAAGCACATGTTGCCAAATTATAAAAAAAAGTTTTTTCCATAAAAATATTGGTGCTAACCGAATAAAATTCGTGTAAGAGATGCTGGTCCGAAAGCCACGAGGGAAGTGACATAAGAACCTATAACAGTTAAAACATTACTTCATTTATTGTATGTAACTACATATTATCCAAGTGTTTACATATACTTTAATTCATATGTTTGATAAAATTATGAAAAAACTTCACAAAAGTTAGAGGTGTCAAAGTTTTTTTCTTTCTTTCTTGAAAAATCGTACTTTTCACTTTACTTTTCTTTACTCTTGTCTTCCCTTAAAGATTTATTAAAATCTCAACCAAATTCGTTTCACATTTTAATCCGCCATCCTATTTCAAAATAACAGCCGGTGTACGATTTCAAACTAAAAATAATTAGCAAAAATTATAAATGCAAATTTAATCCTTGCATAATAGTTAGGTCTTGATAGAAGGATTAAAGAAGTTTTTTTGTTTCCTCTCTAACTTAAAAAATGAATAAATATAGCAATTTGAAATTCTAAGGTAGCTGCAGTTATGAAATAGTTTTTAATTTTTTTTCTTTTTATAATCGGCAATCGTTTTAGCAAATGGAGTTTTTTGAAAATTTATTTTTATAGTTACTATTTCCGTACGCATAAAACAACAATCATATCCGCTAAGTTTTTTAAAATTCTCTGAATTTGAATAATTCAATATTGAAAAAAAACTAGAAATATTCTATAATAGGGTTCCATGTGTTTTAGTTTTGTGTGTTTGCATAAAATTAGCTGAATCGTTAAAAACAAGGAAGGGTAAAGTTGTATTTTCCTCCTGGTACAAGTAAAAAATAGTTTTTTGTTTGGGGGGGGAAATGCTTTTTTAGTTAGGAGGGGGGGGGGCGCAAAATTTCTTTTTGCCCCAGGCGCCAAAAAAAGTAGCTACGCCACTGCTTTGGCTTCATACACTCTAAACTCATAAACCATTTGGGTGTAAATAAATGTGCTAAATTGGTCAAGTGCAATAGGTAAAATTGATCCAGATTATTAACTGTACAAAATCATTTTCTTCTGTTTGAACATTCTAAAAAACAATGTTTTATTGCAATTAAAGTAATTTAGTTTTTTTGCAATTATTAAATTACAGTATAATTAATTTTAAATAAAAAATTACTCAATGTCCCTTTTTTTAGCACTTTCCAACAAAGTTGAAAAGTGCTTATGCATTCGGTTTGTCTGGCCGTCTGTCCACGCTCTAACTCCCGTAAATATGCTCGGATTGCTATGAAATTTTTATACGTTATTGAGGTTTATCCTAGCACGAACCCTATTGAAAATGAAGTATCTAACATGATTAGTTTATCTACAGAGAGAATCAAGTTTCCCATTACATTACGGCCTATGGGGAAAAATCGTTAATATACTCGGATTGCCATGAAATTTTAGGACGTTATTGACGTTTACCCTAGCACAAGTCCTTTTGAAAATGAAGTTTCTACCATGATTAGTTTATCTACAGGGCGAATCAAAAGTTTCCCATTACATTATGGCCTATGGGGAAAAATCGTTAATATACTCGGATTGCCATGAAATTTTAGGACGTTATTGAGGTTTACCCTAGCACGAACCCTACTGAAAATGAAGTATCTACCATGATTAGTTTATCTACAGAGAGTATCAAAAGTTTCCCATTACATTACGGCCTATGGGGAAAAATCGTTAATATACTCGGATTGCCATGAAATTTTAGGACGTTATTGACGTTTACCCTAGCACAAGTCCTATCGAAAATGAAGTTTCTACCATGATTAGTTTATCTACAGGGCAAATCAAAAGTTTCCTATTACATTGCGGCCTATGGGGAAAAATCGTTTCAAAGGAATTTTAAAGATGTTATACCCGGTCAAACATATTAAAATATGCATTATATAAAATATAAGGTGAAAATGTAGCTATTATTCATTTACAGGGCCACACAAAAGAATTCCATTAGATAATGGTAAAAGGGGGAATTGTGTGTGACATATTTTAAATATATTAAGCTTTTTCATGTATAATAAAATTGATATATGTCACTGAAGCTTTATATAAATTATACGCTACTGTCTTGCATAGTATGAAGTACATAGCATTTACAGGGCCACACAAAAGATTTCAAATAGTATATTCTTTCCGAAGTACCGTATATGTGTCCGATGATGGCTGATGGAGGGATGAAATGCATTTTAATTATGATATTCGCGTTTATATTTCGCTAAATATATGCTCATTATATGGTGTGTATAAATGTTATAGTTGATATACAGAGCTACCCAAAAGAGCTCACCAACGTTACTCAATATGAGCGTAAATTATTTAAACGTGGTTCTTAAATAAGCTATGCATTTTTACGCTGAGCTGCATTCAATTTACTGAGAAATGTTTGCAGAATGTAGATAAAGGGATATACAGGGCCACGCAAAGAATTCGGTACATGGACGCCTATGAATGATGATTTATGAGAATGTGATTTCAGTTGTTTTAAAAGTGTTTTAGTTTACAATAAATTTTAGCCTAATGCTGACGTGTAATAAAGGTACAATGTAAACTACAGGGCTGAACAAAAGTATTCAAGTATGTCTCCATCTAATAGTATGAATTGCTGAAAAAGAAATCTCAAGCTACTGGGTATTTTCTTGCTAAGCTAAATTTTCCCATTATATCAACTGACATATGAAATACAGGGCTGTTCAAAAGTACTGGAATACATATTTGGGTACATCTGGCTATACACTATTATTTTCCTAAATAACAAAATTTTGTTAAAGATTTCATTAAGTGTTGGAAAGTGCTTCATAATCTATGCTTAACGCATGATTTTTCTTACTTGTTTTCTTAAAAAGTTTAAAGCACATTACACGTTTTTGACGGTTTAAGCCAGTTTTTGACGGTTTAAACCAGTTTTTGACACTTGTCACGTCAAAAACCAGTTTCTGACGTCAGAAACCCAACCCTGCATAGTGGTGCACAATATTTTCAAGAGAAGGGCCACTTACAAATATATCTCTGTAGTCGAGAGCCACATCAATCAATTGTCAATTTATCACGGGAAAATATAAATTTTCGTCAGTCACTTATGAATCGCAAATTTTGTAGATCGAACAAGGAAAAATCGCAAATTTCATTCATGAAGTGCGTAAAAATAGCTTATTTTCCTGGATGAGGCTCGGAAAAAACACAAATTTCGTTCTTCAAGTATGGAAAAATCACGAATTTTGCACATGAGACTCAAAATAGAATAGCAAATGTCGCAGATCAAGCATGGAAAATCAAGAGTTTTGTCGATCAAGCCCGGAAAAATCCTGTATTTTCATGATTGGGTAGGAGAAAATCGCCAGTTTTGATGATGATGATGTACGAAAGAATTGCAAAATACACTCATTGGCTGCAGAAAAATCTCATTTTATCAGTTTACCATGAAAAAAAGTATGAATTTCATTGATCAGGCAGGAAAAAATTGAGAATTTTATCGATAAGGGACGAAAACATGAATTTCGTTGATAAGAATTAAAAAATCGCAAACTTTGCAATAATGCACGGAAAAATTGGAAATTTAGCCAATCGGCTGCAAAACAATTGTGAGTTTTGTCAATTTATCAAGAAAAAAAGTAGCGAATTTAATCTCTCAGTGATAAAATTTGCAGATTTTGTCAAAGTTAAAAATTTGTGAATTTCGTAGCTTGATTGCATGTAAATTTGTGAATTTTTTTTTTATTTGGTCTCGAAAAATTGAAAATTTCGTCAACCACACACAAAAACATTGCAAATTTTGTCGATCTGCTTCATAAAAATCCCAAATTTTATCGATCAGGGGTGAAGAAATCCGGAATTTCGTCTATTAAGCACGGAAGAATCACGGCCTCACCAATTGGCTTCATAAATTTCTCGATCGCTTCTTAAAATTTGCAAAATCACAAATTTTGCCAATAATGCGAAGAAAAATTGTGAATTTCATTAATCGGTTTTATAAAAATCAGGAATTTCGCCGATCAGCTTTGTTAAAATCGTTAATTTTGCTGATCATGCAAGGAAATATAGCAAATTTTGTCGACTGGTTTCATAAAAATGACAAATTTCACCGATCGGCTTCTTAAAATCGCGAATTTTGTCGATCACATGAAGAAAAATCATGAATTTCATCGACCAGGCATGGAAAAATCGCAATTGTCAATCACGCAAAGAAAAAGTCGCGAATTTCACCGATCGGTTTCATAAAAATTCTGAATTTGGCTGATCGATTTTGTTAAAATCTCTAATTTTGTTGGTCATTTGCAGAAAAAGTTATGAATTTTCTGGATTGACTTTGTAAAAATCGCGAATTTTGTCATTCATGTTAAAAAAATTGTGAATTTCGTCAGTCAGGCACAAATAAAGAGCGAATATTGCCTATCAGGCACAAAAAAACTAATGTTTTGTCAATCAGGCATAAAAATTTATCAGCATGTGAGGAAAAATTGCAAATTTGGTCGACTGGCTTGAAAAAAGCTGCGAATTTCCTTGATCGGTTTCGTAAAAAATATAAATTTTGTTGGGCACAGAAACATCGGGAATTTCATTGATCAGGCACGGAAAAATCTGGTTGATTGGCTCATGAAGTCCACATTTTTTTTTTTACACTAGCCACTTATGCTTGTTTTTTAGCACTTTTAATAAAACCAAATTTACTCTACTGAATAAAATTAAGGAATATTATCACATCTTGAAAATAATACTTGTTATATCTGCTGGATATACAAATGTGAAAACTGCTGATATATTATTATCAAATGAATTGGATATTTTGACTATATAAGCAAACTTAAAGGACGTCCCCCACATTCTGCTCTGAAACTATACCTTTTTAATCTGATTATTAAAACAGATAACTTCCTCGAAATCAAATTATCTCCGTATTATTGATGCCGCCCTCGACCACCCAGATATATTTGTAAGTTTCCCTTCTCTTTAAATGGTTGTGCACCCCTAGCATATTGCATAACTAATTGCACAGCAGGGTTCATGATTGTTTTGATTTTTTTAAATCTCATTCATTTTATATGACTTTTCTTAAAGTTCTTAAAATAAAAATTACATCACACAATTCATATACATGGCCGAATCCATGTCGATTCAGTCAGGGGGGTTACCTTCATAGTCTCAAAAGTTCTTTGATTGAACATATGTTAAAATTCAGGAAAAAATAAAATTCCCGTAATTTTTGGTTTTTCCCAAAAAAATTTCTGGACCGAGATACAGGGTGCCAAAGATGGCATCCCGAGCACCTTTTCCCGTTTGCGATTTTCGAAAAAAAAGTTTAAAGTGCTCTATCTCTGAAACGATGCAAGATATCTCGTTGCAGTTTATTTTATTTTAAAGATAATATTTTTCTGCTTAAAAAGATATACTCTATTTTGAAATATGTATTTAATTATTTTTATAGCAGCCTTCTAAAAAAATTTTTTTTTAATCAAAAATAATTTTTTTCTCAAAAATGCCAATCTTAAAAATTTTGATTTTTTTACTGTTAGTCAATACCATTGAGTACTACCTTCACTGTAAAGGAGAACTTCCACTTTTGAGTTTAACAAGTTTTAGAATCATTTCAAGAATTTAGAGAATTTTACAGGAACTGCATGTCAAAAGTTCCAATAAGTCTCTCAATTTTTGTTTATTTGTATCATATGTAGCCTATTACATATCCTAAACAAGTTAGAAATCACACGTCAAACATGGTAAATGAGGTGCATTCATACTATGACTAGTTTTATAAATATTTAGATCTTGGTGCAATAAGTATTACACTCTTATGAAAACTGGCATGAATACAAAATTTATTATGTTTCTATATATTAAATTCAGTAATACAGAAGTAATATGAATCCATCTTAAAAAGAATGTAATCACCAGGGCAACCTAGAATCATTACCTATCATGGGATATGTTTGAATTAATTATGCGTGATAGGATTTAACAGGATGAATAAAATATTTATGGAGTGTCTTTTTTTCTAAGTTTTAATTTGACTTTCATAACATTTGACAACCTTTTTCACAACATTTGTTGCTTTTTTTTTTTTTTTTTTTTAGAAGGTAACATTTTTTTGTTTGAAATGATATATTCAATTTTGTAAAAATGTATTCATATTTTCTGATGTAACTTTTGGATTTTTTTTATTTAAAAGAAATCAAAAATGCCAATCCTAAATTTATTTATTTTTTTGATGTTGATTCATACCATTGAGTACTTGCTGCCTTCCTTATTTCGGAAAACTTCCACTTTTGATTTTGACAAGTTATCGAAATACATGTAAAATTTTGCCATATATTTTACCAGTTCCTGTATGACTATCACATACTTGAATCAGGAAATCAAAATCTTAGTCTTGTTTGACACAGGATTTTATTTCTTAATAAGTATAAGGAACTGACAGCTTTAAAAATAGCTTACAAAAGAAAAAAAAAACATGCAGTAAAGTTTACAAAATGTATGCATAAGTTTCAAAACATTACTTCCATGTACTCTGCTTAGAACTGAAATTAGAAACTCATAGACTTCATAATTTGTTGAACAGTATCTGTATCTTCCTTTGATATTTAGTGATGCCTTCCTGTTTAACTAATAGGGTCTGGGGCTTCCATAATCCTTAAAACATTGTGAATAGGAAGTGAACATTGGTGGTGATGTTGCTGTCTTGCAGGTGGAAATCTATACCCAACAGCCGATCCAAGTGGGAAACAAAGTTAAAGACAATTTCATAAACAACTGATATCATTTACCTTTGCAATCCACCACTGACAATAATATACACAGGCAACAAAAATTCCTTTTTATAAATTGTGAATCTGAATATTTTGCAATTGTTTCAGAGATCTTGGTTGGACAAATGAAATTTCTTTTTGCTTGCTATTCAAAGTTTGTGCAATATAGGTACTATGATAGTAATAGATGAATATACCCATCACTATGATATTAATGGATGATTGCTCATTCTATTAAATTCTATCATACATAATGAAATATCCCATGATAGGTAATGATTCTAGGTTGCCCTGGTGATTACGTTCTTTTTAAGATGGATTCATATTACTTCTGTATTACTGAATTTAATATATAGAAACATAATAAATTATGTATTCATGCCAGTTTTCATAAGAGTGTAATACTTATTGCACCAAGATCTAAATATTTATAAAACTAGTCATAGTATGAATGCACCTCATTTACCATGTTTGACGTGTGATTTCTAACTTGTTTAGGATATGTAACAGACTACATATGATACAAATAAACAAAAATTGAGAGACTTTTATTGGAACTTTTGACATGTAGTTCCTGTAAAATTCTCTAAATTCTTGAAATGATTCTAAAATTTGTTATACTCAAAAGTGGAAGTTCTCCTTTACAGTGAAGGTAGTACTCAATGGTATTGACTAACAGTAAAAAAATCAAAATTTTTGAGATTGGCATTTTTGAGAAAAAAATTATTTTTGATAAAAAAAAATTTTTTTTAGAAGGCTGCTGTAAAAATAATTAAATACATATTTCAAAATAGAGTATATCTTTTTAAGCAGAAAAATATTATCTTTAAAATAAAATAAACTGCAACGAGATATCTTGCATCGTTTCAGAGATAGAGCACTTTAAACTTTTTTTCGAAAATCGCAAGCGGGAAAAGGTGCTCGGGATGCCATCTTTGGCACCCTGTATCTTGGTCCAGAAATTTTTTTGGGGAAAACCAAAAATTACAGGAATTTTATTTTTTCCTGAATTTTAACATATGTTCAATCAAAGAACTTCTGAGACTATGAAGGTAAGATTTTTTCTTTGGCTGCCTGAATTGACATGGACTATGCCACATGATTAAAATTAAAAGGTAACATTTTAGGCAATGGAAAAACCTTTATTACAAAGTACCTGCAAAACTACAAATCAGATGTCAAAAATTGATATTATCTCTTCTCTAGTTAAAATAAAACTGCTACTACAGAAAAGTAAATTTAGCAGCTTTATCAGTCGATTTCTAATTTTCAACTATACAAAACCAAAAGACGGTTAAACATTCATTCCATAATTGCAGTAAAAAGCTAGTTGATCATGAATTCTACAAGTTTTTCCACATTGTTGAAACCAGGGAGTGACCCCCCCCCTCCCCCTACACACATACGCACACAAACACCCTGCAGCAATGAGAAATTTCTCAGAAGATTTGAAATTTTGTGCTTTTATAGATCAAGAAGTGCCCCCCATTCCTAATACAGAGTCACAGAAAGCCCTCCCAGATGCACACATGCATGTTGTAATATCAATGTATAATAATATTACACAATTTACATAAATGATTAAAAGGTAACATTTTAGGAAATGAAAAAACCTATATTAGACAAAATGCATGGAAAACGACAAATCAGACATCAAAAATTAATATATTACCTGTGCTTTAGCTCAAATAAAAATAATTGCAAGACACTACATTTTTAAACAAACTTGAGCATACCAAGATGTTAATTTTATGTTTGGTTACTGCTAGTACAGAAAAATAAGTTTAGCAGTTTTATCAGTTGATTTCTAATTTTCAACCTTACCAAACCAAAAGACAAACATTCGTTCCACTATTGCAATAAAAAGCTAGTTGATCCTGATTAAAACAAAGCTAATTTAAATCAACAAACATTGCTGCATTCAAAAAATTAAAAACAAAATTTCAGCACCACGCAGTTGTTTAGTTATACATTTAGAAATGTTCTACATAATTTAAAGCAGCAATAATTGAAAAATTAAGAATTTACCATTAATAAGCAATTTCACAAAACTAAACTATATCCATCTGTTACATATATACCTATCAAAACAATGCATTATTCAGCATTGGAAATCGTTTAAAGTATGTTTACACTTCAATTGACATTATTCATGTACTAATAAATGGATTAAAAATGTTTGATGTGTTCAGGCAAATAAGAATATTGAAGCGAACTTAAAATGAATTTTCTCGTTAGTGAAAAACAAACGTAACTTGAATTTCGAAAATATAAGCATGAAAAAACATGATAAAGTGATTACTTAAATTGATTACGATTACATTAAGTAAAAAAATGAAAAATACATACCTAAATAAATCCAGTTGCTTTCTTTTAAATATAGCTTGAACAGGTTATTATTTTCCTTGAGTACAGCAGCGATCAGATTATTCACATTCACACGCTGTGATAATGTAATCATTAGTCGTTCAAGATGGCGTGGGCGGACGCGCGTCACTTGTTGCCATCCTTGAATATGAAAAAATGGACCATCGGCGGTTCTAATCTGGGGAAATTTGAGTACCCAATTTGGGTTGACGTATGGGAGGGGCCATTTGGGTTACAATTTTTTCGCATTTTGGAATCATTTTTGCCGAAAGATCTGATTTGGATATGATTTTACCCATTTTGGTTATTTTATAATCTTTTTAACCTAAATTGGTTACTAGTTCAATTTGGAGTTGTTCTATTTTGATATTTCATTTTTACAGAGTACACTTGTGCTATTGATAAAGCTATAAAATTTATAGATATGATTATTCGCGCTGAAAGAAATGAATTGCGTTTTATATTTTATAAAACCGTTTTCGAATTTAAACCAAATACTTCCTGACATATTCACGAAAATATTTATTGCTGCTTCCTTATAACAGTAAATGATTTTATCAGAAAATAATGACAAATTTTATGCTTTAGGCTCATTTTCATGGTGCCTCGCTAAGGGGGGGGGGACAGGGAGGGAGCCTCACCCTCCAAACATTCCCAAAAGTTATTACACTTTGCAAATTTCATTAAAATTTTAGTAAAAACTGCAATATATTTCCTATTTTTGATAAAATTTGCAAAAGTTACAACTCTGATTGGGAATATTATTGTACTTTTTACAAATAAGAACTGTATTACATTTTCTAATTGTGGTAACTTGGCAAAATTATAAAATAAGTTGGCAAATATGAAAATTTGACTTAGCAATTTAAAGTCTTCTCCCCCACCAATAAAAAGTCTTAGCGATGGCCCTGAATGACAATCACATAATGGTAGCCATCCTGTAGCAATTGGCTGTAACTATATAGGATTTATTAGACATATGGGGAAATGGAGAACACTATTCGATTTTTGTGAGAAGTTGAAAATTTTTAGACAGATAAGAAATAAAGTTATTTCTAGTGGATATCAAGAACGCGTTGTCAAATAAAACAAGTTGAAAATTGCACGTGAACGTAGCAAATGAGGTGCGTTCGTACGATTACGAAGTTTTAAAAATATTCAGATCTTGCTGATATAATAGAGCGTACTCCGGATACAGTGTAGTAGTCGAAATCTTTACGTACGTATATCTTATTCATAAAATGTGAAATAGTTGAATATAATTAAAACACGTCCCAAACAATGTTTCCCAGTATAGCATTATGTAGTGGAATACTTTTGTGTGGCCCTGTAATTTAATAATAAAAATTCTTTGCATCACAGATTGTACAGAATGCATATTTTAGTATATATTTCACAGATTCATGCCAATTCTATTATGTTCGAATGAATGTAACATCATTAAAATGCATTTGAAACTTTTTCCCAAATGACCGTAATGTAATGGAATACTTTTGATTGTCCCTGTAAATGATTTATGCATCCGACTTTCATAACATTTGAAATGACTCGACAAAATATCGTAATAATTATATTTTTAAATTTCAAACGATTAAAATGCATTTGAAATTTTTTTCCCCATTGACCGCAATGTAACGGATTCCTTTTGATTGTCCCTGTAATTGATCAATGCATCCGATTTTCATAACATTTGAAATGACTCAACAAAATTACGCAATAGTTGTATGTTTTAAATTTCAAACGATTAAAATGCATTTGAAACTTTTTTCCCTATTGACCGTAATGTAACGGAATACTTTTGTGTGGCCCTGTAATTTAATAATAAAAATTCTTTGCATCACAGATTGTACAGAATGCATATTTTAGTATATATTTCATAGATTCATACCAATTCTATTATGTTCGAATGAATGTAACATCATTAAAATGCATTTGAAACTTTTTCCCAAATGACCGTAATGTAATGGAATACTTTTGATTGTCCCTGTAAATGATTTATGCATCCGACTTTCATAACATTTGAAATGACTCGACAAAATTACGTAATAATTATATTTTTAAATTTCAAACGATTAAAATGCATTTGAAAAAATTTTTTCCCATTGACCGCAATGTAACAGATTCCTTTTGATTGTCCCTGTAATTGATCTATACATCCGATTTTCATAACATTTGAAATGACTCAACAAAATTACGCAATAGTTATATGTTTTAAATTTCAAACGATTAAAATGCATTTGAAATTTTTTACCTATTGACTGTAATGTAACGGAATCCTTTTGATTGTCCCTGTAATTGATCTATCCATCCGATTTTCATAAAATTTGAAATGACTCGACAAAATCATGTTATAATTATGTATTTTAAATTTCAAACGATTCTGTTGGGTAGTTTTTGAGTTGTTATATGCGGACAGACGGACGGACGGACGGACAGACAGACGGACAGACGGACGGACTGAGCGACAACAATAGGTGCTACGTATTTACATAATTACGAACGCACCTAAAAAGAATATTTTTGAAGACCCTTTAGAGGAAATGTGCATAAAATTCACATACATTTAATGAAATCCGTTTGTTATTTTCGAAAAAGGACGGCGTTCACCGTTTACCGAAATCTATACTAATATTATAAAGAGGAGAGATTTGATTGTTTGTTTGTTTGAATTGAATAGGCTCCGAAACTACTTGACAGATTTTAAAAATTTGTTCACCGTTGGAAAGCTACCCTATTTCCGGAGAACATAGGCTATATTATATTTTTTAAAAAATTAGGGATCCTTACTAAAATGCCAATAATGTAACCTAAGCTGTAGAAAAATTACCTTAAAAATCCTTACATCCCGTGCGCTGCCAGTACTATTGATTATAATCTATATACATAAAACAAAGTCGGGTTCTTTACACCATTTATAACTCAAGAACGGATGGATCGATTTTTATGAAATTTTGTATGAAGGTATTTGACACCTTAGATTAACATATAAGCTACTTTTTACCCGACTACCTAAAAGGAGGGTTATCTTTTTAGTAGTTGAATTTAATGGGATGAAGTGGTAGTAACAGTATGCGGTGCCAGCAGTGGCACGGGACTGAGCGACTTGCTCTAGACCGAAGCAAAGCGAGGGCGGGCTGCTAGTCTATCATAAAGAAAGAGCTATCTTTTAAAAAATGATGCTGTACCATCGCATTTTAGGAAATACATGTCAAACATTCTCTAATATTTTTTTTTTCTTTTCTTTTATTCACCTGTCTCTCAACTAAAAATTTAAGTCGTTTTCTCTGATTATTTAAGTATTTAAGAATATGGGCATTAAATTTATGATAGTTTTTTTTTTTTTTAATTATCATTAAATTCGAGTATGTTTTGAATATAAGTAAATAATGTACACTTACAGTTTGTCGACTAGTTCAGTTTTGCCTGGACTCGTCATAAAACAGAACAAAACGCGAAAATTTTAAAAATCGCTAAACAAATTCCGTATCAATTTCATTGAAAAGAGGTTGGATTAAAAGATTAAAATCTTTATTTTCATCGATGTGAAAAAATCCCAGCAAATAATGAAAAAACTCAAAAAGTCGCATAAAAATTTTTAATAATCACAGAGGACAAATTTTAGTCTATTGAGCTAAAGTTTAAAACACATTTTTTTTATGAATGTTAAAAAATCGCTCCAAAAGTCGTAAAAAATTTTAGAATTGCTGTACGGATTCTGAATAAACTTTGTTGGAATGAGGATATAATTTACCATATTATGGTCTGAGAGACTAAAACAGAATTTCTTTTACTTATGCGGAAAAAAAGCACAACAAATTGAAAAAAAAAAAAAAAAAAAAAACTTTAATAATTACACAATAAACGCCATAAATAGCGATACGACAAAATTTAAACTAATCAGATAAACCACTGAAACCTTTTCCGAATGTCAAAAAATCTGCACGAAACGCTACAAATCGCTAAAAATCCTGAAGACAAAATGCAACATATTAAGCTAAATGCCTGAAACTTTTTTTTTTTTTTTTTTTTTTTTTTTTAATGACAAAAAAATTCTGCAAAAAGCAAAAGAATTGTTTAAAATTGCATTAAAAAATGCAAAAACTTAAAAAAAATCGTGGAGCAGAAAAGTTATTATACAACATGAATTGTTTTCACAGTCCCGTATTAAGACGAATACAAAAATTTGATACTGATAACATGAATTACTGTTAACATGAACAAAATTTTTATTCCCCTTGAGGTTCATGTTAATGAGGTTCGATTGTATTGGGTTAAAAATATAAAATTTAATTTTTTATTTTCAAATTATTTATTTTACCCAAATCTCACTATTTCTAAAGCAAAATTTTACTCGAACAACAGCTAACTAGTCAGATGTAGCAATTTCAAAACTTTCTTTTATATCATACATGTTAATATTTCAAAATATACTATCACTGTGCCAAAATAAAAGACAATATTTGTTCACCATGATGGTTCTAAAGGAATGAAAATTTCTCCATTAGTTCTTGGAAGGACTATTACGGATATCAAGGTAAAATGCAGCATAAAAGCGCCATGTATTTGGCAATTTATCACCAAATATAATCATCAATAATATTTATCAAGGATTTGGTTGTATTTGTGACGGCCAATTGTCGACACGAGGGAGATAAGCTCTAAGGGGAAAGGGTGCCCTCCGTGTGGGGGGGGGGGGGCGCTTTCTAAGGAAACCTAACCCGTATTTACGCAAGGAAATCTAAAGTTCGAATAAAACCACGGAAAACTCCAAACGATTAGGCCGACGGGCGAGATTAGTTTAAACACAGCACCTGTCGTCTACTTGTTTCGAGAGCAGAACCTCTCAACTACTGATGGAGCTATTTATCAAGATATACCTGAATATGAAGTTTCCTGAAAATTCGTCTATTAGTTCCTGAGATAGAGTTATTACGGGAATCGGGCAAAATTTAGTATTTCAGCACCACCTGTTGAGATATTGAAACTAAAACGTAAACAGAAACAATTCATATCAATTGTTAATCTATTCTGAAATTTGATGGGAATCCGTGCATTAGTTCTTCTGATACAGCTGTTGTGACTTGTGGGAAACGTAAAAAAATTAGAATAGCAGCGCCACCTGTTGAATGATTTACACCAAAATGTATAAAATATCAATTCATGATAAAGACCAACATAATCTGAAGTTTGATAGAAATCCGTGCATTATCTCTTGAGATACAGCGCGTTGCGAAAATCGCAAAAAACGCCCCACTTGTCAAGTATTTATATCAAAAACTAATCAGAATCAATTTATATTATGAACTATCTGATTATATTCTTTATTAAATTCCGTGCATTATTTTTTGATATAGAAAATCTACAAAATTTGTGTAGCATACATACATACAGACAGAGTCAGAAACTCACAGACTTTATGATAAACATGTTTTTCGAATTTTCTGGCTTCTAACTCTTGTAAATCCATCAAAAACCGAATTTCGAAAATTTTCACGAATCCAATACTAGTTTACTGTATAAAGGATTAACGCATTAAGTAAGTTTACTTAGTTCCTTAATAAAAGCGTTCAATCTTACATTTATAGGAATTATTTCACACTGACCTTCCCTCCCCTTTCCTCACCAACCTAAATCTCATAGATTCTGATCCAAATTTCTGCTCTATCATTACCTAAAATGCTGGCAAGCATTGTATAAAAATTTCAGAGCAAATACATGAAATGTCGTTTTAAACTAAATATACGCTTTTAAAGGGAGAGGGAGGGAGTATATGTTTCTTTTTATATTTTGATTTTCTTAGCCGGTGCAAAATTTGAAAATAATAATAATAATAATAATAATAATAATAACAATAAAACACGAAAATTACTGAAGTGACATTTGGAAAAGAATGGTTTTGGAATTTCTTTTTTTCAAACTTACTGAGAAGGAAAGGGGGGGGGGGACCTCCATAAGAAATATAAACACTGAATAAGTGTTTTCTTTCTTTCTTTCTTTCTTTTTCATATTTCCATTCAAAGTGCAGATGCAGACTTAAATATTAAAAAAAAAGAAAAAGAAATAAAAAAGATAAAAAGAAAGAAAAAACAATTTTTTTTTTTTTTTTTTTTTTTTTTTTAACAGGGTTTATATTGATATTTTTAAAAAGAGATTGAACTGTCGAAGAAGGCAAAAGCATTAAACGAATATTTTTTTTATTTTCTGGTATTTTGAATGATCAAATTTATTAAAGATGGGGGGGGGGGGAGAAGAGTGATGACGAAAAAAAACAGATGTTTCAAAAGAACTTTTTAAAAGATTGACATTAATATTTTTAAAATGGAATAGAACCTTAGAAAAATTTAAATGCGATAATACAGTGAATATTTATTTTTTATCTTCTGTAGCTTCATTTTTTTATCCGACATATTGGTGAAAATTATGAAAATTCGTTCTTTTCAACTTATAAAATTGCGTATTGGGATTTCCGTCACCGCGATGTTACTTTTCATGCTATTTTGGTAGGTTTATTATTATTGTTATTATTATTATTGTAATAGCAAATAGGCTAATTAGCAAAAAATGAATAATTTGATTTTCGGATGCATCAAGATTTGCTTTGACTATTCTCACCAACATTTTCAGACCTAAACGTCTGATAGATATTACTAACCAGACATGTCACACAAAGATATTTCTTTTATTAATATAGGCTACTTCTGAATAGATTGAATTAAGTTAGGTTTATAAAATACAAATACGACACAAATCAGTTCTCTAAGCTTGATTTTTCTTAATTCTACTTTTGTTAATTCATCAATTGTTTAAAGTTTATTTTAACATTAAATTAATAATTTCTGCGAATGTCGTTGGAAATATTTTTGCATACTTCATTTTTCAAAAGAAACTCAACAAAGTAAAAAAAATATATATAGGCTTTGATAATTGGGAAATTAATATAACCAGTGTGAAATATATGATTTTTTCTTTATTAAAATTTAAATAACATATATATATATATTCCTTTAAGATGCCGTATGAAATCAATGTTTTGCATTATAAGATGCAATCTATGATTTGCATTATATACTGTAGAAAGCATAGATTTTAAAAAATGTTAGCCCCATAAAAATATTTCAAAAAAAAAAAAAAAAAAAAAAAAAAAAAAAAAAAAAACAGACATTTTTTTAAATACATTTGTGTAAAATGTTGTATTGTTTGTAAGGTAAATTTCAATGAATTAAAAATCATTTATAATAAATGAAAACGAAATAAAACTGAAATTGACCGGGTTTAATAACGGATGATATCTTGGACATAGCAACGTATTTTATTTTAAATAATTTTTTCAGTTTTCATCAGAAAAAAATGACAACAAAAAGATACAATAATTACTATTTTACTTTTACTTTTCAACAGAAATGGAGAACTATAATTGCCACGATTATAAAATTTAAATAATATATATATATATATAGATATATACTAGGGGGGTTCCGCCCCCCTGCTCGCCTGACTGAACATTTGGGAACATCCAAATCCCAAACGGAAGAAAAATGTTTCAAATCCTAAAGATCCAAGACCTGCTCTTTACAAAGAAACTAACAAAAACGAACTCTATTTTTATGCTTTGCCCTTAGCCAGTCGAAGGGATGGCCGAAGAAAGGGACCTTGGTGAAGGACATCATTCTGCAGTTCACAGAAAAAGCGGGTGTACTTCCTTTCTCCTCAGATAAGAAATAACGAACCGGTATTCAAGTTCCCAAACAGTTTGATTCAGGAAAAACACGAGAAAATTTGGAAGATCTTTTTCATATGGCAAAAACACTTTTAATTTACGTGAAAATTCATTAATGATTCTAATGTTATTCCCTTGATAGCTTACAGCTTAGCGAGTTGCCATATATTTCATTATCTAATTTATGCTCTCTGTATGTATGTACCTCAATTATATTTAGACAGCGTTGGCAAGTTTTGACATGCGACAATTTAAACCGATTTTAACCATGATTAAAAGTCGTCGTGTCAAGAAGTATAAAAAACCTATATTTGATAAAATAATGTCGAAAGAATTATGCATGAGAGTTAGATGCACATTAATCAATATATTCTAAATAAAACATTAATGCATTAAAACAGTGGGGCATAAACTGCACAATTCATTCTTGAAACTTCTTTGCATATGATATGGGAAACTGCAAATAGATTGCTGCATGATTAAAAATAAATAAATAAAAAATATTTGAATATTGCATTCTTTTAAGATGAACAGTAAATAAATCCTTAATTATTTATAATTATTAAACTTATATTAATCACAGAAAAAAGCGCACCGGAAAAAAGCGCACGGAAAAAAGCGCCCCGGAAAAAAGCGTCCCTTTTTACAAATCACATATTTAAATAAGTCTGATAATAGTATACATGTTTAATCTTAGAATATAAACACTAGATTGAGACGGTTTTATGAAATTTAAGTGTTTGCTCTATCGAGACTCTGATGGGCGGGGGGGGGGGGGGGCTTTAAAAGTTATCTCAAAACCTGTCATTGCTTTAATGAAAAAAATTGTAAGGTACGAAGAATTAGATAATAAACACTAGGTACTTAAATCATTTTTTTTAATTCAGTCTCCCTTGTTCTCCTGTGGAGTGGGGGGGGGGGGCGAGGGGAGAGGGTGTCTACAAACTTTTGAATATATCTCTTATATTCAGGGCCGTAACCAGCTAGTAATGACAGGGGGGGGGGGCTCTGAAAATTTTTTGTGGGGCTGGGGCTAATACTTTTGCCCTCTATAAGCATATTTTGTAAAAAAAAAAAAAAAAAAAAAAAAAAAAAAAAAGTCTTGAAAGTCATAAAAATGTTGACTGGTCTTTCTTTTGCAACTGTCCTGTGGTCAACAAAAGGAAAGGAACTCTCAAAAAGGAAACTATATACATTTTTTCAAATATATATATACATGTAAGAAAATACAAAAAATCAGACCTATTTATTACTTTTTTAATAAATCGTCCCTCAATGTGGATACGGGCCCCATGACTAATAATCACGGGTTTTACAGGGCAACAAGAAACCTAAGTTTATCGTATTAATTTAAGTAAAACACATGGCCTTTTTAACTGGCAACCCGCGGGAGATGAGAGATTTCCATTATACATCTACGCACTTGGCCTCCAGAACTCATGATGTAAAGACCTGCGAAAATATTTTGCTATGTTTTAAAATATTTAAATAAATCATAATTAAAACTCATCCCCTTGAAGTCTGTCGTTTCCTGAAAATGCGACAGTTCTTCATAGTCGGCAGTATGATACCTAGTGCGGGAAAATATTTTACGAAAATGGACATTATTAAAAATACCGGACCCACAAAGGATAGCAAAGAGAGCGGTCATTATGACACGAAACATCGAAAGAGGCCCTGAAAAGGGGTTAACATCTCGTCATGAGTTATCCAGCAAGCGTATTCCATGTTGGGATACTGAGATATTTTTCTACTATTCGTCGGGCCTTGCCGGATTTGAAACACGGGATTCGTGAATTTTCATCCAAAAAGTGGGTTGTATCGTGAAATACTAGGATGCTATTTTTCTGCTATTCTTCACATCTTACCAGAGCGATTTTTCTGCCTGAACGGGGCATGCAGTTGTGTGTTGATCGTTCATCCTCCGTAGTGCCATAAATCATGTCAGTCAAAGCGCTCCGACGACCGGGTGAAACTGATACTCAAGATGTTTGTGATCTATGTTTTTTTTTTCGTGGTGCCGTATGTGTTTATTCTTCGATGGTGATAATGAGTATCCGAATTAGACAGTGGTGTTTGCTTCGTAGTGAGTTATCAATAATCTTCAAAAAGTGCTACTGTAATTACTATCTAAAGGAAAAGAAAGAAAACGCATAGTTTTTCATGTGCGCACACTAAAATTGCTTTTTTTTTTATTTTTTTTTGGTTGAGTGTATGTGTATACCCTGGGGTTGATATTATTTATATATGATATTATTATTCTTATTGTTTTTATGATGTTTATTAATATAAGTAATTAAAGGTAAGTGCTATTTGTAGTGATATTGTGTTTAGTTTTATTACTTCTACAAACCATGGTTTTAAGTGTAATTATGTTTTAAATTGAAAGAAAAAATGGATATCCATATTTACGTCTGATTATTTTATATAATTAATTCTTTTTATTTATTTATTTCATTTCACAATTCTATGCAGATGCTTGTATTATGTTGATATTATTATTATTTTTTTTGAAGGTCATTTAGAATTTGTTTATATTTAGATTTTTAGGAAGTTGTCATAAAATTAATTTAAAATGGAAGCTATTAAAAAACAAAAAACTGTTCTTAAGGGAAAAATCACTCGCATAAAAAATATTATAAACCCCAAAATTGATAATGAAACTGTAACTCTTGAAGAGTTAGATTTATATGGTAAACAGGTTCAGGATATTGAAACCGAATTAAATAAACTCCATGAAAATGCCATTCTTCAGAGCGATGCATCGGAAATTGATCCTATAATTGATGAATATAATGAGATTGCACTTAAATTAGACAATTTAAACATAGCAATAAATACATCACGTAATAAGTTAACTAAAAGTTTAAACATTCACGAGGATGGTTCAGAAAGTCTAAATAAAACTACAGGTAATGTTTGTGTAAAAACTGTTAATCTTCCAAAATTTGAATTGAAACCTTTTCACGGAGAAGCTGATCAATGGCTCTCTTTTAAAGAGATTTTTCTTACAACTATAGATCAAAATTTGGAGTTGGGGGGCGTCTCAAAATTGCAATATCTACTGGCTAGTGTAAAGGGTCCTGCTCATAAATTAATTTCTGGATTTCCTCTCTCGGAAGCTAATTATAAAAATGCATGGGACACTCTCTGCGCTCGCTACGATAAAACTAGGGATTTAGCGATAGCACAAATAAGTAAGTTATACAATTTAAAAAACATGAAAAATTGCCCCTCTTCCTCTAAAGCTATTTTTGACATAATAGATACTTGTAATGAGTCACTTCGAATTCTAGAGTCTTTGAATTTGACTCAAAATGCTTTGGTGGATAACATGATAATTTATACTATAATTCAAAAACTAAATGATAATCTAAAAGAACGATGGGAGCTCTCTCTTACTCATAATGATATGCCTAGTCTCACGGAATTTTTAAAATTTTTAGAGACTCATGCCAAAAGTATGCTAGCGTTGGAGAATCCAACTAAAACAGATGTAAGAAATGCAAATTATTCCCGAGATTCTTCCGATAGATATAAATTCCCCAAAAGTCAAGAAAATACTAAATGCGGTGTTTGCCTTGAGTCGCATGCTACCCATACCTGCAGAAAATTAACGAATATGCCCATAGATAACCGTTGGAGAACTATCCAACTAAACAAATTATGTATCAATTGTTTGCGTGGTGGCCACTTTTCAAATAAATGTCCCTCCAAGATGAACTGTAAAAATTGCCATCGAAGACATCATACTTTACTTCATAAATATGATGTCCAGGGCAATACAGGAACAACAATGAGCCCCAACTTGGCAACCCACAGCAATCAATTTCAATCACAAAATGCCCATGAGTATTCCCCTGATCAAGGAATACCCCATAATGCTTTATGACGGTTTATAGTCCCGGGGTACCTCAGATACGGGAATTACGATAATCATACGTATCCAAAAACTTGTCATGAGGTTCAAATACCATTTTTATTGGATAGCGGAAGTACCCTTTCCCTTATTCCGGAAAACTTAGTTGCAGCTTTGGATATGACGTCTATTCAAAGCTGTCATCCTCTTAATGTTAATCAAACCCAAGGACAAGTTCAGATTTCTGAAAAACTTCACGTACCCCTCAAAATAGGAAATATCAGGCAAAATAGCACCTTATACCTAGTTAGGTCATTCTTGCCATATGCGATACTGGGAACTCCAGAATTACAAAAATTCCATATATCGATGGACTTTTTCACGAATATTCTGACTCAGGATGGAGTCATTCTTAAGCATGATCAAAATATTTTCAATCAAATTTCTCAGGAAAACCCATTTAACCATACTTTAACTTTAACGGATGATATGAATTGCAAGAAGCCGCTTCGTTCTCCTTCCAAATCAAATCAAGAAATTTTGTCGCAACAAGGACAATGTTATCTTGATACTCAAATTCTCTCGGATTATGATGACAAAAGTTTTAGTCATTGTACTACTGAAGAGAACTCACAGTTGGAAGGGCTTCTAAGCGACTTCAAGGATATTTTTGCGCGCAATAGATATGACGTAGGTAGAGTCAGATGGGAACCTCAGCGGGTAACTCTCACCTCGGAACTTCCTATCTCGCTTCGACCTTACCGTGCATCTCCTAGGGACAATGAAGAAATTCAAAAACAAATACAAGAATTACTGGAAGCTAAACTTATTAAAGAGTCCTGCAGTCCTTATTCCTCTCCCGTCACTCTGGCATATAAAAAAGGAGAAGGTAAAACGCGTCTCTGTATTGATTACAGAAAAATCAATGCCATTTGTAAGACTGACTCGGAACCATTGCCCCGTATAGATTGGCTTTTGGACAGACTTGTCAATGCCAAATATTTTTCCACGCTAGATTTAGCCTCTGGCTACTGGCATATACCACTTCATCCTTCAGACACAGAGAAGTTGGCCTTTGCAACCAATCAAGGTCTTTATGAGTGGTTGGTTCTTCCTTTTGGCTATAAAAATGCCCCAGCTCAATTTGCAAGAGCTCTTCGAAGAATCCTAGATAAACATAAAGTTAATTTTGCTACCAATTATTTTGATGATTTTATAGTTTATTCCGATTCCTATGCCGAGCATATGGATCACCTTAAAACTATATTTAACATTTGCCGTCAAGAAAATCTAAAATTAAAATTTTCCAAATGTAACTTTGCTAAATCTCAAATTGATTTCCTCGGTTATGAAATTAGTAACGGCCAAATAAAACCAGACAATGCTAACACCGAAACTATTAAAAAATTAATCCCTCCCTAAAAAGCGTTAAAGAATTGCAAAGGTTCCTTGGTTCTGTAAACGTATACCATAAATTCATAGACAAGTACGCTAAAATTAGAGCCCCTCTAAATAAATTGTTAAAGAAAGATGCTCCTTGGGAATGGTCAGATGCCTGTCAACAATCATTTGAACTGCTTAAAAACGCATTAATTTCTAGGCCTATTTTAAAATTATTCAATCCTAACCTTCCATGCCATGTCTATACTGATGCCTCAAAGGAAGCCGTAGGTGCTGTCTTAAAACAAATGGATGAAAAAGGAAACTTGCATCCCATTGCGTTCCACTCGAGACAATTAAGGCCCTACGAGCAAAATTACGCTATCACAGAACTGGAATGTCTAGCAATAATCGATGCCCTTGACAAATTCCATTATTACCTTCACGGAAAACCTTTTACAATACATACTGACCATGCCTCCTTAGTATGGCTTAAGAAGGTGAAGCATTTAACAGGTAGGTTATTCAGATGGTCACTAAAATTAAGTATGTATGATTATACTGTAAAATATAACAAAGGATCCACCAATTTTGAAGCAGACATGCTTTCAAGAAATCCTACTTTTTCTGTAAATCCCCATATTCATTTATTAACGTCAGATGAAATTAAAGAACACCAACAATTAGATAATATAACAGGGCCTAAATTTCAAAAAGTTAATGACATTGTAATAATTCGCAAAAAGGGTTTTCAAAAAATTGTAGTACCATTCTCCTTGAGAGAGAAATTACTAATAAATACCCATACAGAATTTGGCCATCCCGGAATCCAAAAAATGTTAAATTTAATTTCCCCACAATACTACTGGAGCAGCATGACGCACGATATCACACAATTTGTCAAGCATTGTGAGGTCTGCCAACTGAACAAAAAATCACACCAACCAAAATTTGGTCTTCTGGAGGCATTACCACCTGCAGAATTACCTTTCGATATAATTTCATTAGATTCAGTAGGAGGTTTTAACTATTATAATTCATCTAAAAGGTATATGCACATAGCTATTGATCACGCTACTCGTTATGTTTGGGGTTTTGCATCTAAAAATGTTACAACTGAAGTCTACATTAATATTCTTAAACAGATTTTTAATATTCAACTTCCCAAGAAAATTTTAACGGATAGAAATCCTGCGTTTACAGCGTCTAAACTTCGTAAATGGGTACATAAACAAAATGTAAAAAAATTACTTACTTCTTCTCATAGACCACAGTGTAATGGGAAAAATGAGCGTGTGAATCAGTCAATTTGCACCCGACTAAGACTTAAAGTAAATTCTACCCCTTCAAACGTTCCATGGCCCAAAATTCTGCAGGAAGTAATTAATGAGTACAATAACACACCTCATTCAGTAACCAAGTACCCTCCTGCATATTTAATGTTCGGCCAATTACCTTATCCATCAGTATTAGGCAATGAAAATTATTACCCCCCTGTAGAGGAAGCCAGAAAAGAGGCTTTCCAAAGAACAAGTGAACATCACTTGAAAAATAAAGTCAGGTATGATTTAAAGTTTGTGGAAGCGCCTTTTAAACCTGGTGACCTTGTCATAGTGGAAGAATTTCACTATCCGAATACTCGGAAGTTAAGTCCGCCTTTTTCTGGCCCATATCAAATTATGGAAAAATTATCCAATGTAAGTTTCAAAATAAATAAGCCTAATTGGCTTACAAAAAAGGATTATGAAGTAATACACGCTTCCAAACTAAGATACTTTTTTCCTAGTAATCAATTTAAATTACTTACACCAACAAACTGAAATAGTTGGTATCATATGAACTGATATTATATTATATCTGATCTCGGTTTGCATTATTATGAATATTTGGAATTTTAATTACCTTTTTGATTTATTATGAATATTTGAATTTTAAATTATTTTTGCATTATTGTGAACATTGTGTTATGTGTAAAAGTACTATTTCTTGAACTATGTCAGGACAGTTCCATACAAATTTGAAAATGTAAATAACATTGGACTTTTCAGAATCCATCCGTAATATATTCCTTATTTTGACTATCTTATTCTATGTATAATATTTACTGAGTGTTTTGCATTTATTAATACAATTGTTTTTATCATGTTCAATGGCGTATAATGGTACATTTTATAATAGTGTTGTTTTTAGATATGATATTTGTACATATTTTATTATTGTTATTCTATTATTTGTTAAGTATACGAAAGAAATAACTCATCTCCCATTAGCTCACTTAATGTAAAAATTGTTTACCCTTTTCAGGTGAGTGTCATGGATGGAAGCCGGCCCATCCCCGGAGACTTGTCTGGAAGGGGGGGAAATTGTAAGAAAATACAAAAAATCAGACCTATTTATTACTTTTTTAATAAATCGTCCCTCAATGTGGATACGGGCCCCATGACTAATAATCACGGGTTTTACAGGGCAACAAGAAACCTAAGTTTATCGTATTAATTTAAGTAAAACACATGGCCTTTTTAACTGGCAACCCGCGGGAGATGAGAGATTTCCATTATACATCTACGCACTTGGCCTCCAGAACTCATGATGTAAAGACCTGCGAAAATATTTTGCTATGTTTTAAAATATTTAAATAAATCATAATTAAAACTCATCCCCTTGAAGTCTGTCGTTTCCTGAAAATGCGACATACATGTATCATTTATATTTGAAAATATTTTCATATTTTCATAACTACTTACTGCTTTCCCTTTATTGAAAATAGTTTGGAAAATAGAAGAGGGGAGGGGTGTAAAAATGTTCCTGATTGCATTCACAATTGATATAATAAGTAAAAGTTATTAATTGGCAATATAACAAGTTTTAAACAACGGATTACTTAACAAAAGTAGAAGAAAAGCAACTTCTGAATTTGAAAATTGATTTAGGTTGCACTTTACAATTTATTACATTAATGTTTGCTATTGATCTCACCTAATTCAGTTTATTCAGAAATATTGTAAAAATAGCAAGCAATTGTAATTTAATTTGCATATTTTTACCTGCAGTATAAACAGTAGGTTTTTAAAATATTGCAAAGGAAAAAGATTTTACGAGAATAAAAGTAATTACGCACATTAAATTTGAAAATATTAGTATTTTTCAATTATTTTATTAAATTATTCTATGATGTAAACAATTAAAAAGTAAATTTTAGCAATTCAATACTGCAGTGTGCAATGCTCCCAACGCATTATTGTGCCGGCACTGTTTGTAAGTTTCAAGCAGTGTTGAATTCACACTTTTCTCGGGGGGGGGGGGGGACATTGCACTTTTTGACCGTTGAAATCCCAATATCTCAAATTTTCCGGGGGGGGACATTTCATTGCTCCGGGCGGGATATCCCCCCCCTCCCCCCTGGATTCAACACTGGTCTCAAAGAATATTTTTCTGACTCAACAATGCGATTTTTCCTGACATATTCAAGAATTAATTTTCTTTTCTGCTCGTCTAACAATTTTAATCCCTCACATTCATATATCTGAGAATAGATTAGCGCTATCTGTTTTTTCTGTAAATCCCATACATCTAAGTCATAGTCAATTCCTACCTGCTTGATCATCATTCCGTCATGTGAACATCAGCCTACATCGAATTTACCATTATTTTTAGATAGACTGTTTACCGCTTACAAAAACATAAACCATTGTTCAATTCCTTACACCTCAATCCCGATTAGTGCCGAATTTTATGCCTCTATCAATAAAAAATTTTCGCAAAAATATCAGAAAGTAGCTGATTTCGATATGAAAACAATATGGTTAAAGGTAAAACGCAGTTAAATTCTTTAAGTTGAATAATCATAGCTGCAAATTTTATTCAATTGTCAAAAAAGTTCAAAAACATGCTCTTACCATTTTCAGCATTCTCTGCCGACACCGAAAGCATGAAACAATGTCTTTCAAACAAGGATTTTTCTTATTTGATTTGTATAAATAGACATTTTTTTTAGCCTCCGAGGCTATTTCTTTCAGACAAGCTAAAAATGTCGTGTCATCAACCCTGAATTTTCTACTGAACCGATTTTGATAATTATTTTTTTAAATGAAAGCTATTTATTTGTAGTTTCGCCCATTTTAGCTATTTTTCAATTTATTTCCATTTTTATATTTTAGTTTTAGTTTTAAATGCTTTTTTACGATATTTCTTCAAAATGGTGGCAACACAGTTTAGCTTTTCTCTCGATGATAAAACTACAATATCAATCAAATACAATATTATTACGGACGCCTTTTTCATATTACTAATAACAGTAACTTTTTAAAAACATTTAAAGAGAAAATGACGTCACTATTTAAAACATCGCATTTTTACTCATAATGAAATTGCATTTCAATATTTCTTTTCATTATGAACACTGAGATTGAAATTTTACTTTCAGATGACTTCAGTTAGTGAAAATAATGCCATAGTAAAAATGAAATTAGTTTTTCTTTTTTTTTTTTAATTATTTTTTTGTGAGTGCATATAAAATAACATTTCTGGATTTCGCCGGCACTCAGATTTCAATTTTAACTGAAGATGTGCGAATATTTGCATGCAAAATTGTAACTGGCAAACTTGACATTAAGTTTGGAAATATATTTATTATATATTGATTCAATAATGTAATTACTTTTGCTTTTTTTAAACCAAATCGATCGGGTCTTTTAAACATTTCATTAGTCGAATTCGATGGGATTCCACTCGTTTTATCGTTAAAATGCATTTCCTTTTTCTCAGAGTATAAAAACTGATCGTTGGGGGGGGGGGGGGGGCATCGTAATACTTACCCATCATGGATAGGCAAATGAAAATAAAAGATGTGAAAATTATTTATACAATGCATTGCAATTCCAAAACAAAATTTAAATATTGTTAATATGCTTAGTAATGCTCTGTTAATGAATTGCTGATGTACCAATTTCGACAAATTATACAAAACGCCAAACTACTCAAGTAAAACCGAACTGCGTAAAAGAAACATCCTTATAACTCCAAAAATAATAATAATATAAACTAACAGTTTACTACGTTGATTAAGCGTCTCATTTTCAATTAAAATATACCTCTGAATTGAAATTTGAAGGAAATACAGGGTCATGAAAAATCGAAGAATGTGGAAAACAGGATTACAAATACCTCGGCAACTAATAATCCGATCGACTTCGTTCTATATGCAAAATGTGTGTTATTTTATTGCCTTCTACGTCCATTACTTAGAACAAAAGCATTCAAAAATTTTTATATACCTTTCATCAGAACGAATTTTTCGAGAGTCCGAAAAAAATAGTTCCAGATAATCGAGGTTGCTGATATTAAATAGGCTTCGTCCCATTCTTTCATACTAACTACATACAAAATTTCAAGTCTCTATCTCAATTTGTTCGGGATATAGAGCGTTTACAGACAGACAGACAGACGGACGGCAATTTTTTTTTTCTAAAAATATGTTTTTCGGAATCTCCACTACCTAAAACGTGTAATTCCGTCAAAAAAAATTTTCGATTTTCAAAACGATTGCAAGACTTACCCTATACTACGTATGATGGGTAAGTAAAAAGCGTTTAAAATAAATAAAAAAAAAAACCCCGTTTTTGATGAATCTAGTCAATGAAGAAGTAGCACGTCAAATTGTATCGCTTTATTATTCCGAAATTCCAATGTCTCAGAGAGAAACTGCTAATCAATTGGGTATTTCACGCCGTTCTGTTTCTTATTATATTGATAAACACAAGAAAAATGAAGTTAGTTCATTGCGTTCTAAACGGGGTCGCTCTTCTAAAAAACCTCTACCAATTTTTTTTTTTTTTTTTTTTTTTTTTTTTTTTTTTTCTAATCGGAGGCGAAACTGAATTCTGCAATGGCAGAATCTACATTCAACTTGTGTTTATAGCTTTTTTTCGTGGAATAACTATGAATTTTAAAAAAATATTGACATGTAAACAGATAATTACATGACTCAGGAAAAATTTATATTCCTATTGGATTTTAGGTTATTGTTTTCACTGCTGTCATACAAAGTGCGTGTATATAGAAACTGCTTATAAGGTACCATGGGGTAATAGCGCCACGTTAAGGTTCTACCAATTATCACGGCTTAGTTTTAGATTGTATTTTTCAAACAAATATAGGATTTGATAGAGCAACTCATTGACTATCTATATAAAATAAAATAGTTTAACAGATATGTATTCATAAAATGTAATTGCGTTATTTCTTGACCAATGCTATTTGGCGTTATTGCCCACCTATATGGGTAATAACGCTATGCAAACAAAACTATAAAATAAGATGGAATAATGGCGGCTAGATTGCCCAATTCTAAAAAATACAAACTCTACAGCTGTAGAAAGTGACAAAATGCATTCTAAGCTATTGAAAATGTTCAATTTTTTTGTGACAGTGTAAGAAAAAGAAAGGTGTGGTGGTGGTGGGGGGGGGGGAGGCAAAAGAATATCAGCTACGTTTTGCTTTAAAAGGACCGTTTAAATAGAATTATTAGAAACATTGCACGGTTTACAATTGTATTTATTTGAATCAGTATTTATATTCCCATATATGCATTCTATGCGATAGAAAATATTCAATTTTTTGTGAAAGTGAAAAAAAAAGGAGTAAGGGGGAGCTTCAACAGAATATAACACCCTGTGTCTCTCTTTGATTAAAAAGTCCCGCTTAAATATATGATTATAAGACACATTGCTTGGTTTTAATCGTAATAATTTAATCATGTGAAGTTTTATAATAACTAGAGTTATATGTAATAAATATTTTTGTTAATCCTTAACGGCTGTTAGCGGTCTCACAGACCGCTGAGTTTTTCAAGTTTCAGAGTTTAACTTGCAATTTTTAGTTTAACTATAGATACCGGGCAAATTTTGTTTCATTTGGAGTCCTATTACTATCTCTAGAGAATTTTGAATGGCTGAATTTTATTTATAATAGTTCTGTATATAAAGTTCAATACAAAAATAATATTCTAAGAGTTAATTTAACATTTTATTCATATTTAGATTAAGCGGTTTGACAGGCCGCTCACAGTAGTTATGCGACATTTTTTGTCACAGCAGTTAAGGGTTAATACTATTATAGTATTCTTGTAATAGGTTTTAACCCATAACTCCACTCTAATGAGGATTCTCCAAACCTAAAGTTAAATTGTCGGCGTTATAAATTTAACAAAAAAAAACTTTAATAAATTTTTAATGAATTAAAAAAGATTTTTGATAAAAAATATTATCCCAATGAGATCTCTTATCAATTTTATACATGATTCATATGATTATATATCATTATCTCTATATTAGCAACGAAATTAACCTTTAACTGTTGTTACGCAGGAACAGTATTCAATGATTTTTAATCATGGATCGCCCTTTTAACCTTTAGCTTATTTACCGGTCTCATAGACCACTATTTTTCTTTTATTTTTTTAGTTTAACTTGTAATTTTCAGTTTAACTACAAACACTACCGAAATCTTGTTTCTTAGTTTTTTTCTTTTTTAACTAAAGACATGTTGTCCAGCAACAGCTGTATTGAAATTCCTAAAAAACGCTTTTATTGAATAGCTTGAAGACGTTTACCCCACGGAGATATAGGCTCTATTACCATGGTTCACTCATTGCTTCACTAATTACCCATCAAGATGAATAACATATGTCTATTTCCGTTTCACCCGTCCCACTCAGCGGAGGTAATGGATTATAGATTCTCCCCACAAGATTCAAAAGATCATTTACTTTGTACCAAAACATAAGATGACTGCTGTTAGTGCATATGGGGTTAATTTTTTCAGAAGACGGATGTCCTTATTATCGTATTTCCCCAACATTCTGAGAATTGTATCGCAAAATAATGCATCACAATGTATCCTTCTTATTTTAAAATATTTGGTATTTTTCGTTTCATTTAAAGCAACTGAAAGATCTAAATATTTTTTTTGCAAGCATAATTTTTTCCTTCAGATTAGCGTTAGTTAAAATTAAAATATACATTTTATTGAAAAGAAGTGAAATGTCTAGGGGGGGCTCAAGAGGTAGCTAGGTGGGGCTCAGCCCCCCTGGCCCCCATCTGGTTACGGGCCTGCTTATATTTATTTATTTTTATATTATTTATAATTTGATTATTTTTATTATAAAATTACATATTAATATTTTATTATATTTTATATTACATTTATATATTTATATTTATATATTATATAACATAATATATAATAATAAATATATTAATATAATAATAATACAGAATAAATAATTTATAATAAATAAGTAATAAATTAATAATACATAAATATAAATTAAATATAAAATTAAAAATAAATGTAATTAAATATTAAAAATTATACTTATTAACAAAAGTTTATTTAAAAATGATAATATTTTATTAACTCATAGTAAATCAATAAAAATTAATGTATTAATAAATAAAATTAAATATTAAAAATCTAGTTTCATCAACAAGAATTAATTTTAAAAATGATAATATTTTATTAACTTATAGGACATAATAAAAATAAGTGTATAAATATATAAAATTAAATATTAAAAAATCTACACATTAACAAGAATTTATTTAAAAAATGGTATTTTATCATCCGCCATTACTGATACTATTGTCATATACCTCCAGCAATCTCGCTACGTATCCCCAAGGGTACGCGTATCAAAGGTTGGGAACCACTGTTCTACGAGAATGATATAAATGAGACATTTGTTGTCACTTTAGTTTTTATCATTTATTTATCCACAAGTTCAATATTTATCAATTCCTTGTCACTTTTTTCTGATCACTTTTTGCGCTCTTGTTTTTCCAGTCACTTTTTTCCCTAAATTGTAGAAAACATTCCGAAAAAATGTTATCGTCTAAAGCAGTGATAGATTTGGAGTTTGTAGGCTCACCCCCCCCCCCGCCCCCACAGAAGAACAAGGGTGGCTGAATGAAAAATATATATATGAGTTGATATTACTATGAGTTAATAAAATATTATCATGTTTAAATAAATTTTTGTTAATGAGTATAATTTTTAATATTTAATAATATTTATTTGTACATTTTTTTATTTATTTTTATTTAACTTTATATTTAATTTATAATTATGTATTATTAATTTATTATTTATTTATTATAAAATATTTATTATTTATTATTATTATTTATTATTATTATTAATTTATTAATCATATTATTAATTATTTACTATTAATATATCATATTAATATATTAATAATTAATTAATATGTATTATATAAGTATAAATATATAATATAAAATGTAATAAAATAGTAATATGTAATTTGATAATAATAATAAAAATAAGAATCATATAATATATAAATTAATTATGTATAATTTAAATTATAAATAATCAAATTATAAATAATATAAAAAAAATAATGTAAGAGATAGATTCAGAGTTTGTAGACAATCGCCCCCCCCCCCCCCCCCCAACCACCACCACAGAAGAACAAGGGAGACTGAATTTTAAAAAATCATTTAAGTACCTAGTGTTTATTATCTTATTTTTCGTATCCTACAATAGTTTTTTCCATTGAGGCAATAACAGGTTTTGAGATAACTTTTAAAGCCCGCCCCCCCCCCTACCTTCGCCCATCTCAGTCCCGAGAGAGCAAGGACGCTCAGATTTCACAAAACCGTCTCAATCTAGTGTTTATATTCTAAGATTAACCATGTGTACTATTATCAGACTTATTTAAATATGTGATTTATAAAAAGTGACGCTTTTTTCCGGTGCGTTTTTTTCCGGTGACGCTTTTTTCCGGGGACGCTTTTTTCCGGGGCGCTTTTTTTCGCCTATCAACTGATATAGGTTAAATCCAAATTTTGCAAATACAAATAAATTGGGTAAACGGAAAAAAAGTGACCGGAAAAAAATGACAAGGAAAAAAAGGTACCGAAAAAAAGTGACAAGGAATTGATTTTAGGGATTTATTATTGATTTTGGGGATTCATTGGTTAAGTATGATAGGAGGATCAGAGGGAGGCTCATAATTTAGGTAAATGGACTTTTAATGCTGAATTAATTGTTTTGGTTCAATTTTTGGATATATGTTCATATTGAAAAGATGTTTGCCTGATTAGTTTTGAGAAGGGACGATTACTACTGTGATGTAGAATCACATATAGTATTCTTAAATTTTACATTTTTCTAAATTACAGTTAAAACTAATCTCTAATTAAATAGCTACTTCATCTTAACGTTTTATTTCAATCCCACAATAACTTTCCGTTCAAAAGAAAAGAAAGAAAAACATCTAGCATCTGCTTTATTACTGATAAACGGCTGTCAGATAAAGAGAATTCATTAAGATGCGTATTTCTCCCTTGCTAAAAACAAATAAAAAAAAGAGTAAAGATCGAACATGTTTGCGGTCAGTGAAATTTCATTTTCCTCTCTGCGTAATTTTAAGTCTAACTTATTCGTTGCAAGTCTTTTGATGTACATGATAATTGTTGTGTCTTTTGAGAACATTTTCTCAAAATATGCTCATAACGTACGAATTTGGCGCGAATTCTTTTTGGCGTATTTTTTTAGGACTGCCCATTTCTGGTTGCCCTGCATTAAATTCAAAATCATCTTAATTGTTTAAAGCGTAACAGAAAATTTTATGGATATGATATCATTCACTTTTCATATGCTCCTTTTCGCCAATCCTGTAATGCCAATGTGTGAATTGTGAATGAGGAATTTATTGCCTCCCTCTCGCTTCACGAAGCAGTCATGTGAAGACTGTTTTCTTAATAATATGCGTTCAGGCACCATCCCTAACTATTTTCTGTAAGAAATGATTTAATTTTTATAACTCTACTTCAAATAAACAAAGTTATTAAAAAGCATTTATTGTATTATAATAGATCACAGCCTACAACTCTAGCGAATGCATTTGTTTAAAAGAACCTGGCCAACAATATACTTTAAAGTACAGATCTCCAGTATAGAAACTAACGTCAAAACGAAATTCTGTGTCACTTTAGTCGAAAGCATATGGAATCGTCACTGAAGTACACCGCTAAGATGAAATAAAAACATTATGTCAGTGAGCGTGATATTGTTGATTTAACGGAGGTGAAATAAGAGTCACAAATCGTCAGTCGTAGATTCTTAGGCCTACATCGGCAGGGGAAAATTTAACGAGCGGAAGCGAAGCACCGATCATCACGAAACGTCCCGATCAGAAGAATCACTCGCTCAAATAAAAGAGAACTTGTCACTATAAGCCAACTCCATAATGAGGTCCAGCAAGAAAAAATCCGGCAGTAATAATTCACATGAGCATAGGCATTTCACACAACAATCTGTGAACTAGGGGAGAACTTATGTAATGATTCACAAACATAAGCAGGACTTATCTGACGAGGAAATAGTCGTTCGAAAATACTTGAAGACTGAAGTTAATAGTTCACATTTATAGTATTCAGGCAAATAAATAGTCCGGAAAAATCTGGCAGGCAAATAAAAAGCTGGGTAAATAACAGCAGGCACCAACCATCCCTCGATGTTTGAAAAAGTTGCGAACGCCTGGTGTAAGGCACCAAGTTTCTATACTGGAGATCTGTACTTTAAAGTATATTGTTGGCCAGGTTCTTTTAAACAAATGCATTCGCTAGAGTTGTAGGCTGTGATCTATTATAATACAATAAATGCTTTTTAATAACTTTGTTTATTTGAAGTAGAGTTATAAAAATTAAATCATTTCTTACAGAAAATAGTTAGGGATGGTGCCTGAACGCATATTATTAAGAAAACAGTCTTCACATGACTGCTTCGTGAAGCGAGAGGGAGGCAATAAATTCCTCATTCACAATTCACACATTGGCATTACAGGATTGGCGAAAAGGAGCATATGAAAAGTGAATGATATCATATCCATAAAATTTTCTGTTAAGCTTTAAACAATTAAGATGATTTTGAATTTAATGCAGGGCAACCAGAAATGGGCAGTCCTAAAAAAATACGCCAAAAAGAATTCGCGCCAAATTCGTACGTTATGAGCATATTTTGAGAAAATGTTCTCAAAAGACACAACAATTATCATGTACATCAAAAGACTTGCAACGAATAAGTTAGACTTAAAATTACGCAGAGAGGAAAATGAAATTTCACTGACCGCAAACATGTTCGATCTTTACTCTTTTTTTTATTTGTTTTTAGCAAGGGAGAAATACGCATCTTAATGAATTCTCTTTATCTGACAGCCGTTTATCAGTAATAAAGCAGATGCTAGATGTTTTTCTTTCTTTTCTTTTGAACGGAAAGTTATTGTGGGATTGAAATAAAACGTTAAGATGAAGTAGCTATTTAATTAGAGATTAGTTTTAACTGTAATTTAGAAAAATGTAAAATTTAAGAATACTATATGTGATTCTACATCACAACTACCCCCCCCCCTATCCGCCCTAAATTAGATAAATAGGCTTTTATGCAGAATTATCCAACGTGTGTCAAATTTTGAATATAGGTTCTTTTTGATAAGGCTTACATATATACTATATAATGCCTGAAGAGTTTAATGGTTAAGTATAGAGGGGGAACAAGGAATAACCTCTCTTAAATTAAATTAATAGCTTTTTACGAATTATTCGATTTGCTTGAAATTTTGAACATAAGTTCCTTATGATAAGACATATCTCTGATTAGTACTGGGGTTCTTTTGCTTATTATAAAGGGGGGGACGAGCAATTATCTCCCCCTCAAACTAGATAAATCGGTTTTTATGCAGAATTATACGATGTATTTCAATTTTAAATATAGGTTCTTTCTGATAAGGGGAATTCCTGAATAGTGTTAAGGGTGTTCTTAAGTCAAAAAGGGCCACTTTGTGACACATGCATTAATTTATTTTTGTTCGGAACTGCATGAAAATAGCAGGTGTTGTTATTCAGAGACTGGCTAATTGCACTCAATTTTCTGTTTTTTATATAAAAAAACACAATAGATTTTTCATAACAAGCCTTCAATTTGATGTTTTTGAGCACTTTTTCCGACGAAAGCAGAAAAACCGGTCAAAAAGCAGTCGAAAAACGGGTGATCAGGTGATCGAAATAGCTTAGAACTAGATAGATAATTTAACTATCATAAAATGAAAAATTGTGTTCGATTCGAAATCACTTCCATAGTCAGGCATTCCAATTTTATATCTTTCCGTTAAAAATGAATTTGTAAAAGTGTCAAATCGTTTTGCGCTTGTTGAGCGGAGCAGTTGAGAACACCCTTAAGGGTTTAATGGCTAAGTAAGGAGGGGAATAGAATATAACTTCCGGTAAATTAAATAAATTGCTTTTTACGCAGAATTATCGGTTTTGCTTAAAATTTTGGATTATAGATTCATTATGATATAAGGCGTATCCCTGATTAGGTATGGGGTTCTTTTGCTAATTAAAAAGGGAAGGGCTGGTGATTATTCCCCCCCTTGAATTTTATAAATTGTTTTTTCATTCACACTTATCCGATGTATTTCAAATTTTGATATAGGTTTTTTTCTGATAAAGTGAATCCTTGAATAGTTTTAAGGGTTTAATGACCCCCCCCCCCTTTAATTAAATAAATGGCTTTTCACGCTATATTAACATATTTCCTTCAAATTTTGAATGTAGATTCATATAAGGTGTATCGCTGATTAGTTATGGGGTTCTTTTGCTAATTAAAAAGGGGAAGCGGGAGATTATCCCCCCTCCTAAAATAACGTAACCTGTTTTTTTTTCTTCTTTTTTTTTGCACAACTATCCCACGTATTTTTTAATTTTTGGATATAAGTTCTTTCTGATAAAGTGAATCCCTGAATATTTTTAAGTGTTTAATGGCTAAGTATAGAAGGGTGAACAGGGGATAATCCACAACTAATCAGGGATTCTCCTTATCATAATGAACATTTATCCAAAATTTGAAGCAAATCGGATTATTCTGCGTAAAAAGCCACTTATTTAATTTAACGGAAGTTGTTCTCCGGAAAAAAAGTTACCGGAAAAAAGTGACGAGGAATTAATTTTGGGGACCCATTCGTTAAGTGTGAAAAGGGGGGGGGGGTCGAGAGGAGGCCCTTAGTTTAGGTAAATGGGATTTTCATGCTGAATTAACTGGTTTGGTTCAATTTTCGGATATATGTTCATGCTGAAAAGACGCTTGCCTAATTAATTTTGAGAACAGATGAATACCCCACTCCCATCTGCCCTAAATTAGATAAATGGGTTTTTATGGAAAATTATCCAACGTGTATCAAATTTTGGATATAGATTCTTTCTGATAAGACTAATATATAGCATAGAAAGCCGGAAGAGTTTTGGGAATTTAATGGTTAAGTGTAGAGGGGGAACGGGTGGATAAGACGTATCTCTGATTAGTTATGGAGTAATAACTTAACAAAGGTCTTGTTATTTACTTATTAATATTTATTTTATTTATTTGTTTTATTAATATCTGAAAATATTAATGCCACTGGTCAGAACATAAATAAAAAGAATATTGCTCATTTCAACTGATGTCACTGAGTTCACAGGCTATCCACACTAACTGCATATTACACAGTTTAATTTTCAAGGAATAATGCCCCTCGAAAAACAAATTAAGAAGGGGACTTGCTCCCCCATTTCCCCCGATTATACTTAATCATTCAATCCATACCTGATCTGTGACACGCCTTATCACAATAAACCTATATCCAAAATTCGAAGCAAATCGGATAATTTTGTGTAAAAAAATTATTTATTTAATTTTAGAGGGATTATCCCCCCTTCTATACTTAGTCATTAAACCCTTAAAGCTATTCAGGGATTCACTTTATGAGAAAGAACCTATATCCAAAATTTTAAATACATCGGATAATTGTGCATAAAAAACAATTTATCTAATTTAAGGGGGGCTAATGGCAGGGTTTGAAAAAACCCGGGTTTTTTTGAAAAAGCCCAACCCACTGGGCCCAGTAGTCTAAAACCCGGGTTTTTTCGGGCTTTTTCGAAAAAACCCGGGTTTTTTCGGGTTTTATCAAATTGTTTTAGAGACCTCTTCAACATTTCTAATTTTCACATGCATAGTACCTAAATTTTTCATTTATCAGTGGAACAAAGGTATAATTTTGCATTAAGTATAGATTAACAATAAAAATAAATATATAAAAAGAAAATATAAATATATTTAAAAAGATTATTTTGTATCTCATAGAACTAGATTACTGGAAGAATGATATATTAAATCAAGTGCAACTGAATTTCTTTATATAAATCTTAAGTTAAACAGACTAATTTATACAATTTCTTTAATTTACTTCAATAGAAATCAGTTTAAAGCAGCAACATTTATGTAAATATTTTTATTTTTGTGAAGAAAAAAATAGAATTCACACATATGTATGCATATATATATATATTTACTACAATTTAAACAACATTTATATTGCAATAGTATTAAATTGGATTAGCTAAAAGTCAATGTCAGTCATATCTATAAAGTTAGATCGTAAATGGCAATACACTTTTACTAGTTTAGTTTTGCTTTTGTATGCCATCTGTAAGCAATCTTTTAAAGTATCTGGATACATTTTAGATTAGATTTTATTAGGGTTTTTGGATATTATCAAGGTTATTTATGTTAAAGAAATATGGTTCAGAATGTTTGAAAACAAGGTACTTATACTACTAAATACAATTTAAAATAACTAATTGATTACAAAAAGTTTATGAGGTTAAAGGTTAAGACAATAATAAACATTATAATTTGCTTTTACAAAAATTAATAATTAGTAATAATTTTAACAATGAAATTATTAAAGTACTATACTAAAACTTTTTCACTCTTTTTGTTACAACAAGATTCCCAGCAAAACATGGCTGGCAAATTTCTTGACTTTCTATGACCAAATCTCAAAAAATTCCCTGACTTTCCCAAACCAAATCTAGAAAAATTCTCTGACCAAACGAGCATACAGCAAAATTTTATACTTATTTTCACAATCTTTTGCCAAAATTAGCAATGTTTTTCTGCAATCATACTTCAATCTTTTTTTTTTTTTTTTTTTTTTTTTTTTTTCCCCAAATGTGATGAATTTTGTGTCATTTTTCATTTTTTCACTCAAATGTTTTCCATGACTTTTTTAGAAATTATTTGTAAATTCCCTGACTTTTCCTGTGTATTTTGAGATTTTCCTGACTTTCCATGATGCTGGGAACCATTATAATCTGTCACCATTTTTGTGTTGAAAATTACTGTATAAACTTTCATTGAATTTCAAGAATAAGGAACTGATAAAGAGTAGCTTTACTTGCCAGGGAGGGTATTCTTTTCGGTTGAAAATACTGGAACAGTTGTATAATACCATTTCAATTGTACAACTCAAATTTACTTTTGACTTACAAAAACAATCACCCATCCCATTTCATCAAACTATTGAATCATTCCAGAACTTTCTGTAGGTAGTTAATTTCACTAGTACCACCTTTTGGAGCTATTGTGAAAATTCCTGTAATGACCCTGTGTGCTGTACACGGGTTGTATCAATGTGCCCCAGTTCCCCCTACATTAAGATTTAAAGCCCTTGGGTGCATTTTAAAATATATAGCCATGAAAATCTTCCTTATTTACAAACTAATTTATTTTATGGTCATTTTATCAATACTTAGAAATTCTTTTAAATATGGTTAGTTTGAAATATATTTAAATTGGCATTTATCTTTCCATTCTCATATCTTAGATTAAATAATGATACAGTTGTAAAAACATGAGAAAATTTGAAAAAACCCACAAATGGGTTTTTGATGGGTTTTTTCAAGTGGGCCCACCCGAAAAAACCCGGGCGGGTTTTTTCGGGCTGGGCCCACTTTGGCGAACCCTGGCTAATGGCCCCCTTTTTAATTAGCAAAAGAACCCTATAAATAATCAGGGATATGCCATATCATAATGAACCTACAGCCAAAATTCAAAGCAAATAGGATAATTCTCTGTAAAAAGTTATTTATTTAATTTAAGGGAGATTATCCTCATATCCCCTTTATACTTAGCCATTAAATGTTTAAAACTATTTAGGGATTCCCCTTTTCAGAAAGAACCTATATTTAAAATTTGAAATACGCCGGATAGTTCTGCATAAAAACCGATTTATCTAATTTGAGGGGGAGATAATTAACCGTCCCCCCCTTTATAATAAGCAAAAGAACTCCAAAAGTAATCAGCGATACGTTTTCTCATAATGAACCTATGTCCGAAATTTCAAACAAATCGGATAATTCTGCATAAAAACCGATTATTCTAATTTGAGGGGGACATAATTGCCCTGCCCATCGTGTCCCCTTTTGTAATAAGGAAAAGAACCCATAACTTATCAGAGATACTTCTTATCCCACGTTCCCCCTCTATACTTAACCATTAAACCCCCAAAACTCTTCATTAATATATTATATATTAGCCTTATCAGAAATAACCTATATTCAAAACATGATACACATTGGATAATTCTGCATATGTAATATATATATATATATATATATATATATATATGTTATCTTCAAATCAAGGTTTCTCATTCGAAAATCAAGGTTGAGTAAATCATATGTAAATAGGTAATTGTAAATCTATAAAAATGTTCTAATTTCAAATGTTGTTTTCCGAATAAATACACAAAAGAAAAATGTGAAGCAGAATCAAATCGAAAACTCAGTAAATTCTTCGAAGAACTTTTCTACAACTAAAACGTTTATAAGATAAAAAAAATAAGTATTTACGATTCTTTTTACATATTTACACAACTTTAAATCATCTGGAGACACAATGCTCCATTTAATATCTATTCTCAAATGAATTGTTACATCTTTTGTCGAAATCAAAACATTCGAATCAAAACAAAAATCGGCTGCACTCCGTTTACAAACTTCAGAGTGTTCTAAAAGTGGAAGCTGGAGTTAAGGAAATTGCATAGCGTGTAGCGCCATCTAACTGCAATTATTTTTCTTCAGCATAAAAAAAAACATTTGCCAAATTTAGGGTGGATTGGAGGGGGGGGGGTATTCATCTATTCCCAAAACTAATCAGGCAAGCGTCTTTTCAATATGAACATATATCTAAAAATCGAACCAAAACAGTTAATTCAGCATGAAAATCCTATTTACTTAAATTAAGAGCCTCACCCCGATCTCCCCCCGTTCATAATTAACAAATGAGACCCCAAAATCAATAATGAATCCCAAAAACCAATTCCTTGTCACTTTTTTTCCGGTAATTTTTTTCCCTCGTCACTTTTCTTCCTGTAATTTTTTTTCTGTGTCACTTATTTTCCGCTTTTGTAGTTTATGTCCCTTTTTTCCGATAACTTTTTTTTCCGGCCACTTTTTTTTCCGTTTATCGGTTACTTCATAAACTTGAAAACACCGACCTGATATATTGATAATTCTATAAAAGAAATTTTTCTTAAATATCTTGTCTAAATATCCATACATTTAAATGAATTTTTTTTCTTTTTAAGTAACAATGGAAACACTTGCTCAATAGTGTTAATTGTGTAGAAGATTTTTTTTTTTAAATAATTAATTTTCTTTTCAAGTTTTTTTTCTTTGCATTGTAATATAAATCTATAAACACTGTATTTTATGTTTTTGATTTCAGTTACAGTTTTATTATTTATATCAAGATGCTTTCATTTTTAGAAGCTAATTTTTGAATACTTAATTTTATTTAATTATAATTATTTTTATCAATTTCCTATCAGTTAATAAAATATTGTCATATTATATCAGTTTATAAAATATTATTATCAAATCTTGTTAGTGAAATTAATTTTTAATATTTAATTTTAGTTATTAAATAATAATTTTATTAATTTACTATCAGTAAATAAAATATATTTTTTAAATCAATTCTTGTTAAAGAAGCTAATTTTTAATATTTAATTCTATTTATTTATTCAATTATTTTTATTAATTTACTATCAGTTAATGAAGTATTATCATTTTTTAAATCAATTCTTGTTAATGAAACTGATTATTATTTAATTTATATTTTTACAATTATTTTAACTAATTTACTACCAGTTAATAAAATATATTATCGTTTTTTTAATCATTTTTTTAAATGAAACTAAGTTTAATATTTAATGTCAGCTGAGGGTTATATTTTAATACTTAAAATGAAAGATATATTTTAATGCAATAATAACATCAATAAATCACATCATCAATAATAAAATTTTGGTTTTTAACATTCTTATTTATTCAATTAATATCTGAAGACATTAATGCCACTGATCAGAACATAAAAAATACACTCTTTGTTACCACTTTAATTTTTAGTACTTATTTATGGACAAGTTCAATATTTAGCAATTCCTTATAATTTTTTCTCCCATGTCATGTTTTTTCCACTCTTGTTTTTTTCTGTTACTTTTTTTCAATCCCCCCCTTTTTTTTTCAAGATAACTTATAAAGCCCCCCTCCCCCCCCCTCCCAAATCCCAATCCCGACAGAGCAATGAAGTCCAAATTAAAAAAAGAATCATTTGTTTATATTTTAAAGTTAACCATGTATTTTATTACATACAATATACTTAATACTTAAATAAGTGATTTGTAAATAGGTACGCTTTTTCTGTGATGAGCCTTAAAGTGTTCAAAGCTAACTTTTAAAGTTTTTTTTTTTTTCTTTTTAACGGCCTAAAGTTTATGTATTTTTTCTCAAGTTTCGGAGTTATTATAACATTCCTACGGCGAACCAATTCTCCTTGTTGATTGAAATCTTGAGAAAATCGATTCAACAACAGAATTTTCTCTTTTGTTTGATACGCATTCTAATAAGTAGCAATAGCATAAGATGCATTTTTTATTTGATTTACATCCTTTTTGTACAAAGAAGAAGAAAAAAAAAGTTAAATAGCCTTTTAAATAAAACCACGGCCAAACTCCATGAGCGCTTCCGTTTCTATAAGGAGAGCGAGAGGAGGACATTGAGTTCGGCCGTGATAAAACATAAGGTCAGTATTATTTGTTTCTTTGTAACACTTTTTTTAAAATCTCTCCTGAAGGAGAATTGACTCATGTCAGGCAAAGCTTCCTATAATGGATTCAGAGAAATGAGAGAGCGTGGCTTCTCCATAAAGGGGACAGTGTGAGGAAGCACAAAGGCAAGGAAAGTTCCTACCTTGGGGGTGTTTACACATGTATGATTAGATGTGCACGTTGTTATGTGGCATTTTGTGGTTCAAATTACCCATTGATTCTGGCGACATTTTCTCTCAAAGAACTTTCTCTGTTATACCATTATTTTTAACGTAAAAAGAAAATAATCGAAAGCTTTCCAATAATAGTAAACAGTATATTATCTGAACTGTAGATGGAAGCAATGTGGAAAATACGTTGATTTTTAAAATACGCCTTTATCAAAAAGAAAAAAAAAAGAAAAGAAAGAAAGAAGAAACACTTTAGACTTGTTTTATAAATAATTTAAATAAATATTCATCTTTTGACAGCGATGACAATACATTTTATTTTTTATTTGTACTTTTTCTTTTAAGAATCTTTTTAAAATTAAACAATCATTAAAAATGTTTTATCTATAAAAATACATAAAGAAATTTATTTTCTCTTTTTATTTATAATAAAATTGTTACTGTTTACAAAAACTGTTAATTTTAAAAATTACTGTTTAATTTAAAAATTAATATATAAATGGAAATAAAACATACGACATACGCAGCATTAAATATTTATATATATATATATATATATATATTTACAAAATTTTAATTGAATCAACTCATACAAACTAAAATTATTTTAGCTGTTACCTATAAAAGTTTATTAATTATTAAAGCTGAATTTTTATTTTCACCCTATCATTGTTTTTAAACTATCATTTTAATGCTAGGCGTATAACGCGTGCCCACAAAATTTGATCTTTTTTTTATGTATTAAAAATGTGCATTATAAGTCGGATTTTACTTTTTAATTTTATATGAAATGTTAAAATCTTACGTGCAGTAAATCAGTTTTTAACACATAAAATATTATATTCAGCATAGATTTTGAAAATTAAGAAAAAGAGAGGCAACCTTTAAGAAGAGTATGCAGGAAAAGGAATTAAAAATATTCATTTCTCCAACAGATATTTTAAATATATGAATGGAATCAAACGTCCATAGACTTAACATTACGGAGGTGAATTTCAAAGCTGAGTGACCAGTATCCTTTACGGCTGTTTTCTTCGAATTTCTCGTTTAAATTTAAATATTTTCCAGTTTTTTTTTACTATTTTTTTCATTGGATGGCGGAACTTGATAAGCTGTTTTTTAATTTTTGCAGAATTTTTTAAAAAGGTATTTTCAGTTTCAAAACCGGTTCCAGATGTAAAAGTTAAAAAAAAATCTATTCCGAAATTCGAAAAATTAAGGATGTATTCGAAAAAACGCTTTTCCACCTTCAATAGCTCGAAATTTTCCGATACAATTTCAGACATATTTTTAAAAGTGGAAACATGAAACTTGCTGGGGGAATTTTTGAAGAGACGTATAAAATGCCGTGTGATGTCATTTACTCTCAGTTCATTAGAATTTGATTTATAAACAATTACCTTCTCACTAGGACCCTTTTTTTCGTCCCCAAAGCTCCTGTTTCGAAAAAATCAGTTCAAGGTGCTGTTTTCGATTGCTTTTTTTTGCAATATTTTCTGCATTTATCAAAGAATCGACAACCACGGCACGGCACATGGTGTACTTTCTAAGTAAGACAATTTGCCAGTTTGATGCATTTGAGAGCAAAAGTGAATTTAAAAATAAATTGGAAAATATGCAGTTTGAATCGAAATACATCCTTAAAGCAGCCAGATATTAAAGATCAAGCTTAGCTATCCTATACATAAAATAAAATAAAAGTACTTTTAAAATATTTAAATTTAAACGAAGAAATATGCTTATTGGTTTAACATTATCGAGCCTAGTTTATATCAAAGTCTAACTGATTCTAAAGTTTTCTGAAATTTTGTGAGTTAGTTTTTGAGGGTAGGCGGAAAAAGCGCACCGAAAAAAATCCCTGTCGGCTTGGCCTATAGGCGGAGGTAAATTTCGAAGAGTGCTCATTTCAACATCAAAAAATAAAATTTGATTACAGATACATCCAGTTTAATAACTTGATTCGGCCGCTTTTGAAAAAATTCTAATTTAATTTTTTTTGTAGAAACAAGTTTTATCAAAATCATCTTAAGCTAAATTCGATTCAAATGCCCATTTTGACAACCTATTTTAAAATATATTTTGACTTTATTAAAAAATCGACCAGTTAGAGCCTCGAGTCTGAATATAAGCAGTTTGGATTTGAAGTTTTTTTTCTCCAACTCCTATTTTTGTTTAATTTATTTTTGCTAGAAGAATTGGTCCTATGAAAAACTTGTTAATATAAAAGTTGTAGATATTATTGAGAAGATGTAAAATAAATTTAATTGTATTTGATTGCTTAAGAATTGAGTAAGTTATGGATTTTTTCCTCCCCCCTTTTTCTTTTCGTTTTTAATTTTTTTCGTCGGTAAAAGTTGGTTCTATCAAAAACTTGTAAATACAAAAGTTTTAGATAGTGTTGAGTACATTAATAAAAAATTTAGTTGGATTTGATATCTTGAGAATTGACGAAGTTATGTTTTTTTTTTCTCCCAAAAACCCTGTTTTTTTCGCCCCTTGATCCCATTTTTAACTTTACCAAAAATCTGTCATGCATAAACTTTTAGCCCATTTTTGATAAGTAATATAACTTTAAACTGATTTGATATCTATTTTATTTAAGAAGTTATCGCGTTTTTTCGGTTTTTACAAAAACTCTGCCAATTTCCACTCGCTTGGTCCGATTTTACCCATTAACGAACTCAACCGAGATTTTGTGCTCCTTGATTTTATGTAAAAGTTTGAAGAAGATCTGATCATATCATAATTATAGAAGTTATCGTGTCCAGAAGAAAGTGATATACACCGATAGATAGAAAGATAGATAGATATATAAACTTTTTTACTGATGGTAGTTTTGGGGTCTAGGAGTCATGATCTGTGTAGATCTGCAAAATTTTTTCAGAAATTCCAACATGGGAGAGAATGCAATAGGTAGTATTTCATACGAAATCTACCTAAAATGCGCATACCCGAAAAAAAGCGCGCTTATTTACAAATCAGATATTTAAATAGGTCTGATAATAATACACATGGTTCATATTAGAATATAAACACTAAATTGACATGGTTTTTAGAAATTTGGGCGTATTTGCTTTCTCGGGACTCGGATGGGGGAGGGAAGGGTTTTAAAAGTTATCTCAAATCCGGCCATTGCCTTAATGATATTCATAAGGTACGGAGAATTAGAATATAAACAAGTAATTTGACAGATAATTTTTGAGAGAGAACCCCCACAATAATTTTTGGACATTTTCTAAAACCCACCAAATCGAGTTAGGACCTTCTAAGCGTATTAAATCCGTCAAAAACCAGAAGTTGAAAATTTTCAAGAGTAAAATCCTTTCTTCTTAAACTGTGCTCATTTTAGGTGTAACTTAACAAAGATCTTGTTAAAACAGGCAAAAATAATGCTTGCATCCAAACTATAAACGTATGTACAATAAATACATTAAACCCAACTAGAATGAAGAATTAGCCAGAGCCAGGAATCAAACTCGGGATCACAGCATTCCAGTCTGAGCTTCTCCGGCCGATAGCTGAGCCTGCAATTTCTCACTAATAAGCAAAGTCGGGGGAAGTTATTAGCCATCTATAGATGGCTAATAACTTTCCCCAGTACCAAATATTGGTTGGTGTTGCTCTGTAGATAGAGCAATAGACTGGAATGCTGTGGTTTCGTGTTCGATTCCGGGCCCTGGCTAATTTTTTCAACCCAGTTGGGCTTAATGTATTTATTGTATGTTTGTATAACATTTGTGTGAACCTTTATAAAGATCTTTTAACTTACTTATTAACACTTTTTCTCTTTAATTGTTCTATTAATAATTGAAAATACTAATGTCACTGATCAAAACATAAAAAACGTACTTTTTTTGGTTTTTAGCAAATATTACACTAATAAAAAATTCCTTTATTTATTAAATTCCTTTATTTATCAATTTCTTGCAATTTTTTCCGATCACTTTTTGTCCGTCTTACTGGCAAACGGAAAATAAGTAACATAAACTACAAAAGCGGAAAAAAGTGACACGGAAAAAAAGTTACAGGAAAAAAAGTGACAAGGAAAAAAAAGTGACAAGGAATAGATTTTGGGGATTTATTATTAATTTTGGGGATTCATTCGTTAAGTATGAAAGGGGAATCGGGGGGGGGGGTCATAATTCAGGTAAATGGGTTTTTCATGCTGAATTAACTGTTTTGGTTCAATTTTTGGATATATGTTCATACTGAAAAGACGCTTGCCTGCTTAGTTTTGGGAAGGGACGATTACCCCCCCCCCCCAATCCGTCCTCAATTAGATGAATGGGTTTTTTGCAGAATTATCCAACGTGTCTCAGATTTGCATATAGGTTCTTTTCGATACGGCTTATATATAGTATAAAAATGCCTGAAGAGATTTAGGAGTTTAATGGTTAAGTATCGAGGGGGAACGGGGGATAACCTTTCTTAAGTTAAATTAATGACTTTTTACGCATAATTATCCGATTTGCTTCGAATTTTGGATATGGTTTAATATGATAAGACGCATCTCTGATTAGTTATGGGGTTCTTTTGCATATTATAAAGGGGGACGAGCAATTATCTCACCCTCAAACTAGATAAATAGGTTTTTATGCAGAATTATCCCATGTATTTCAATTTTAAATATAGGTTCTTTTTGATAAGGTGAATTCCTGAATAGTTTTAAGGGTTTAATAGCTAAGTATAAAGGGGAGACAGGGGAAACTCTTCTTAAATTAAGTAAATGGCTTTTTACGAAGAATTATCCGATTTGCTCCGAATTTTGGACATGGGTCCATTATGATAAGACGTATCTCTGATTAGTTATGGGGTTCTTTTGCATATTATAAAGGGGGACGAGCAATTATCTCCCCCACAAACTAGATAAATAGATTTTTATGTAGAATCATCTGATGCATTTCAATTTTTAAATATAGGTTCTTTCTGATAATGTGAATTCTGGAATAGTTTTAAGGATTTAGTGGCTAAGTATAAAGGGGAGATGAGAGAAACCCCTCAAATTAAATAAATGGCTTTTTATGCAGAATTATCCGATTTGCTTCGAATTTAGGACATGGGTTCATTATAATAAGACCTATTTCTGATTAGTTATGGGGTTCTTTTGCTATTTAAAAAGGTGGGTGGGTGATTACTACCCCCGCCTTAAATTAGATAAAAAAATATGCACACTTATCCGATGTATTTCAAATTTTGGATATAAGTTCTTCCTGATAAACTGAATCCCTGAATAGTTTTAAGGGTTTAAAGGCTATGTATAGAGGGGGAACGGGGGATAAACCCCCTTAAATTAAATAAATGGCTTTTTACGCAGAATTATCCAATTTGCTTCAAATTTTGGATGTATATTTATTATAAGAAGGCGTATCTCTGATTAGTTATGGGGTTCTTTTGCTAATTAAATAGGGATAGCGGACGATTAATCTTCCACTCTTTAAATAAGATATTTTTTTTTCACAACTATCAAACGTATTTCAAATTTTGGATATAGTTCTTCCTGATAAACTGAATCCCTGAATAGTTTTAAGGGTTTAAAGGCTAAGTAAAGAGGGATGAAGGGGGATAATCCACAATTAATGAGGGACTCGCCTTATCATAATGAACGCACATTCAAAATTTGAATCAAATCAAATAATTCTGCTTAAAAACCATTTATTAATTTAAGGGGGGGGGGTATCCTCCGTTCCCCCTTTCTATACTTAGCCATTAAACCCTTAAAATTAATTTGGGATTCACTTTATGAGAAAGAACATATATCCAAAATATGAAATATATCAGATAAGTGAGTATAAAAAACAATTTATCTAATTTAAGGGAGTGGGGGATAATCACCCGCCTCAATTTTTAATTGGCAAAATAACCCTATATGTAATCAGGCATACGCCTTATCATAATTTATCTATAATCCAAAATTTGAAGCTAATCCGATAATTCTGCGTAAAAAGTAATTTAATTTAAGGTGTGTTATATTCTATTCCCCTTCTATGCTTAGATATTAAATCCTTAAAACTATTCAGGGATCCACCTTATCAGAAAGAACCTATATTTAAAATTTGAAATACATGGGATAATTCTGCATAAAAACCTATTTATTTAGTTTAAGGGGGAGATTATTGCTCGCCCCCCTTTATAATAAGCAGAAGAACCCCGTAACTAGTCAGAGATACATTTTATCATAATGAACCTATGTCCAAAATTCTAAGCAAATCGGATAATTATGCGTAAAAAGTTATTAATTAATTTAAGAAAGGCTATCCCCCGTTCCCCCTCTATACTTAACCATTAAAACACCTAAATCTCTTCAGGCATTATATACTATATACAAGCCTTATCAAAAAGAACCTATATGGAAATTTGACACACGTTGGATAATTCTGCATAAAAATCCATTCATCTAATTGAGAACGGATGTGGGGGGGGGGTGGTAATTGTCCCTTCCCAAATCTAATCAGGCAAGCGTCCTTTCAGTATGAACGCATATCCAAAAATTGAACCAAAACAGTTAATTCAGCATGAAAAACCCATTTACCTAAATTATGAGCCCCCCCCCGATCCCCCTTTCATACTTAACGAACGAATCCCCAAAATCAATTCATTATCACTTTTTTCCGGTAACTTTTTTTCCTTGTCACTTTTTTTCCGTGTCACTTTTTTCCGCTATTGTAGTTTATGTCACTTTATTTCGATAACTTTTCTTCCGGTCACTTTTTTTCCTAGATTCGTATTACTTTTTTACATGTTACGCTTTTCCGCTCTTTTTTTAGTCACTTTTTTTCAGTTTACCGTTTTAAAGTGAACCAAGTGTCCCCTTGAGGGTGCTGGCCACTCAACTTCGGATTTTATTGAACTCAAGCTACAAACTTTTATTTTTACATGGCAATACACTATTTGTTAGAAGGAATAAAAAAAGAAATTTCAGCTTCTCAGAAGAAACTGATTTCCATCATTGATGAACAAGACATCATTGCAAAGCTACAACCACCAAAACTAATTGGCGCCACTAGTTGGGAATTTTCTCTTATTGCATATTGAACAATATTTTATTGACATATTTTTCATTTGATTTGAATTTTAGAAAGTACAATATAACATAAAATAAATCTTACGATTTACAATAAACTTTAGGAATGTAAATATATTACTGTCCATTTTTCCACTACATGTTTGAAAATTAAATGAGAAGGGATGGGACATTTTTCTTGTTAATTTAATTTGTTTATTAATCTGAAATTTCAATTCTTATCATCAAATTTATAATTTTTAAATATGGTAAATGATTCCAGATGCTATTCAGAAAAGTTTCATTAAGTCCTCTAATCTCGACTGTGAAATATTTCGTCAGCTGATCTTATAAGTCAGGCGTAAACTGTATAATTTCACTAAAGAACACTGAGTCCGACATCATATCAACAAAAATAAAGCGTAAAATAAATAAGAAGAAAATAAAGCCACACTGCGAGCACACACAAACACATTTTGCGGTTAGAAGTCGGCGAGTTTTATGTTCGCATTCGGCGCGTTTTATGTTAATGACTTTTCCAGTTCAATTTCAATCAAAGTGTAGGACAGGAATTTTTCCGTCAAATAGGGTTGATCTGCTTATCTCCCGATTCTTTGTTCATTCCCCATAGATCTATTAAAAAGAAACCACAAAAAAATCCTGCGAAAAAGGCATACAACCTTTTTTTCCGAGAATTCAGAGTACCGCGAGAAAGTACGCACATGTCTACTGCTTAAGGCTGTGAGCACACACTACTACATTTTGCGGTTAGAAGTCGGCGTGTTTGATGTATAATGAATTTTGCAGTTCAACTTCAATCCAGCTGCAGGACAGGGAGCCTTTCCTTAAGTAGTGTTGAAATAGTTGTCTCGTGAACCATGGTAATATCTCCGTTTTCTATTGTCAGTAAACCGCAAAAGTGCGTAGAAGAAAGGATTTCCTGAAATTCAGTTGAACTTAGCAAAATGCATGTGTGCTCGGAGCCTAAGTTTTTTTATCCTATTTCCTAACATTATATCCCCTGGTCAGCGTGGAAGAATACACGGCAATTTTAGTTTGGTTTTCGTTCGCACACTATAGGCAGGAAACGCGGTTTCCTCATTGCTTGTTATGCTAGTAGTTGAATTTTTTTCTAACTTCTTATAAGTTTATGGCTATAACATATCATTGTCAGCAGTTGTTCTGCATATGGTTGTAAAAATTTTTGGTATAAAAAGATAAATATACAATTTCACAGATAATATGTCCTTTTTTTTTCCAGTTGCGCACCCAGGAGGGGGTTAGCATATTTTAGAGGTTTATATTTCCCTGATGAAGCCCGGAATGTTAAACGAGCTCAGCCCATTTTTTAAAATTAAAAATTGAGGAGATGTATCGTTCCCGGACATACATTATTTCAATTGACTTGATACAGAACGAAGACTGGCTGGTGGAAGTGGAAGGGGGGGGGGGCAATCAGGAGCTTTGAAAATTTTTGATGTGGATAATTCTGAAAGCTTAAACCTCTTTGATAAATAAAAAGAAAATGTTGTTTTAAGTGGTGAATATTAAAAATGCTGACTTTTCAAATTTCATAAAAAGAATTATAAATGAGAGAAAAAAAAAAAGTGAAAAGGTTACTCTTTTTCAAAAATTTTATTTTCCAGAATCCATTAAATATAATAAAGGTAAGCTTTTATAATTTTAGAAAATTTTAAATAGTTAGCTTCATCTTGCAATTTCAGAGGGACTTTCCCTTAGCCTTCGCCGTGGGTGCGCCAATGTTTTTCCTTTATACTCATCATATTTAATTGCCACAAGTGCATAATACTGTTTTGTGAATGAAAATCTTTCCGCTTTGATTTGTTTTGATTTCAAGTATCATTTTTCGCATGATATTCAATAAAAAGATTATTAAAATACTTATTGGAAAATATTTTGCGAATAATGCTTTTTGTTTATAGTTTTATTAATATGTATATTAGATTAATATTTTATTTCGGATAATTTGTCTAAATGATTCCATCAATTTTTAAAAATGCAATTTTTAAAAATGGCATACAGATTGTGCTTCTGTAAAGCCATTTATAATAACTGTTATTGCTATAATTTTGCAAGTGAATTTTAAAACTTTTGTGATAAGTAGTATTTAATTATCTTACTGATTACTTTTTAAATTAACATTTTCCTGTTCATAAATTTATCTTTTATTCATGAAAAATGGTAAAATATTCAATTATTTGCTTCAAATCGGAAACATTGAATATGAAAATATATATGTATCTACAAAAGAAGCAAGTCGGAAATTGCACGTCAAACATAGCAAATGAGATGCGTTTTTACTATAACGAAGTTTTAAAAGTATTCAGACCTTGGTGTAATTTTATACAGTAGTTCGGATGAGTGTTTTCGGACTCTGTAAATACTATATGCTTTCTATTATACAGAAAGTAATCTTTAGTAATCCTCACCAACGTATTTCAATTTCATAAAATGTGAAATTGTTTAATATAATTAAAATGCACCCCAAACAATGCTTCCCCATGTACCAATATATAATGGAATACTTTTGTGTGACATTGCAAATTAATAAAAATTATTTTTTGCACAGCAGATTGTACAGGATGGGTATTTTAGTATATACATCATAGATAGAATATTTCCAATATAACGACAATATTTGTACAATATTGTGAATTCTTTAAATATATTGCCATGTAATGCCAATATTTGTACAATACTAGAAATAAATTGGAAATATTTCCAATGTAACACCAATATTTATGAAATATAAGGATTTCGTTGAAATATTTCCAATGTATTGCCAATATTTGTACCATTAGAAATATTTTGAACGTAACGCCAATATTTGTATAAAATTGGTAATTGATTGAAAATATATTTCGTATCTAACGCCAAATAATTGTACAACTTTGGGGTTTCATTAGATATATTTTCAGTGTAACGCCAAAATTTATACAATATTGGGGTTTCATAGTAAATATTTCGAATGCAATGTCAATATCATTTCAATAGTAGGATTTCGTAAGAAATATTTCCAATGTAACGCCAATAATTGCACAATATTAGAAATTCATTAAAAATATTGCCAATGCAACGCCAACATTTGCACAATATTGGGGTTTCATTGGAAATATTTCCAAAGAAAAGCCAATATTTGTGCAATATTAGTGTTCCATTGGAAATATTTTCAATATAACTCCAACATTTGTACAATATTAGGGTTCCATTGCAAATATTTCTTGTGTAACGCTGCCATTTCTGCAATATTGGGTTTCATTAGAAATATTTTTAATGTAACGCCAATATTTGTACAATATTGTCGATTCATTTGAAATACTACCTCTGACAATAAAGTTCGGTGAATGAATTCATAATGACCGATCTGGCAACAATGGGGAAACTAAACGCTGCACCTGCATAGAGGCAAGTGTAAGACCATCTTCCCAAACCGTTGTTCAGTTGAGCGTCGTTTATGTTCTGTGTAAGACGTGCTTTACTAAATGCTTGTTCAGTGTGTTGGTTCTTAACTGAGAACAGGAAAATGAACGAATAAAACATCAGTTGAAAGTTTAGTTTTAAGCTTTTCAAGACACCGAAAGAAATTCATGAAGAATGGTGCAAATTAAACAGCTACCATACTCGCCAGATCTCAATCCTCCAGACTTTTTCCTATTTTCACGACTCAAACTCTCTTTGAAAGAGATTTGACCATATTGCTGACATCCAACGAAACGTGACGAAGCTTTTGAACTTCATCCCAAAAGAAGACTTCTTGCGAACTTCCCAGGACATGTATAGCAGATCTCAGCGGTGCATGGTTATAGGAGAAGACTATTTTGAAGGATGGTATGGTAGCTATCTTTTTTGGCGGATCCAAGGGGGAGGTCATATGGGTCATGAACCCCCTCTGACCGAAAAAATTTTTTTAATGCGAATTTAAAAAATGAAATATATATTGAATTTTTTCAAATTTATCCCTTGCTTATCAACCAGAATCTTTCTGACTCTTTTAAAGCTGTGCTTAAATCCAAAGTAGGTATTTTCTGACAGATCTATGAAGTATTTTTTAATTCTAGATACATTTATTCAGAGGAAATGTGACTGATTAACGTTTTCCATTTTTCAATAAAGGAAAAGAATCTTTCGCGAAATCTCCGTAAATTGTAGAATTTTAAACTGAATTTCAGGCCATGAAGCCAATTGCTCTCTCATGACGGCATTTTGTAACTATCAAGTCCTAAAAATTTGCGTAAAATGCTCAATTTCTTGAGTAATTGTTTGATATTATATGAAAACGAAAAAATTTCCAAATTCAAGGAGTCATGACCCCCCCCCCCCCTCCTGTAAAAGGAAGTTTGGATCCGCCCTTGCTATCGTTAATATTTCATCTACATTAACGCTACAGGACTATTCACCGAACTTAATTGTCAGAGGTAGTATTTTCAACGTAATGCAAATATTTGTACGATATTGGGGTTTGATTGGAAATATTTCCAATTTAATGTCAACATTTGTAAAATATTGCAGATTTATTGGAAATATTTCCAATATAACGCTAACATTTCTAAAATACTGGAGATTTACTGGAAATATTTCTAATGTGATGCTAACATTTGTACAATATTGGAAATATTTCCAATGTAATGCCAACATTTGTACACTATTGGTGATTCATTGGATATGCATTCAATGTAACTCCAACATTTCAACAATATTTCATCACTTTCATCATTTTCGGGACTCATTGGAAATATTTTCAATTTAACACCAATATTTGTACAATATTGAAGACTCATTGGAAGTATTGCCACTGTAAAGCCAATATTTGAACAATATTCGGGTTACATTGGCAATATTTCCAATTCAACGCCAACATATTTACAATATTGGGGAATTCAATTGAAATATTTCCAATGTATCTCCAACATTTATACAATATTAGGGTTTCATTGAAATATTTCCAATGTAACACCAACATTTGTAAAAATTGGGGATTCATTGGAAATATATCCAATGTAACGAAAATATTCGTGAAATATTGGGGTTTCATTGGAAATATTTCCAGTGAAACACCAACATTTGTTAAATATTCGGGATTCATTGGAAATATTTCTAATGTAACGCCACTATTCGCCAAATATTAGGAATTCATTGGAAATATTTCCAATGAAATGCCAATATTTGTACAAAATTGGGAATTTACTGGAAATATTTCCAATGTAACACCAATATTAGTACAATATTGGGAATTCATTGGAAATATTTCCAATAATATGCCAATATTTGTACAGTATTGGGGATTCACTGGAAATATTTCCAATGAAACGGCAATATATGTACAATATTGGGAATTCATTTGAAATATTTCCAATGAAATACCAATATTTGTACAATATTGGGGATTCATTGGAAATATTTCCAATGTAACGCCAACATTTGTACAATATTGGGGTTTCATTGGAAATATTTCCAATATAAAGCCAACATATGTACTATATTGGGGATTCAGTGGAAATATTTCCAATGTAACGCCAATATTTGTACAATATTGGGAATTTATTGGAAAAATTTCCAATGTAAAGCCAACATTTGTACAATATTGGGGTTTCATTGGAAATATTTCCAATGTAACGCCAACATTTGTGCAATATTGGGGTTTCATTGGAAATATTTCCAATGTAACGCCAACATTTGTGCAATATTGGGGTTTCATTGGAAATATTTCGAATGTAACGCCAATATTTGTACAATATTGGGGTTTCATTGGAAATATTTCCAATGAAACCCCAATATTGTAGATATGTTGGATTTACATTGGAAATATTGCCAATGTAACGCCAACATTTGTACAATATTGGGGTTTCATTGGAAATATTTCCAATGTAACGCCAACATTTGTGCAATATTGGGGTTTCATTGGAAATATTTCGAATGTAACGCCAATATTTGTACAATATTGGGGTTTCATTGGAAATATTTCCAATGAAACCCCAATATTGTAGATATGTTGGATTTACATTGGAAATATTGCCAATGTAACGCCAACATTTGTACAATATTGGGTATTCATTGGAAATATTTCCAATGCAAAGCCAACATTTGTACAATATTGGGGTTTCATTGGAAATATTTCCAATGTAACGCCAACATTTGTACAATATTCGGGTTTCATTGGAAATATTTCCAATGTAACGCCAATATTTGTACAATATTGGGGTTTCATTGGAAATATTTACAATGAAACCCCAATATTGTAGATATGTTGGATTTACATTGGAAATATTGCCAATGTAACGCCAACATTTGTACAATATTGGGGTTTCATTGGAAATATTTCCAATGTAACGCCACCATTTGTGCAATATTGGGGTTTCATTGGAAATATTTCCAATGTAACGCCAACATTTGTACAATATTCGGGTTTCATTGGAAATATTTCCAATGTAACGCCAATATTTGTACAATATTGGGAATTCATTGGAAATATTTCCAATGAAATGCCAATATTTAACCAATATTGGCGTTTTATTGGAAATATTTCCAAGAAAACCAATATTGGCGCAACGTTGGGCCAATATTGGTTTGCTTATAGGGTAGGTACCATTTTTAACGTGGATTCAAAAAAAATATATAATTTTAAAACAATTTAAAATTATAAAGTAATTTAGAGTGAAATAGGTAATTTAAGACAAAGTAACAATTTATTAGTAGTAAAAAAGACCATTGTAAAAATTTATAAATAAAACTGAAACAAGTGCTTTAAGTTGAATGAAAAAAAACTTAAATATTTTTATAATCTAATTAAAGTATTCCAATATTTAAGCCTTACAATTTATGATTCATTCTTCTTATTATGTTCTTTAATTTGTTTATTATTCATACAGAAAGTTTTTATTTTGATTGATATAGAATAACTGTTACAATTTCATAACTTTAATGTAATTTTTTTTTATCGAACAAATATTTATAATCATTTTAAGGGTAACCGGTAATTCTAGAAAACATAAGCTATGCAATTATAGCATGCGGCACAAACAAAGTGAAGATAAACATTTTGGCACCAAATTTAGTTAGATCCACTCGATCGTTTCTATTTTATCATGGAATAAAGCGCAGTAGATATCCATCAATATCCTTTTCTGAAATTAGTCGGTTTTTAAATATACTGTGCAAAGTCATACACTTTGAGACATATTATTTAACCCTCTCATGCATGAATTATTTTCTACACAGTAAAAAAAATCAAACAATCATTTTTTGTGATAAATAAGAGCAGTTTATCATGAAAATAATTTTATTGGAAATTTTTATACATTATTTATTAGTATATTCATACGTCCTCATTTGAGGACATTGTGCGTCAAGGGATATATTTGTACTGTCCTGAAATATGGGGACAATATGATTCAATGTTCACTATCTGCATGCGTTTCATATGATTTATTCAGTATAAAATGATTCTATACATTCTGGACATACTGGTACAGCGTATGTTTCACGAATATATCGTGTTTTACTTTTTCAATTTTTATCTCTACAGTGATTGGCTAACTTTGCTTCCGTTTTCTTCGGATAATGCTTTCCTCCATCTAAACGCATAGTTTGGGGTACATCGTGTGTATTCCTATGTTTTATTGCTGATTATCTTTCAGAGGACTCTTTTATTTTTATTTATCGCAGCTGTACCCTTATATATCAAACTCATTTCAAATGAACTTTTGAATTCTGGCAGGTCTATGCTTTTGGTGTTTTCTGATTTCCATAGAATCCCAGGGTTAACAATGGTGACATTTATAAGGTGATAAAAAATACACATGTACCACCTCTTATTTCTGAAATCATTACCATAGGGACATTACCATAGGGTGCTATGAGAGAATCCATATGGTCAACCCCACCCGTATCCTTATTATACTTAGAGATACAATGTGAACACTTGATAGAAATACTTTTCTTTTCCATTGTAGTGAAATGTGTTACTTCGCCTTCAGGTACCTTTCCATAGTACGAAGAGATGGTATGAACCGATGTATTATCGATCCATCGGGTGATACTTATATTATCCGAAGATAAAATAATCGAACTACTACCCCTTCCTTCATTCTTCAGTTGTTTTATTGGTTTTAGCTGCTTTTCTGCACCCATCAGCCTGTTAATTCTTATAGCCCAACATACCAAATTCCCAGGGGTTTTAGTTTTAAAATCACTGGTAATCTGGAAAAGCAATTATCTGCTTATATTTTGCAGTTTATCTCATGCAAATGATGAGTCAAACGAAGTATGACATCAACAGATGCACCACAATCAGATGTTACCAGTTCCATCTTGAAACAATTCAAAAGAATAAATGGAATCAGATATACCAGCACTACATCACATTTTGTATCCCAATTTGTGCGACTTCTTAGGTAAGTATTGTTTTATAGATGATTTTCCTTTGAATGTAATCATCATCTAATCCACATTTTGATATTCCTCATTATAGGGAGCTTTGTGAAATGTCTCATGCAATTTTATCAAAATTGGTCGAATTTTTATATATTCATCTGTATTGTCATCAGTAATCATTGTATTATTTATAAAATGTATTTCAAAAATAAATAAAGGTAGTAAACAAAAATGTGTGTTGTTTATTTTAGTGCAAAATGTCCTCATATGAGGACAGATATGTTTTATACTTTAAATAAAAACCTAATTTAAATATTGTAAAAAATTTCTATCATTACATGCTATATTATGTTAAATTGTATATAAAAAAACTTACCTTGACTATATTGTAAATATTTCCTATTCTATTTGTGGTAAATTCTGAACAATATCACTATACTTCAATACTTTGATTTTATTGCAACATTCGTGTGAATTACAACCATCGGTATGTTGTTGCTATCTATTGTGTTGCATGCAAGGTAATATCTGTCCATAAATAAGGTGTCCATGAATGAATTCTGAAAAAAATTCGTAACTCTAATATTTTATAGGGTAATATTTATCCGTCCTCATATGAGGCCAGTATGCATGAGAGGGTTAAACACGCTCATTAAGCGCTAGATATAACAATTAAAACAAACCTTCTCATAACATAAATCTTAGTATTAATGGTGTTTTTTGTCACAAAAATCTAATACACATGAACAGAAACTAGAAAAATATCACTTTAAAAATCTCTGTAAATTCAACTCATCTAGTAAGTTGCGTGCACAGTTCTGAATTTTTGTCTATTACATTAACACATTCAACACTTATTGTATGCGTTACTGAGCCCTGATTATTGAGCAAAATCTGCATTATAAAATGCTTTAAAAGGTCCGAAAAGGGATAAATCGGTAACTGGCATTTGTAGTGTCGATGTTCCCCCTCTTTATATGGTTTGACTGCTATGCTTAATTTTTCACGATTTCCATGATAAGTATTATATCTCAAGATATAAAACTCGAAATTTCACCAAATTATGTATTTTTTAGACCTTGACATATATGTATGCTGATTCAATTTTAGCCTATGATCACTAAAAAGAGGACGCTGCTAACGAAAGTTTTGGAAAATATGAGTAATCATGCATACACGATCAAATGACGCAGTTTAGGAAAGCTGGATTCCATTATCATTATTCCATGCTCGTATTTCACCTTTATCCAAATTATTTTCAGAATCACTAATTTTTAACACCATTGTTTAGATGCAATATCCCGATTGCGAAATATTAGCCTTATGCTTTTTACCCTATAGATGATAATTTTTATCTTGTAAAAATGCCTTAAAGTTTAAATTTGAGCTTAATGATTAAAAATGTGTATTAATCTAAATTTTCAATTTTAAAAACAATCATAATATTCTGTTGCCGCTTTTATTTTTATTTTTATTTTTATTTTATTTTATTTTTTAATTTACTGATTAATGCAACTTCAAATTAAATTCGAAGAAAAGTATCCTTTATGTACATAATCATTGATATTATTACAATTTTTTGAGTTTATAATAACAAGGTAGAGCCCGTCAAATTTAGACGAAAGAAAATACATTTAAGAAGGAACTGTTTCATTGATTAATAATAAATCTAGAAATTTAGCTACAATAAAAAAGTACCTTTCATTGGAAAGTCTAACTCTCAAACAAAAGATATTTAACCTCAAGTTAACCAAAATACTATTTCTTTACAACTTATTTGTACAAATTATTAAAATTACTCTTTAACATTTTTATAAGAAGTAAAATATAATAAAGATCTGTTATTATGACAAATTTGTTAATTAAAGCTCTTATGCTTGGTATTCCAAAACGGAAAACAGCAAAATTCATTCCACTTTGTCATTTTAATTCAAAACTTCAAGTCTCGATTACCATTAGCTTAAAACAGATGTAAATAATTTATATTATAGTAAGTGTAAATGAAATTTTCTGAAATAATTTGGGATTCAATAAATACTATTAACAGTATTACTCTGTCATCACATAAGTTAAAATAGCGATTTTCGTAGTCTGGAATTCGAATTACTGCCAAGATCTTTTTTAGAACTTTCCAACAAAGTTAAAAAGTGTTTATGCATTCGGTTTGTCTGTTCCTCCGTCCGTCTCTTCGTCTGTCCGTCTGTCCGTCTACCCGGATGGCCGTCTGTCCGCGCTCTAACTCCCGTAAATATACTCGGATTACTATGAAATTTTTATACGTTATTGATGTTTACCCTCCCACGAACCCTACTGAAAATGAAGTTTCTACCATGATTAGTTTATTTACAGCGACAGTCAAAAGTTTTTTCGATACATTACGGCCTATGGGAAAAAATCGTTCAAATGAATTTTAAAGATGTTATACCCTGTCAAACATATTCAAATTTATATGGATTCGCAAAGTGCACTAAAATATGCATTCTGTAAAATATGCAGTGAAAATATAGCTATTATTCATTTACAGGGCCGCACAAAAGAATTTCATTAGATAATGGTAAAGGGTGGAATTGTGTGCGACATATTTTAAATAGTATAAACTGTTTCATAAATAATAAAGCTGATATATGTCACTGAAGTCTAATATAAATTATACGATACTATCTTACATAATGGGAAGTATATTCTTTCCGAAGCTGTATATGTACCCGATGATCGCTGATGGATGGATGAAATGCATTTTAATGGTGATATGCGCATTTAAGTTTCACTAAATATATGCACGTTATGGTGTGTATAAATATTATAGCTGATATACAGGGCTACCAAAAAGAGCTCGCCAACGTTACGGAATATGAGCGTAAATTACTGAAACGTGGTTCTTATATAAGTTATGCATTTTTACGCTGAACTGCATTAAATATACTAAGAAATGTTTGCAGGGAATAGATAAAATTATATACAGGGCCATGGAAAGAATTGGGTACATAGACGCCTATGAATGATAATTTATAAGAATGTGATTTCAGTTGTTTTAAAAGTGTTTTTGTTTATAATAAATTATAGCTTAATGCTGACACGTAATAAAGGTACAAGGGCTGAACAAAAGTATTCAACTGCCAAGTTTCCATCTATTAGTGTGAATTGCTGAAAAATAAATTTCAAGCTACTAGGCATTTTCTTGCTAAACTATATTTTCCCATTATATCAACTGACAGATGAAATACAGGGCTGTTCAAAAATATTGAAATACATATTTGGATATATTTGGCTATATACCCTTATATCCCTAAATAACGAAGTTTTGTTAAAGATTACATGAAGTGTTGGAAATTGCTTCATAATCTATGCTTAACGCACATTTTTTTCTTACTTGTTATTTGCTTAACTTTACGAAATGAATTCATCCACTGAAGAATCATCAAGTTCTGTAACATCAGGTTCTGAATCATCAAGTTCTGTAACATCAGGTTCTGAATCATCAAGTTCTGTAACATACAACGCTATTTTTTGGACAAAGACTACCGATCACATCATGCATATTGCCTGTCGTAGCTCTTCTACAAAGACACTCTAATCTTTTGTGAAACATTGCGTTTTATCAGTGTGTGATTTCAATTATGTTATTTTTGAAAGTGGTGTATTTTCACCTGTGAAGTATTTCTAAACAGTTGGGATCAAAATGACACATTACTACAAAACATATTTCAGTTTTAAGAATTAAAATACACGCTTTTTCTTAATGAAAGGACGTCATTTGCATCCTCTAAAGAATTCCTGTTTTACGATCCATTATTAAACAGCATCTATAAAAAATTATAGATATGACGTCATTATCATGGAATAACACACAAATCCAGAAAAAAAATCAATGTCGTCATTGAAGAAGATAATTGTGTATCTAATGGTTCATATGCCTTTATCTATTTGTTTATGATAGCTCCATGATTTTTCGGAAAATAATTCATTTGTTTTTCTTCAAAATTCGGAACATATTTTTACACATGGATTAATAAGTTTGCATTGTTTCAGCTATTTGATATGAATGAAATAGAAGCTGAGACAATAAATCACATGATAATTCCTTAAAATGAAACCTTTTTGAGCTTTAAATAAGTTTACAATAAACTAAAAATCCCCCCCCCGCATTTATTTGATAAATAAAAACGAAATAAAACCAAAATTTGTCGAGTTTTATAATAGACGATAGTTTTCGCATAGCACGCATTTGATTTTCACACTTTTCCCCTGGATATGAGAAAACAGCAACAAACATATACAATAACCTATTTTTTTTCTTCTTTTACTTTTAATAGAAATTGAGTATTTCTGTTGCCATATTTCCAAAAAAGGTATTAAAAAGTAAAAAAAAAATAATAATAATAACTCAAAAACAAATTGAGATACAGATTTTAAGCAAATTCCATTTAAAAGTACATATTTTTCCTTCTACGAAGATGTAAAATTTTAAATTGTGCAATGTTAAAAATTTGCAGTAGCAAAAATTACAAAACCGAAATCCCATTTCAAATTTCAAAGTGTTCCCATTTGCCAAATGACGTATGCGTTACGCACAGATACGTTTGGCCTTTATAAAATAGATAAAGAAGAAGTTTTGTGATCGCTACAACAAGCCAGTTTAGCAGTAAATTTAAATTGTCTAACTCGTTATAAGGCAGCTTTAACTGAACTATACTTCTGAAGATCATAATGTAACAATTAACTTTTTAAATATGTATAGTAAGTTAAATAATTTAAAATATTTTCTCATTAACTAAAATATATTTTTTTCTAAACTGCGTTACATTAATGTAACAGATAAAGAAAAATTTAACCTCTGTCAGTGCATTGCCGTTTAATTAAGTAATAACTAAGTAAATTAAGTGATTAATTAACATTTATTTAAGTTAGAATTCCATCTACTTGTCTGCACAAGTAGAAGGACGGAACAGCACTACTAGTCTGTATTGCAGAAAATGTTTTCTAAAAAAATCAGTTTTCAGTTTGGCTTTGTTTAGGAGTTGTTTTGATTTATGGGTATAGCCTATGGAAAAATGAAAATAATCTATGTACATTTTTTTCATAAGGTTATTTTATGCTATGTGATGCACAGAATGCAAAAATTTCCATCTTGATATCTGCTTTAGAAAACCATAAAATATTCTGTAAAGTAGGGAATAAGTTTTTTTCTTTCTTCATTTGAAAAGTAGAATTTTTTATCACAATTTAGGTTTAACTTCGGATGAACGTTTCTTTTATCAATCATTGATAACCCTTTTGGGTTCAATTTTTTTTTTTTTTTTTTTTTTTTTTTTTTTTTTTTGCATGCTGAAGCATGTGTAAACGTCATGTGACAATAAATTCCAGAAAGATGTTTGCGATAGTAAATACAATATTAAATTTGATAAAAGAAGTATTAACCCTTTCGAGTCCATTTTTTATTTAAAAAAATAATAATAATAGCTATAACATTAACACTAGCTATCCGAATAGATTAAATAGTGTTCGACGAATATTTCATTGTCTGGTAAATAACAAATGTTGTTGCTTTAGTACTATTCAATTCATATGCAATAGGCTACGGAACAGTTTTTGGAAATGTTTACAAAGTATTACATTACAACAAGATTTAACTGATATTCCATTTTTCTAATATTTTTGGGCTTTATTACACATTATTCTTTCAGAAAAATAACCTTTTTAAAAAATTTAAAGAATGAAATATATGTTTATAATTAAAGAATCTTAAAAGGTGCAAAGAGAACTAAGCAAGTACTTCCTTCATAATCTAGTACATTCCTACATGTAAACAGTAACAAAAGTATTTGTTACAAACAAAATAATATTCAATTAAAAGAGATGCATATTTTATAATATACTAGACCCTAAAGAGCTAAATAATGATCCTGAGACACGTTTTCGACCTTGATAAGTTGTTTTTAATTATCATATCAACCGTATCTTTAAACAATTTCCATATTTACGGCTTTTAGATAGTTTTAGGTATTTTTTATACATCTATGTCAACGTGTGTTGACCTGTCATTTTCACAAATACACGCTACTTTCAAAAAATTATCATATGGCTTCTCAACAACCTATTCAGTCCTCCACATACCACAAATTTTATCCAATTATTCATACAGATTTTGAAATTAGATTTTGAAGCATCCTATCTGTTACCCTTGCTAGAGATGCCGAAAAGACTGGTACAAAAAAGTGGATAACTCTGTGGGCTATATGGTACACATGTTTTTCATTGAGGTTAATCATAAAGATGTTGAAGTTTTAACCGGCTACTTTTAGTTGGATAGCACTTAATAAATATAAACTGAAGTACATTTTTGAAGTTGTCAGTTTAATTCTTCCCGTCAGTGTATATCCTCTTCAGACCTGAAGTACACAAATGTGTACTTCCATTCTTTTCCTTATAAAAACTAAACTGTTCGAATTTTTTGCATTTTTACTGTACTTCTATACAGCTGAATATTTTTTGCTATAAAACAAAACCAATAAATGTCAGCACTGATGAATATTACCTCATAAAATAAATATTATTTTCATCCGAGTTTCGAAAATACCTTCAAGACATTGTGGCCACGAAAGTAAGAAATATTCATGATTATTTAACTTAAATGCTTTACAATTAAAAAATTGAGGATTTGCTGATTATTTACTTGTTTAAAGACCTTAATTTTTATAATTGCGTAAATTTATATTACTGATGGTTAAATCGATGTTTTAAGGATATTAGTACTTTTATATCCATATTTGTAAATCTAAATTACCAGTCTCCTAAAGTACTGATTTCATAAAAATGACTCTTTCTGTCATCTATGGTGTCATTTCAATTATGCAAAAGCAATAAATATATATTTGTAGAGTTATTTTATGCTCAGGTCTGAAGAGGATATTCGTATTTTGATTCACCAAAGATAATGTGAATATATTGCATGTAAAGAGTATTTCACGAAAACTAATCTAGCAGCCACAAACAAAATTAAATGATAAAAGTAGTACTGAGAATTTTGTTTTTAGAACATCTTTATTTAAATTAACGTTAATATTCGAAAAATGAAATGCATGGTAATTAATAATAAATAATTTAAAATACTGAAACGTTGCAGAAAGAAGTCTTACAGAAGTTTTTAAAGTTAACTTCAAATGAATTCGCTGCGATTCCTTTTCATCGCTGTTCAATACTTTCATTTAAAAAAGTTGTCATGATTGCTTGGTTTTAAAATTAACTATTTAGTATACGAGTTGAAGTTGTATAGGATCAAAGAAAATAATTGCAACTACACATATATTTCTTTGACATCATAGTATTTATGTAGATTATTTAAAGAGCCATAAGCTGCTTTAAAAAGGCATAATAATAACAAAAACTACTGTATGATTATGAATGAATTTTCCAAATATAATGCTAAAATTTTAGTATTTATAAGGAAATACATATGATATAGAAATATTTAACTTTATTTATACTAAATTGATAATATATTAAAAATAGCTCTTTTTACACTAAACTCTACCCGGAAATTGGATTCAAACGTAATGGCAAAATTATAATAAATATTTTATATAATATGCAATGAATAATTGGAAAACGTATGGTAAAATTATAATAAATAATTTAAAGTAATAAAACATTGCAGAATGAAGTCTTCCACAAATTTCTGAAGGTAATTTCAAATGAATTCTTTACGATTCCTTTTCATCGCTTTCCAATAATTTCATTTTAAAAATCGTCGTGATTGCTTGACTTTAAAATTAACTATTTAGCATACGAGTTGAAGCTGTATAGGATCAAAGAAAATAACTTTCCGAGAATGCTTTGTGTAAAGGATTTTCGCTAATTTTGCAATCGCAGGTAATGCAGATAAAGTTTCTGGTTTCTTCATAGGAAAAAAAAATCTTATTTCGTTTCTTTTACGCTTGAAAAGAAAAGTTTAAGTTCGGCGCATTTTTGAAAGATTACATTCTATTTTCTATTGAATATAACTTAAAATTAAAAAAATAAACCTTTTAAAAACCGTACAGTGTGAATAGTTCTTGAGAGTGAATCTTACGATTGACAGTGTGAATATTTCTGATAATTTGTATCATGTTTGATTGTTTTTTCCACATTGCAACTACACATATGCTTGTTTGAGATCATAGTATTTATATAGTTCATTTAAAGAGCCATAATCTCTTCTGATCTGAGCATAAAATAATTCTACAAATATAAATTTATTGCTTTTGCATAATTAAAATGACACCATAGATTACAGAAAGAGATACTTTTATGAAATCAGTAATTTAGGGGACAAGTAATTTAGGTTTACAAATATGGATATAGAAGTACTAATCCCCTTAAAACATCAGTTGACTATCAGTAACATACATTTACGGATTGACAAAATTAAGGTCTTTAAACAAGTAAATGATCAGTGAATCCTCAAAAAATTTTATTGTAAAGCATTTAAGTTAAACAATCATGAATGCTTTTTATTTTCTTGTCCATAATGTCTTGAAGGTATTTTCGAAACTGGGATGAAAATAATATTTATTTTATGAGGTAATATTCATTAGTGCTGACATTTATTGGTTTTCATTTAAAGCAAAAGATCATTAAGCTGTATAGAAGTGGAGTAAAATTAAAAAAATCGAAAAGTTTAGTTTTTATGAGTAAAAAAATGGACGTACACATTTGTGTACCTCAGGTCTGAAGAGGTGAAGTTACTTAAAAAAAATATATAACAATAACAAAAACAACTACATGATTATGAAGGAATTTTCCAAATATAATGCAAAACTTTTAATATTTATAAAGAAATACATATGATATAGAAATATGTAACTTTATTTATACTAAATTGATAATATATTAAAAATAGTTCTGTTCACACTAAACTCTACCCAAAAATTGGATTCAAACGTAATGGCAAAATTTTAATAAATATTTTATATAACATGTAATGAATAATTGGAAAACGTATGGTAAAATTATAATAAATAATTTAAAGTAATAAAACATTGCAGAATGAAGTCTTCCACAAATTTCTGAATGTAATTTCAAATGAATTCGTTACGATTCCTTTTCATCGCTGTTCAATAATTTCAATTTAAAAATCGCCATGTATGCTTGAATTTAAAATTAACTATTTAGCATAAGGGTTGAAGTCATATAGGATCAAAGAAAATAACTTTCCAAGAATGCTTTGTGAAAAAAGATTCTCATTAATTTTGCAATCACAGGTAATGGAGAAAAAGTTACTGGTTACTTCTTCATAGGAAAAAATAAAAGGAACTTCTTTCGTTTCTTTTCGCGTAAAAAGAAATGTTTAAGTTCGGCGGTTTTTTTTTAAGATTGCATTTTATTTTCCATTAAACAAGACTCATTATGAGTAACTCTTATTAAAATTATAAAAGGAATGTATTAAATAGAATTTATTAAGCAAATGGAAATCCTTTTAAAACTGTAAAGTAGGAATAGTTCTAGTGAGTGAATCAGAATACTGACTACGTGAATAATTCTTATGATTCTTATCATATCTGGTTTTTTTTTTTTTTTGCAACATTGCAACTACTCATATGGCATCACAAAATTTATTGAGTTTATTAAAAGAGCCATAAGCTGCTTTAAGTAAGCATAAAAATAACAAAAAAATACTGCATGATTAGGAACGAATTTTAGAAATATAATGTAAAACTTTCAATATTGAATAGTTCTTGTGGGTGAATCTTAAGATTGATAGTGTGAATATTTCTTATGACTCTTATCATGTCTGATTTATTTTTTTCAACATCGCAACTGCACATATATATCACTTACAACATAATATTTATTCAATTTATTAAAGGCGTCATCAGCTGCTTTAAATAAGCATAACAATAACAAAAATTAATGCATGATTTGGAACGAATTTTCCAAATATAATGCTGAAATTTTACTCCTTCTAAGGAAATACAAATAATATAGAAATACCTCACTCTATTTATACTAAATTGTTAATATATTAAAATAAATTCTTATCACACATTTGTTAAGCTTTCACAAATCCTTCAAGTTTTTCAACCTTATTTAATTGGAAATTTCACATGAAATAGGTCATACATTTTAGTTTCTTATTTTTAGCTTTAGTTAACTATATTTTTGCTCATAATGAACTTAGTAAATAATCCAAAAAAAATATAATTATGATAAATATCGCATTTGCATTTTGATCTTTAAAAAATAAATATTTCTTTAATAGGATTTCAAATGGCAATTCAATTTTAGTTACAGTTTCTGTCGGATAACACTTCCAATTTTGAAATGAATAAAGCTTTTTTTTAATTGAATTTATCCTCAAAATAAAATTGCAACCAAAATCTAAAAAATGCACACAGGTCAAAAACTTAGACTTCAACATCAGATAATCTAAGTAAAAGGAATATTTTTAAAATATAGAAATTTGTGAAAAAAGAGAGGGGGACTTGTTTTATTTTATCATTAGATCGTAAATGTAGTCGAATGATTAGTATAGGCACTTAAGGTGTCATCAGTCACATTCAAAAGATGCATTTAATTTGTCATTGTGAAAACTTTAAGGGAAAATAAATGATTAACCATTGGCATAGCGCAGGATAGGATTTCAGGTACCTTGATGACAAATTACAATGGAGAATTCCAAAGAGAGGAAAAATTGGACACAAAATTCTTTTGAAATATTCATAAACTATATACTATTCTAATGTACATACATATGTATATAGGTACAGGTATAGATAAAGAGGTACTAAATATTAGTCGTCAAGATGTGATATGAAACATTTGAATTTTTCATAAAACAAATTGAAATGTTAATATGTTTATTTCAATTAATTAAGTATTGAAAGTTTGATAAATATATATATTGTTGCAGCGTATATGGTTCTTTTGATCTTATGGTTAGAGAACTTCAAAACTCTTTTCTCTTAGAAAAGTAGAAAATAATTTATTTACAGATCTTCAGAACAACAGTCTTCGAAACTCACAAATATTACTGGATATTCAAAAATAACTGCTCAAATCTATCGTATAAGTACAACTTTAGACCCCAGAGACTCTTTATACAACGTCTCAACACTTAATAACATTCAAAACAACATAAATGAAACTCAAGCAAACTCGCTTAACAAACGCGTTGTTCACTCAATGCCTGACTGGTAAATAATAACAACAACAGCTCGTATCGCTCTCCTTATATATAGTCTCGCCGCATGCGGTGGAAATTTCTACAAACTTCTAGAAAAAACTGGAAAACCACGGAACAACATTCAATGTATCAGTAGACCTAAGGGGGGTTACCATAAATAGGGAAGGGTTACCATCGCCAACAATCGCCAAGTTTCTCGCCAACTTGGCGATATATCGCCAAATTTGGCGACCAAAATTAGTCGCCAAAAGTGACGCCAACTTGGCGATATCTCTAATATTTCGTTAATCTGCCGTAGACATACACTGAAAATAATAGACAAGTTTGCTTCATAACAGAGACAATGTAACAAAACCTAATATTAGTAAAGAAATGGAGCTTAATAAGATTATTTACATCATTTTACAGTACAAACACTAAATATTTACAAAATTCGTAACACTACCCCCTCCTCAAAGACTGCACGTCCCGGGCAGTGCAATCCTTGAGCTAGAGGAAAACACTTAAAATAAATAAACAAACAAATAAATAAATAAATAAATAATAACAATAATAATAAAATTTACATAAATAAGAACTAATTACTATTTACATATTTACAAAAAGTGACTTTCATGACCATGGTCTGAAATTCCAGTTTTGAATTTTTAATCACTTTGGCCAAAATAAGGGGCTAGCCGGTTATAATGTACGACCTTGGGTTTGGTGTGTGGCGATTTTCGTATGCGTACGACGACGTCATTCAGCCTGTTGACGACTGTGTAAGGACCGTCCCAGTTTCTTTGTAGTTTTGGCGACAGTCCCTTACGACGTATCGGATTCCACAACCAAACTTTGTCATCTTCGTTGAACTCATGTCCAGTTGCCTTTGTGTCGTACCGTGTCTTCATCTTTTCTGATGCCAGTCCAATTCGGTTCCTCGCTAGACAATGAATCTTCTCAATCCGTGCCTGGAGTTCATCGATATATTCCTCAGGCGATGAAGGAGCGTCAGGAGGACGGCCAAACAAAAGATCAGCAGGCAGACGAAGATCACGACCAAAGAGCATTTGAGAAGGGGAGTAACCAGTGGCCTCATGAGTGGCACTCCTGTAGGCAAGCAGGAAAAGAGTCAATTTCTTGTCCCAATCCTGTTGGTCTCTAGACACCAGGAGAGAGAGGCTATTTAGGATGGAACGATTGAACCGCTCCACCATGCCGTCCGATTGAGGATGTAGAGGTGTAGTTCGAGTTTTGTCCATGCCGAGTAGTCCGCACATTTCCTTAAACACAGCCGAATCAAAGTTTCTTCCTTGATCGGAATGGATTTGAAGAGGAACTCCGTATCTGGAAACCCAGTGTTGAACTAGTATGTCTGCTACGGTTACCGCCTCTTGATTAGGAATGGCATAGGCTTCAGGCCACTTTGTGAAGTAGTCCATGACAACGAGGATGTACTTATTGCCATCAGATGTTCTAGGAAGTGGACCCAGGATGTCTAGAGCAATTCGTTCGAAAGGAGCTCCTACATTATAACGTTGCAATCGCCCACGGGTTCGCCTCTTAGGACCTTTACGTGCTACACAGGTGTCACAAGTTCGACACCACTTCTCCACGTCACTGCGAACATTATTCCAGTAGAAACGCTCTCGAACCTTTTGCAGGGTCTTCATTACACCAAAATGACCTCCTGTGGGACTACCATGCAGTTCTTGAAGGACCATAGAAATTCTCGACTTAGGGAGTAGTAGTTGCCATCTACATGTCTTTCCATCGTCAGACTCCCATTTTCGGTACAAGATGCCGTTCTTCAAATGTAAGGAATCCCAGAGAGCCCAATAACGTTTAGTCGTAGGATGGTAATGGGCCATGTCTTGCCAGTTGGGCTTCCTGTTGGACTCCTCTTTCAGCTCTAGAATTGGCTTAATTTCAGGATCAGCAAGTTGATCTTTACGCCCATGTGATGAGCATTTTCGATGGCGTATCTCCATATCGTACTCTTGAAGCTTTTGTATCCACTTGGCTATCTGGCCTTCTGGGTTCTTAAAATTCAATAGCCAAGTTAGAGAAGCATGATCAGTTCGGATCAGGAATTTTCGACCGTAAAGATAGTGATGAAAATGGTCTATGGCTTTCACTACAGCAAGAAGCTCTTTTCTTGTTACGCAGTAGTTTCAATCTGTCTTTGATAAGCACTTGCTGAAATAGGCGATAACACGCTCCTGGCCGTCGATTTCCTGGGACAGTACAGCGCCAATGCTTTCGTTACTTGCATCCGTATCAAGTATAAACTGTTTATCGATTTGAGGATATGACAGAATTGGAGTGGATGTTAAGGCCTCCTTAAGCTTTTCGAAAGCAACGTCACATTCCTGTGTCCACATAAATTTTTGATTGGCTTCTGTTAATTTATGAAGTGGTCTTGCAATCATCGAGAAGCCTTTGACGAATTTCCTGTAATAGGTGCATAATCCTAGAAAACTTCGAAGCTGGTGAACATCTGCTGGACGATTCCAATTTTTCACGGCCGATATCTTCTCCGGATCAGTCCTAACTCCTTCCGCCGAAATGATGTGTCCAAGGTAAGCGACTTTATTACGAAACAAACTGCACTTCGAAGGGCTTAACTTCAAATTAGCTTCCTTTAACTTTTGTAGCACCCGCCTGAGGTTGTTCAGATGTTCATCAAAAGATTTTCCTATGATTATGATATCGTCTAAATAAACAAGACATGCCTCATATGACAGCCCCCGGAGAACCGTTTCCATAAGCCGTTCGAAAGTTGCAGGTGCGTTACATAGACCAAAAGGCATTACCTTGAACTGCCATAATCCTTGTCCCGTTGTAAAGGCAGTCTTCTCGCGGTCGTTCGGATGGATCTCTACCTGCCAGTAACCACTCTTTAGATCCACAGTCGAGAACCAAGTGTTGCCCGCAAGTGTGTCGAGAGTGTCGTCGATCCTTGGCAGAGGGTAACTATCCTTTTTAGTGACGTCATTCAGTCGGCGGTAGTCTACACAAAATCTTGTAGAACCATCCTTCTTTCTTACTAATACTATGGGAGACGCCCATGGACTTGTCGATGTTTCGATGACGTCATTTTCTTCCATATCCTTAATTAAATTCTGCACCTCTTCTTGCTTGGCAAAAGGTAATCGTCTAGGGTGCTGTTTAATAGGAGAGTGATCTCCCGTGTCAATTCGGTGTTGTGCCATTTAAGTTCGTCCAAAGTCTTCAGATGTTTGGGAAAACAAACTTTGGAATTCTCTAATTAAATTTTCCGCAGCTTCCATCTGTTTTGGATCTAAGTCTGTATTTTGTAACAAATCCTTGACTAAATTATCTGAAGATTTCTCAGAGTGACTGGAATTTTGACTTATGCACGTCACAGGAGCACATGATGCTATCACCTCTCCTTTCTTGATAGTCCTCGTCTTATCACTGATGTTAGCAATTCTGATTGGAATGGTCTTTTTCGAGAGGTCTACTACAGAAGAAGCCACCAATACTCCTGCTTGTGTACTATTGTCTTCTGGATAATCTATATGGCCAAATCGGTAATTAGTTTCATTTTTAATTACAGCTGGAACTAAAAATTCTGTTCTTGGATCTAGATTGATGTCTTCTTTGGCTATTACTGTTTGTTTACATTCAATTTCGTTATTTAATCCAAAAAGACTTATTTCTTCAAATTTTGAAAGCATTTTGTTATTTTTGAAATCAAGTTTGAAGCCAAAATTCTTCAGAAAATCTAGCCCGATTAAGCAAGGATCTGTTATGTCAGCTACATATGCCGTATGATAATATTTCGTTTCTCCAAAGTTGATGGTTAAATTTGCCTTTCCATGTATGCCTATCATGTCGCCCGTCACAGTTTGCAGGCTAACGCATGGTGGAGTCCAGATGAGTTTAGATTTAAATTTCCGAGCCAAATCTTCTCTTATTATTGTCACATTGGCTTCTGTATCGACAATCATACGGCACTGAATTGCGTTAATAAAGCCTATCACATATAATTCATTATCACCACCACTCATTTTTGATATCTGGAGGATCTTCAGGTGGGGCTTTTCATTCTCTGGCAACCTCCGCCTCGCGAGATGGCCGAAATTTAGTTTCCCTGCTGACTGTTTAAATTTATCTCACGCTCGTGGATTTTGGGGCAATTTCTTCGGAGATGTCCTGTATCACCGCATCCCCAGCACACGTGAGATTCTGTCTTCTTGAGCTTGTTCTTCCGTATTTCAAAGCTTCAAGCTCTTGATTTATTTTCCTAATTTCTTTCAATAAGTCGATCTCAGTGTCGGAACTTTTGTTTACCGTTGCCCCTCGGACTGAATGACGATCTTTTCGGCTGGCTTGTGTAGCTGCTTCCAACTTTAAGGCATATAGTAATGCAGCCTTTAAATCCTGTACATCTGCCATTCGTACCGCTCTCTGCACTTCTGGATCTTTTATTCCGTCTACAAAATATTGCAGTGAGAGCATTTCCCGTACATTTGTTGGACAGTCAATGAATGCTAAATTTGCAAGCCGTTCAATTTCCGAGGCAAACTCTTGAAGGGTTTCACTCGATTGTTGATGGCGGCTCTTCATTTGTATTCTCGTATAATCCTTGAAGAATTTTTCGCCGAATCTCATTTCAAGTGCACAACTTAGAGTCTCAAAATTGAGTTGCGTCATATCGAGTAATGTTTGCAGCACATCGGCGGCTTCTCCTCTTAAAGATGCTGCCAGTTGACAAGCTTTCACCTCGTCACTCCATTTGTTCGCTTCGGCTACAATGGTGAATTGGGTCTTGTAAACTTGCCAGGAACTCTTTCCGTCGTATGTCGACAGCTTAACTTGCACAGGAGAAGCAGGCGGATTCCTAAATTCTTCATAATTACCACTGGACGCTGAAAGTTTCTTTTCAAGATCTTGTACTTTTTTATTTAGCTTTTCATCTACTTCACCTAGTATTTTCTATTCAACGTTACAAACTTCATTCTGAATTTTCTCTTCTACTTCCGCCATTTTCCTTTGCATTTTCTGTTCAACATTACTAACTTCATTCTGAATTTTCTCTTCTACTTCCTCTATTTTCTCTTCTACCGAGCCTATTCTTCTCTCTACCGACGAGAACTTTTCTTCTAAAGTTTTCTTCATTTCTTCTTGGCCTTTATTAATCTTTTCAGTCACATCTTCTTGGCATTTATTCATTTTATCCGCCAACTCTTCTTGACCTTTAGTCATTTTTTCCGCCAACTCTTCTTGGCCTTTTGATAACTCTTCTTGGCCTTTATTCATCTTTTCCGCCAACTCTTCTTGGCCTTTTTCGATTTTATTGGTCAGATCTGTCCTTAATCCGTTAATAGCTTCTAACAGTTCTTTCAGTTGTCCGTCCATCGTTCTTGTTTTCGCCATAAGATCCCGACTCCTGACACCAAATGTGCAGCGTATATGGTTCTTTTGATCTTATGGTTAGAGAACTTCAAAACTCTTTTCTCTTAGAAAAGTAGAAAATAATTTATTTACAGATCTTCAGAACAACAGAGTCTTCGAAACTCACAAATATTACTGGATATTCAAAAATAACTGCTCAAATCTATTGTATAAGTACAACTTTAGATCCCAGAGACTCTTTATACAACGTCTCAACACTTAATAACATTCAAAACAACATAAATGAAACTCAAGCAAACTCGCTTAACAAACGCCTTGTTCACTCAATGCCTGACTGGTAAATAATAACAACAACAGCTCGTATCGCTCTCCTTATATATAGTCTCGCCGCATGCGGTGGAAATTTCTACAAACTTCTAGAAAAAACTGGAAAACCACGGAACAACATTCAATGTATCAGTAGACCTAAGGGGGGGGGTTACCATAAATAGGGAAGGGTTACCATCGCCAACAATCGCCAAGTTTGTCGCCAACTTGGCGATATATCGCAAAATTTTGGCGACCAAAATTAGTCGCCAAAAGTGACGCCAACTTGGCGATATCTCTAATATTTCGTTAATCTGCCGTAGACATGCACTGAAAATAATAGACAAGTTTGCTTGATAACAGAGACAATGTAACAAAAACTAATATTAGTAAAGAAATGGAGCTTAATAAGATTATTTACATCATTTTACAGTACAAACACTAACTATTTACAAAATTCGTAACAATATTTTTTAATTGATTTCTATAGATTTAAATGAGATATATCAGTACAATTATTTTACAGAACCTACAACTTACTAGATGATAAATTCTCTAAAAACACTCGATGAGTGAAAAATGTTAAGTTTGTAATTTATAATCAATTATGCTAGCTTTTAAATAAAAGGATAACTTCAAATATATATAATTCAATTTTACTTACTATACGGTCTCAATTTTTCTAATGGCGATATTTAGTATTTTTAATTATATATTTAACTATACTACCATTAAAGGTTTTCATTAACTTTATTTTTATAACTCTCATTTTAAAATCTTAATCTTAAAACTTCATTCTAGGTATTAATGATTCAAATTATTTACTTTTTAATTACTTGAATTTCAGTTTATATTTTAATACATTATTTAACACTTAAAACATATGTATCAACGTAATTTCTTGTATAGTTTTTATAAAAAAAATATTTTTTTATTTTTTTTTTATTTTTTTTTTTCATTTATTTATTTATTTATTTATTTTTTACTGAAAAGAATGAATGATAAACTTTTGTTTGTTGACGCAACAAGAATAGAACAAAATTGGAGACAAAATTTTTTCGAAATATTCATAAACTGTATAACCTTCTAACACACACATATATATATGTATACATATATATATACTAAATATTACCCGCCAAGATGTAATTGTAAACGAAAAACTTTTCATTAAAAAATGAAAGTTTAATAATTTGATTTAAATTAATTAAGTATTAAAAGTTTGATAAATTAATATATTGCATACGTAATTCCGATAGCTTTAAGGCGATATATTAGTATAAACTTTTTAGAAAACCTAAAATGTATTAATAATAAGCTTTATAAAATAACATAATAACGTGTAAAACGTTCTGTTTGTAATTTATAGATTACGTTAGCTTTTTAATAGAAGAATAACTACAAATATCGAGCATTTATTTTTACCTACTACAGTCACAAATTATTTAATGACAATATTTAACATATTTTAATTTTTCTTTTAACTATATGACCATTTAAAGTTTCCATTACCTTGTTTATTACCACTCTCATGTTAAACTATCAATCCTAAAACTTCAATTCTCGCAACTAACGATTTAAATTAGGTAGTTTTTAATTACTTCAATTTTATTTTATATTTTCTCACATTATTTAAGTATTAATACTTGGATATCAAGGTAACTTTTTGTATTCTTCGTAAATGATATTTTTCTGATTTTTTTTTCTTTCGGAAAAGAATCTATAGTAAACCTATCTTTGTATACACATACACACACATTTATGTAATAGTCTTGAGATTGATCAGATAATTTAGCAAAATCCGTAGATCTGTTACTTTTTTTTAATTGATAATTGCATGCAAAATACTATAATTGAAATATTTTTAATTTAAAATTAATTTTTTTTAATACTGTTGAGTGTTGAATTTTATTATTTCTTCTCATGAAATAGAATATGACAGTTTCAAAATTAATTATCTTAATAATAATAATAATAATAATAATAATAATAATAATAATAATAATAATAATAATAATAATAATAATAAATGAATAAATAAATAAAATAACAATAATAAATATTATAAATAACAAAAATACATGTCCTTCTAATAGCCGTTGGTTTCGAAACCCTGTTTTCTGCCATTAATTCATAGCCTTAAACCGATGAGTTAGACCACTTAAACAACCGAATCTCATCGTGTTTTTCTCTAAAATTGAACAGACTATGTTTAATTTCACGCATGCACAAATGTTTCAATATTGCACTGAACTGATTTTTTTTCTTATCAGTGTTAAAACATATGATATATTCTGAAACAAAAGCATAGATGTTTATTTATGTAGGACAACGTAATATTAATATGAATTAAAATTGGCAGCAACCTTTTACAAATCATCAACGATTTCAAAAAGCAATCTTTATGTTTAGAAACCTCAGAAAACAATAAAGTTTCAAGATTTAAAGAAACATTTTCTTTTGTTGCCATCGATTTTCTAAAACATTACTGAGTATCTTTTGATAGAGTACTTATTCGTTTTCTGAAACAGGAATAACAAATTTTATGATTTTATTTGTGTTTGAGTAAGCATTTTCACGATCAACAGTACAGTTTTACTGACAAACGTGATAAATTAACAGCATTAACATTAAATATAGCATCATTTTGTTATTCTTGCATTTATAAATTTGATTACGAGTGAAAAACGCTTGACACAAAACTGCTAGCATCCTAAAATATATATATATATATATATATTCTGATTTGAGTAACTGCTTTCGATGCTATAAACATTGTTCGTAAACCCCTACGTAAGTCAGTAGCGGCAGAAAGAACTTAATTTTTATACATTATTCTTTAGTGTGAAAAATGCGTTTGTGTTTAATATTTTAAAAGACAAACGAACGTTTTTCGATTTCGTAGGTAAATCAGATAAGCTTAATGTATATTAATGAAAATTTCATTTTCATAAGCTATGATTTTGTTTTATGTTCTTTAACTGAATTATTGTATACCAACTAAAAATTTAGGTAAAATAATGAGAAAAAGGATTTATATTCATGGTCATATAAAAATGGCAACCAGAATTTTTAAATAAAGGCAGTGAATATTACGTTTATGAATCGGTGTGTTACATCTTATTCACGACATTGTGCCAAGTTTGTGAATCGGTGTGTCACATTTTACTAAGGCACCTTCCCAGGTATAAGTTGTGGATTTGGACGAGTATGGTATCGAAAAAAAGATCTTGTCAAGTACATTAAAAAGTGCAATGGAACCCGTCCAAATCCAACCGTTTTTGAGACATCAGCACTTGAAGTCTGAATGTATAAATAAATAGACAGGCAGGTATATAAATTGTTCGGAAGTTAAAAATTTCTTTGCATTGTTTTTAATCCTTCTGCCAATAAATTTTCCCACACTACGAGGAAAATCTTTATACCCAAACATTTCCAGTTATTTCTCTTCTTTTAGAGAGGCAATTTGCATTCTACGAAGTTTTAGTGTACGGCTTCATTCGGAGAGTTTTTTTATCCGTTTTTGTTATTTACAGAACTGTGTTTTATGTAAATTTTTCGACAAGTATGTGGCGTGACGTAATGGATAATCTGTATATATATATAGTGTGCAAAATAGAAAGTATTTCTTAGGCTGGCTTGACTTGCGAACAATTTATATACCTGCTTATCAATTTATTAATTTACTCATTCACATTTCAAGTTCTGATATCTCGAAAACAGTTGCTGTCGGACGGGTAGTTCCATTGCACTTTTTAACGTACATGACAAGATCTTTCTTTTGATACCATACTCGTTCAAATCCACAACTTGCACCTGAGAACGTTCTAGTTAGTCTCGAATTTCTTTAATTGAATACATTGTATAACGACTAATAATTTAGGTAAAATAATCAGAAAAGGTATCTATATTTATGGTCAGATAAAAATGGCAACCGAATGTTCTAAATAAAGCAATAAATATTAAGTTTATGAATCGGTGTGTCATATCTTCTAGACGACATTGCGCGACGTTTATGAATCGGTGTGTCACATCTTAGTCTCAACATTGTGCGACAATTTTTATAATTTTTTAATTGAATGCATTGTATAACAACTAATAATTTTAAGTAAAATAATCAAAAAACGATCTATATTTAGGGTCATATAAAAATAACAAACAAAAGTTTTAAATAAAGGCAGTAAATATTACTTTTATGAATTGGTGTGACATACGAAAAAATGCGTCATATCTTAGTCTGGACATTGAGCGACATTTCTTTTAATTTCTTTAATTGGATGCGTTGTATAATGATCAATACTTTTAGGTAAAATAATCAGAAAAGGGATCTAATTTATGGTCTTTTAAAAATAACAATCAAATTTTTTAAACGAAGTCAGTGAATATTACATTAACGAATCGGTGTGTCACGCAGCACTTTCGACATTGTGCGACACTCTTTAAGAGATCTGGTCACTCAGCTTCCGAATTTCCCTCGCTAATGTAAAGATGTGTGTTTGATGTATTCGTATATTTAAAATATCACCCCGAGAAATTAATATTTTTTACTTCTATTTTTTTCTATACACTTCTTAAAAGGTGTCGCTGTTTTTCTTAGTTTTCAAAATTTCTATAAAGTATATACTTATTTTTATGCGAAGTTTTAAATTTACTCAAAGTTTGTCAGCCTTTAACAGATAAAATATTAAATTAAGCATATATTTTAGAAATATTTTGAGAACTAAGAAAGAAATAAACCTCCTTTAAGAAAAGTACACAGAACAAATAAATTAAAAATATTAATTTCCCCAAGTGATATTTGAAATATACTAATGCATCAAACGTTCATGGACTTAACATTACGAGGGAATTCCGAGTCTTAGTGACCAGCGTTCTGAAGGCCTGACGCGACGGGTAGAGTAGGCAACTGTAACAATAACGGATATAAAAGACTGCTACATAAAAGTATCCTATGTTTTTAAACATGACTCTATTGTTTATATGATTAAAAAATAAGAAATATGAGCAGTGCAGTATTTGAATAGATATAATACAATAATAGTGCCATATTTCTATAAAAATCTCAGCACGTTTAAGCTAGATACAATGCATTTTCAAAAACGTAAAAAAAAAATAAAAAATAAACAATTTGAAAGACATTACAATATTTCCATTTACACTGTAAAAAAAAAAAATCAAGAGGTTACTAAAAATTTTTTAGTAAATTTGTATTCCACAGAATTTTTTATTAACCATTACAAACTTTTTTTTTGCAAGTGAAACAAGCATTTCTTTTGTAAACTGAACATAAGAATTTTTTGTATAACTAACTTAAAAATTTTTAGTATGAACCACCAAGCAAATTTTAGTTAGCTCCAAAATTATTTTAATAACCATTACGTGCGCCCGAAGGGCAGGAGGTTCCTTCGAGCTGCACCAGACTTCTGAAAGGGAAGATTTTCGGCAAAACTGCAATAGATGGCAGCACCAAACTTTTTCATAATCCCTTTACTAAAGAGTACTTGCACTACATACATTCGGGGTGTATTTGGCAGTGTCTTTTGGCCAGCATCGAACCCGGAACCTTTTAGTCTCTAGTCCGTTACTATAACCACTATGCTATCAGGGCCACACCAAGTGAGTTTTAGTAATAGTTATTAAAAATATAAAACTATTAACTCTTTTCGTTGCTAACTTTTTTCTAGTAATTCTTACACATTTTCTTGTAACCGACTAAGATTACTAAAAACTTTTTAGTAATTACAAGGATCACTAAAGTTTTTTTAGTAGGTCGACCCTTTTTTTTTTACAGTGTATATATCTATTCACGAAAGCACATTATAGAATATCAGTATGTTTATTATTGTCAAAGTTTACTTTCCAAATAAGTTCTTATTTACTGATTACTTGTATATAGATTATATTGCTCGCCCGCAAAAAAAGTGACATATCTAGACAAAAGTGAATTTCAAAGGAGAGGAAAAGAAAAAATTGCATGATTTTACTAAAACTTTAAATTCTACCACTTAACTTTTCATGTAAGAGTAAAAACATGCATAAAAGTAGAAAATACTTAAAAATAAAAACATACGACAACATTCGGAGAATTGATGAATTTACTTTTTACGCAATCTACCCCTCCTCTAAGGTTACGAAGTGATAAATAGCGTAATAAATTGATTTGCCGTTTACCTGCTCTTATAAATCTTTTTGTATACACTGAGAAAAATATATAGTTCTAACATCTAGAATCTAAAGTGGCTCTAGAAAAAAGTAGTTCCATGTCATCCTTATAAATTCTAGCTTTGTTTGCTACAGAGTTTGAGTCGCCTATTAGAATTCAAGAGCGTTTTCCTATATTCTCGTTGTCAAACTTATTTAAAAATCTCTACAAATAGATGCGAGTTTTGATTCAGTTGGAAGAGTTTTGATTCAGTAATTATAATTTAAGTTTATGAAACCCGAAATCTAGGGAATATTTCCCGTTACTGAAACGATTCGGTATCCTTTTGTCACCTAGAACACAAAAGACTAAAACTGCTAGGTCATTTCGTCTATTCAGCTTAGTTTCGCGTAGTTCGCTCATCTATGGTTCTAGTTTAAGTATTCAGAAAGTGACTAACTTTTCATTATAGGTGAAGGCGGTGTATAAATTTTTTTCTCAATGTAGCAAGATACATCTATCACACACCTATTCGTGGATTAAAATGCAAAATGAATTTTTGAAAAGCTCTTTTCTTGCAAAAAAAAAAAAAAAAAAAAAAAAAAAAAAAAAACCTCATTGTAAAAAAAAATTTGTAAAATTTACGGCAAAATTAGATGCACATTATTTTATTGTATTAAATTTTGCTGCAATTTTTACGGCAAAAATTGCTGGTAACATTGCTGCGCCGTAAATTTAACGGATTTTCTTTTAGAATGTGCGGGTGAGCGATATCTGTGAGAAATATTTAAAATTGAAAATTATGAAATGCAAAATATTTCGAAGTGTTGTCTTATTTTATAGAATCATATGTAGACTGCTTTTTGGAAACTATATACTGAAATTTAATTGTACTTGAATAGATTAATTCTTAAATTATTTTTCCTAGTTATTGGCTGATGCATCAAAAGGCAGGGAATGGGTATATATCATTGAGTTTTTAAAACATACACTAATATAAACTTTAATTATAAGTCAAAATTTCCAAGTAACATAAGAAAATCCTTTTTTACATATTTATATCTTTTACATTAATGCATAATTCAAGCTTACAAAAATATAAAGTATTTTTTGTAAAAATGAAATTGTCTTGAAATGTCATAGCCATGAACATTTCATCATGCAACTGCTAATTTAATATTTAATTATGAATAATTTAAAATCATTAATACTATATACAATATACTACACTAACAATATACTATAATATGAATCATACTGACACAGATATGTCTGCTGTACAGCCATTTAAAGACCCTCATAAATATGCATTAGTATTCAGACATGCATGGTTGTTATAGGTATCGTTACGGATAATATTGTTCTCGCAAGAAATATTCTCAACAGTTTACAGGAACTGGATATTTTCTTGTTTAGAATAACTTTCTAAAAATAGAATATAAATTTACAAAATTGATCAATATTAGAGACACAGACGTATTAATTTCTAAAATACTGAGCCGCTTGTTAAAACATTTTAAAATGCATTTTTAACATGTATTTATCAGATCCTACGTATATATATGTGAAATGTGTATTCGGATACATGCGTACTTAAGTGTAATTTAACTCTATAGTTAATAATCGCATTGAAGCTAAAAAAGGAAATAGAAAATATTACTATTGAAAAATAATAACAAAATGTCTGTGACCGCGTGTTCGTGTGTCGCATTTGTGTTTTCCAAAAAGCGTACCTATACCCAGAATGAAACGAAATTTTATGTATTCCTCGTGTTTATGTATTTACTCGTGTATAACGCGCACTTTTTCCCCCGAAATTTAAGGCAAAAACACTGGGACGCGTTATACACGGGGTATTTTTTATTGCCTTATGTAACCACACGATATACGTATGAATCAAGAAATGTATTCAGAGAAGAAATTAAAACTGGGATCTTAATCTTAATCTGAGTAGGAAGTATCCTGCATATTTATTTCATTTCTTGCACGTTTTTTTTATACAAAAATGGTAGTAACATTAATTAAATACTACTTAGCAATCTTCATTGCCGCTAATGCTTTTTATGTAACGGTAATAGCAAAAATTCATTTAATAGATACATATTTGCACTATAAATAAAAAAATCTGTAAGGTTAAAAAATTCTTCAGAAATTTTTTAGGAAACATTTTATCTAACTGCGACCCTAGTTATAGGCAAAATTTTAGTAAGATTAGTATAATTTTACTAAATCCATTTGTAAAGCTACAGATTTATATAGATATACCAAAATTAGTTTTGTAGCATTATCTCTCTCTCTCACTCACAGATTTCTAACGAAGTCTAGAAAAAAGAATTTCGACTTGTTTTGTAGCCTGACGTAACATTTATTTCGAATTCTTTACTGAAATTCATTTCATGCATCATTCCCTTGTATGTCAAATTTATGGTGCGCATTATATACGGGATACAAAAAATCGCCATTTTTCTTTGTAAAATACTAGGTGTTCGTTATACACGAGTAAATACGGTATGTTTACTTAATGACAAAGAACAAGAGGGACACTACGTCGCTATTGAATCTAGTAATATTCGGTAGAAAACGAGCGAAATAATAGCGGTTTTTCTGTAGCTTTCTGTATTTATCGTAGTTCTGTTGCACATTGGTGACTCGTGCAGAACTTTGGATCCTACTAATTTGGTTATTCGAAAACAGAACAACTAAAAATGCTGATTTTATTTAATGTAGCGATCGAGATTAACTCGTTTTCGTAAAAATTCAAGATGGAAATAAATTTCTTATGGTATTGTACCAACAATATTGAAGAATTAACACTTATCATTACTTTTTTTAGATCTCCGTACTTAAAAAGTCAGACCGGGACCATTATAAGATCAGAAGAATCTATCTGTCAGTCGTTCACAGCCATTTTTCTTGTACGCCAAGGAGCGTGGAAAGTTCAAATTGGGAGAAATAAAAAAAAGGCTACTGACCAACACATTTACAGATTATTAGACATTCACAAATATCGTTAGAAGAAATGTTCAGGACTCATTAAATAACCCGAAAAAATGTTTCTTAGTGTGTGGGGTGCATGTGAAAACTTCTGTAACTCTGAACTGAAAAACATATTTCTTAGGTACTATAGGTATTAGTTTTAGGTATTATATTTTCAGAGATATCGCCAAAAATGCGGAGCAAAAATATATTCCTCAACCATCTGTTTCTGAATCTAATGAAACTAAAAGTATGAAAAAATTTCAGTTATCGGACTTTAGCTTAAACCTTGCTAGAAAACTATAGAGATTACCCTATATTACACATTTTTTAGAAGAGCTCATTTTTCTGCTACACACAAATTTCGATTTGCGGGCATTCAGAAATTGAAGAATGCTGTAGGAAGTTATCGTAGCAGAAGCATAAAAGCATTGAAAACCAAATTTTCGGAAAAGATCATTAGTAATTGGCTGAGATATTAACTAATACGGACGGTTTGGGCATACATAATGGCAAATGCGGCTTTCAATACTCTTTCCGTGTCTTAAAAAGTTAATTATAACCTATTTGGAAAAACGAGGCAGGGACCAAGGCGGCATTTTAACTTTCGAAGCGTGCTCAGCATAATATCAAGTTTAAACACTTGATAAGGTTTTTGTTTTAGCTATACTGCAAAAGTAAAAGATTATTACTACACTAAATTTAGTTTTATGAAATGCGAAATGAAATTTAAATATGCATTATATTTATTGTTAAAAATACCGATTTAAGATTATCATAAACAGATTTGGATAAGATTTAAAAAAAAAAGAGTTATACAGAATACCAATATTCGATAGTATTTAGTCTCAACTTTCGTTTGAATTTTTATAATATATTCAAATTAATATTTTTCAAATGAACACAGCTATACCCAGCCCTATGTTGCATTGTTTTTTACAAAGTCTTATTACTCTTCTAACAACGACTTTTTTTAAAATAATGCATTTAGTAATTCATTTATTTATTGTAGGAACATTCTGACTTCTAATAATACTTGCATTTGGCCTTTTATTTTATTTTTAAGGCTAGCGTACAGAAGAAAGACACACCTAAATAGTTATTATTTTTTTCTTTTTAATACAACATCTGAAAAAAATCATTTATTCAAAATAAAATAAGAATTTTTTTCTCTATATGATTACTATTTTTGTTAGGGGATTTTGTAAGTGTATAAATACGTAGCATCTGTAATCCTTGACTGGTCCGTCCATTTGTCCCCATAAAACAGCGCAAAATCTACACAACCCTATTTGAAATTTAATAGTACATAATCGGCACATCTCAATCATTACAATTAACAAAACAAAACTAAAACAGATATTAATAAAAGTATTTTTCATTCTATTATATCCTACGATACGTATTTAATTCAAAGATGATTTGTAATTATGATAGGTAATGATTCTAGGTTTCTATGGTGATTACGTCCTATTTAAGGTTGAATCACATTATTTTCGTATTGTTGAATTTGACACACATAATCGTAATAAATTTTGTAATCATGCTTTTTCTAAAGACTACAACAACAAATATACTAAAATCTGAATATTTGTAAAATTTGTTACACAGGGGAAGAAGTTAGGAAATTGGGATACGGAGCACATTGGGACAAAGGCCTTTTCTTATAATATTCAAGTGGAAAAAAAATCTCAAGAAATGTCAGACGATTGCACCAGTATTCCCTATTTGGGCATGTATTTGCAAGTTTATGGAAAAAAAATAGAAGGATGTTAGACAAGCAACTCAGCTGAGTGGAATCAGTTGAAAGGGAAGATTTTTATTTAAAGAAAAAATGGAGCATGCCTGGAACTTTATTTACCCAAATAATAAAGATATAGTTTCAGTAAATAAAGATCTTGTTTTTAAACTTCCTCAGTCAATAATTCTATTTGAGCCATCATTAAAGGCATTAAAACCATGAAATTCTGAGTAAATGTAAGAAATGTTAATGTTCAATAGTAATACAAAAATGCTTTATTATTTTTATATTATTAAAAACTAGCATACGCAGCCCGCTTCGCCGGGCTTAATTTGAAAGTTTATTTAATAATTTATGTGTATGGTACGCTTCTCTCTCAGCTGGCGACGGATCCCCCGGTGACTCTACGCTTCTCTCTCAGCTGGCGACGGATCCCCCGGTGACTCTCCCCGGACCATCGGCACTCCACGTGCGTCGGGTGAGCGTCAGAACAAACTTTCAGCATATACATATGGGTGGTTGTACTTGAATGCACAGACCTGCGCGTTTTTTTCTATCTTGCTTTTATACCTCTGGACCGAGTTGGCGCATTGCCAAGATTTGCTTCCTCTGGACCGAGTTGGCGCATTGCCAAGATTTGCTTCCTCTGGACCGAGTTGGCGCATTGCCAAGATTTGCTTTCCCCTGTGCCTCAATTAATTAATTAATTATCCTCAGAATTCCTTTTATTTATAGAGATTGATGTGCATAGATAAGCATTAATTTTTTTGCTGGTAGTACAAAACAATGTAGTATCTGAATCTGTCCCATGTCATTTTAACTCTGTCCCAATCTACCTAGTGCAGGAGTAAGTTGGGACAATATTTTTTTATTTTAATATTTAAATAAAAATAAATAAATAAATAAACAACTTTTTAATTTTGTTTGAGGCTTTAAAGATTACCAAAAACTGTAGTTTACAAAATAGTGATATTAATTATTTGAAGTAATGTAAATAATAAGTATCGCAATATGTCCCCTTTTTCCTTACAGAAACACATCATTCAAAACGTTTGACCTATGATTTCTGACTTGGTTTCTATTATGATGATTCTACACAAACTCTAAAAAGTGCTGTTTGTAAATTATTACACGTTACATTTTTAAGGGGAATATAATTACATTATTAAATAAACCAAATTATAATAGTTAAGAATGTATTTATTAATAACACATGACCTTGCTTACTGGCACACAAAAACTTTAATATAAATTTGTACAGCAAAACATAAAATAATATTTAAAACCTACGTTTCGAGCTGCATCTGCAGTCCTCTTAAGGACAAAATACTATTTTATTTGGCATTTTATTCTGAGGACGACTGCAGATGTAGCTCGAAACATATATTTTAAATGTTATTTTATTTTTATTGAACAAGTTTGTATTTTATCCAGAAGACGACTGAAGATTCAGCTCGAAACGTAGATTTTGAATGTTATTTTATTTTTTATTGAACAAGTTTATATTAAAGTTTATGTGTACCAATGAGCAAGTTAATGTGTTTTTAACAAGTACATTCTTAATTAAGAAATCAAAATTTGCCGAATATTGAATTTCGTTGTCAGCAAAATTATTCATGCAAATTTTGTAAAAATATTTAATATACAGAAAGTTTTTCTTCTGGAACATTCATTAAAATGTATATAATGAAAGATTTTTTTCTTTTATAATGGTAAATTTTAATCATTTAAAAAGATTATATATATATATATGTGTATATATATATATATATTATTTTTCAGAAAAAAATAATTTAATTAAAATGTCACTCAATTTTGTGTATTTTTTGGAATTTCAAATTTCACGGAAACTTAAATAATAAAAAAATATTTCAGTAATTCACCACTAAAGATTCACATTTTTGGACTGAATAAATAATGCAGAATTTTAATCGATTCTGTAAATTTTCAAGTATATACTTATGCATAAATTAAAAATTATTATTATGTAATATTTCATTGTAAAAATTAAACATGAAATAATTTCCTTTGGAAAAAAGAAAGAAATATAATAAGTGTATTATGTAATTAGTCTGAATATTAATGTAACGTATAATGTCATTTTAAATCTCGTTATTAAATATTTACATTTTAAATTCAATTATGAAGGTTTTGAAGTATTATTATAGTAAAATATAGTAACTTATCTTGAAATATTCATCCATATTGATTTATATTATTTCCTTTAAAAATAAAGTAATCAGGAAAAGTTACACATCTGACAATTTGTTATATTTCTTCTATAAAATCAATACTTATCCTAATTATTTATTTTGATGAAATTTAATATTTAGTTATTACACGTTATATATTCGGTTATAATTTCAAATTTATTCTTATTTTCTTTCGTTCTTTGTAAAAAATTCTTTAAACAATTAGATACACGTGTACCGAATGAGTGGAGATGTGTACCCAATGATTCAATGCCAGACAAGGGAATTTATTTAACATCGATAAAAGACTATTGCAGTAGAGTGGCTGCAATTTAACTATGATCAAATTCAGATTGAACACTCAAAGAAAAAAAATTTTAATGCAAAGGGCAAAATTTAACTAACATCAGGAACTAACTGCTAGGTAACTCGTACAAAAAAATCCAACTGGCTGACTAAAAAGCTGAAAAAATGAGATGATGTTGTTTATAGTAAAACCCGCAGATTCTGAATTCCTTTAATAAATTCCTACACTCTTCATCACGATGTTGAACCACTCTGCAGATTAACTCGAAAACAGCTCAAACAGACGCGGTGTAAAGTAGAGCTAAAGATTATACGTTTATACGAGTATACGTATAATACGTATTATACGAAATACGTATTTGCTATACGTATAATTCGGCATCGGCAGTTATACGTATTACACGAAACAGCATATACGGTATATCGTATATACGTATTTTACCCAAGCGATTAAACGTATAAACGTTTAAACGTTTTTCATTCAATGTATGAAATTTGATGTTTCAATATTTTTTTGCGGATTAGAGACATTGAGAAATATCCGGTAGAGTATCTTTATCGCGATTTTTTGTTCAAAGAACTACGATGTGTTTACTTAACTACTACTTGTTATACTGGTACTTAAAAAAATCTGAATACTTCCTCAGTTTATATTTTGTTTTTTTCCAGAAAACTAAGTTATTTATTATAAAATGTCTTACATTAGTTGTGGGTAGAATCAAACTAATCTTTGGAAAATCTGCGACGAAGTACTTAGTTTTTTATATTTTCTTGTATCTTTAGAAGAAGAAATTATTGGATTCGGGAATACTTTCGACGGGTTTACACGTTTTAAGGGTAAGAGAGTCCGAAAAACATGTTTTTATAAAATATCTGCCTGTCAGTTTAGGAGTCTGTGACTTTGTCTGTCTGTATGTGACATGGATTTTGTGGGTTCTCTATCTCAAGACCTAATACACAGAATTAAGTAACATATATGAGGGAGACTGGGGCACATGTGAAAATGGGGCATATGAGAACATTGCCATTTTTCACTAGTTATTATATGTTTTTTTATTTCAAAAAATTACCAAAGATGGGAGCACCTATAGACATATGGAAAAATTTTTTGAAACTCTTCGACATTTTGTTTGTCCTCAGGAGCCAAAATACTGCTTACTGAACTCAAAAGTAAAATCTTCAGCTTCATAAAAGAATAATTTTATTTATTTATTCTTTTTTTTCTTTATTTAACATATACTATGGATACTATTAAATATTTATGATATTTTTTATTTTTAAAATTGAGAAATGCTAATGATTTGTCATTTTAACTCTTGTGGGAATGTGGACACTTATGAAGAGTTAAGTTGGGGCAGATCTGAATAAGTCATTAAATTGCCCAATAATCATTCAGTGGTCCTATTCCTTTTAGTTAACTTCGTGAAAATAATGCCAGCTCCATGATCTATATTTTTATAGAAATAGAAGATATTTCTATCTTATAAAGTTGATTTTATATAATAGAAACTTCTACAAACACAACTGTCAGCAAATACATAAAAAGCTACAAGCTCTTTACGTTCAATTGGTAATTTAAATACATTTCATGTTTTCTAAATTGCAATAAATGCTATACATTATTTTATTTAGCAGTTTTCAATACTTTTTTTATGTATCATTAATGCAAAAAATGCTACGTTTAACAACTTTGCAAATTTTTCTGTTTCATTTGTTGCAAACTTGTAGTATTAATTTACTTCCATTTCCAAAACATCTACTTTATTTGGTGTTTTGAAAATAGATAAATATATTAAGAAAATAAAATTTTTAAACTTATAACTACCGTGAAATCTCCATTATTGACTCCCCCCTTTCTTTCAAAAGCAAAAGAAATTAAATTTGAAGGAAGCTTATAAATGTAAAACAATTTTTTATCCTTAATTTACAGGTAAATAAGGCAAATATAGGAATGAGAATCTTTCGCCTTTTGGTAGTTTTCCTATAAATATTATCCAAATGCCCCCTCCCTAAAATCTCCCTCTAACAAAAAGCCCTAAGCAAAATTTAATTTCTTTAATTATTTTCTCAAGTTTACTTCTTTACTTTTTTTTTTTTTGCTATATTGCAACAATATTTTATCAATTATCTAAGCCCCCCCCCCAAATCTACTTATTTTTATTTTATAATATTTTGCTTAAACATATCACTGAGAAACTAAGTAAATATACATATATTTTTCGTTATGGTGAATTTAATAGATAGTACAACTAATGATTAAGGTAACATATGAAAAAGATAATAAAAACATGTCAAAAATTTTTTTTCCTTGTGTTCGCATGTTTCCCTTATGTGCTTACAACTGATCTTTCGTTGGGGCACATATGAACATTTTTTTTAATTCAATAAACTATTAAGAAAAGTAAGAAGAACTGTAAAGTTAATTTAAAAAAAATACCATGCGTAAAAAAAAAAGTTCTGTTTAATATATAGAGTAGTTTTGCTTATAGAAATTAACCCAGTTATGACAAAAAGCTGTATTTATGTGAATTGTTCACATGCATCCCAGTCTCTCATATATATTCAAGTAGTCCCTGGTAGAAATTTTTTCGGACTAGTTTTGTATGTAAATCGTTCAACAGGTGGTTCTACTTTGCTGTATTTTATTTCCGATTTCTGGAAAGAAGCTCTATCTCTAGAATTAATGCGCGGATTTTCATCAAACTACAGATTCAGTTATGCTTGATATGAAGTGATTCTATGTATGTTTTGGTGAGAATGTCAAGATTAAACTAGTCGTTGGAGGCCACCGTAATTTTTACCCATCATGGATATGTATATGAAAATAAAACACTTGAAACTATTTATACAATGCATTGCAATTCATAAACAAAATTTAAATATTGTTAATATACATAGTAGTGCTATATTAAAGAACTGCTGATGTACCAATTTCGACAAATTATATAAAACGCCACACTACTCAAGTAGTACCGAACTGCGTAAAAGAAACATCCTTATAACTCCAAAAATAATATTTCTATTAACTAACAATTAACTGCGTCGGATTAAGCGTCTTATTTTCAATTAAAATATACTTCTGAATTGAAATTTGAATGAAATACAGGGTCATGAAAAATCGAAGAATGTGGAGAACAAGATTACAAATATCTCGGCAACTAATAATCCGATCGACTTCGTTCTATATGCAAAATGTGTGTTATTTTATTGCTCTTTACGTCCATTCCTTAGAACAAAAAAATTCGAAAATTTTTATATACCTTTCATCAGAACGAATTTTTCGAGAGTCCGAAAAAAATAGTTCCGGATAATAGAGGTTGCTGATATTAAATAGGGTTCGTCCCATTCTTACATACTTACTACATACAAAATTTCAAGTCTCTATCTCAATTTGTTCGGGAGATAGAGCGTTTACAGACAGACAGACAGACGGACGGACGGCAAATTTTTTTTTTCTAAAAATATGTTTTTCGGAATCTCCACTATCTAAAACGTGTAAATCCGTCAAAAAAAATTTTCGATTTTCAAAACGATTGCAAGACTTACCCTATACTACGTATGATGGGTAAGTAAAAATGAAATTTCATTATACATTAACAGAGTTAGAAAATATTAGCTTCATGGAAAGAATAGCATTTACGCTCGGGTGCAATCTTGAGTGTAAAACAATAAGTGAATAAAGAATTTTTAAATAGTTAAAAAGAAAAAAACTAAATTTAACAAGAATTCACAATAAATCTGAAACATTTATTCTCTCATTCTTTCCTCAAAAAGTGTTTAATTTTGCTGGCTATTTACAATGGATACAATTTGTATACATTACCTACACAAAATGTAAAATAACGGGGTATCTGAGCTCATTACCATGAGATGAACAAAAAAAATCTAAATAAATTCAAAGTACAATGTTGCAAAATACTTTTGCAATTCAAGGTAATAACTCGCTATTTTGAAAATAGATATTTCACTGTTAGTGAAAGGAGATTGGCCAATCAGGAGTATGATATTTTGGGAAATTTTTGCAAACTGTTTAAAAAAATATACGCTTTTCATTGCTTGATCTTGTATATATAAGACATACTATACGGATTCCTGTCGTAACGCCACCGATTTCCAAATTATTCTTCATTCAGTGACATAAAACTGATGAAGTCCAATATTTAAATTAGATACGATACGTGGAATATACGTATACATTAAATATACGTATTCTAAAATATACGTTTAACTGATACGCCTTATACGTATCCGGATACGTTTAAACGTATATTTTAAGATATCCGTATAGCAGAAAAACGTTTTATACGGATATACGTACATCGTTTAAACGTATAGCTGCTATACGTATCCTATCGCGAGCACTAGTATAAAGGATATGCCACCATACACTTCCAAAATCTATGAATAAGGTGAATGATTGGCCTCCAGTTCCATGGCGGGGAAAACTTATCAGAAATCCATTTGTTCAAGCTGTTCTGTCCGTATTTATACATGAAGACACAATAGCACTTGTGAAAAATAGGAAAAATATATCAAAAGACGTAGCTTTAATACACTCACGTTAGTAACGGATAAAACATTCGCAATCAAAATAGAATCTTGTTATAAACGAGTAATAGCAGTTATATAACTTACAAAGCACTCAGTAACTAACTGAAAATTTAAAATTTCAGTAACTATTTAGTGGGATACAATATTTGTTGACACAACACTACGATGTTTACAATTTACGAAAACAGAACAAATAAACCCTAGTAGACTCCCTCCCCCCCATTTAAAGGACCACATTTTACGTTCACGTGCAAGAATGGTCATTTTGGTTGCATTGATGTTTTTTGGTTTATGCAGGATAGTGTCACACCCCATAGAATTAAAAGAAGTTTTGATTTTTTAGCAGAACATCTCCATGACACAGAATTTGCTTTGAATTATACTAACGCAACAGGACAGGGGATAGATTGACGCGCATATTCCCCTGAACTTAGACTATTTTCTGTGGGTCTACTAGAATGACAATGCACCAAAATCTTTCACAGCCATTAGATGTGCTCTGACAAGTCATTTCTACTGAAATTTTGGGCATCACACTGACAATTATTCGTTACATTTTTAACAAATTTGATCTTAAGATTTGCCATATTGTTGCAAGTAATGGGTACCACTTCAAAAAATATCGTGCATTAAATCAGAATAAATGCTTATTTATGTAATTTGTGTATTCTTATAGGTAAATATTTTCCTTTTATCTCTTTAACTCTTGTACTAAACAGCTCAAGTCTTAACTACTGGTCACCTTATAAGTGTCTATTGAGAAATATTTACATATTCTCTTCAACTTATCAAAAGGTTGGTTGGTTGTATTGATTTTCATGGCGCAAAATCCTTTCAAGGACATGTTGCGCCAACTTATCAAAAGTAAATTAAACGCATTTAGAGTTTAATAAATAGTTTCACATTTTAGTACATAAAATTACGCTATCCCTAATTTATTAGTAACTGGCAAAAATTTATATAATTTTTTTAAACGAAAAACAAGCTAATTAATAAAAATCTTAAATCATTTTATAAAAGTTTATTGATAAAATGCAATACATATTCGTTAAAAAATTAGTAAAAATTCCAGATTAATCTTTGTTTAAAAAACTATTACCTTTCTAATAGAAAGAATAAGAAAAAACTTCAGTTGACTATCCAATGCTTAAACAAGCAATACCTTTTTAAACCTCTCATTAAAGTCATCTAATCTTTTAAGTATATTTAATGTGATTCAACATTTAAAGGTGTTTATTAAGCGTTTCATTAATTTTAAAATAATATGTTAAGTCAGTTAAAACCTTTCTTAAAATACTAATAAATTACCTTTTAATAAAAAGTAATGAAACAATGAACCTCTGATATTTTATATTGTGTTCTCGAAAAAAAAAGTTTTACTTAACTAGAAATATCCAATGTTCATAGATCAAATATTAAGAATTTATTATTCTTTAAGGAACATACAAATGTTTTTTCCTGGAGTTGTGAATCTAAATACCTTCAGATGATGGAAAAAAACCAAATTTTTGAGTATAAAAACTGAAAACAGCATTATACGAATAAAAATGTATTTTGTAAAGAATGTGATGAAAAAAAATATAAATTAAAGAATATATTTTGCTTTAAAAATTAATAAAAATTTTAAGTTATATGATATTTTAAATTGCTAGAAAAGTATACTTAGCTGTGTAAAACTTAAAAAGATTACTTTTTTTAAGTTCTTTAAAATGAATGTAGGCACATATGAGTGTTTAATTCTTTATAGAATTAAAAAATTGACTAAAGCGATATACACTATATGGCCAAAGGTGACCGGCCTCTTTCGATTTTAAGCATTTTTTAAATATCTAGACAAATACATCAGATATTATCTTGAAACTCTAAGTGTTTAAACATAATAGTACAGTTCATTCGTGAAGATTTTTTTCCCCAATTCTCCATAGGGGACCGTCAAAAAATTTTAAAAAATGAATATCTTTTGGATAACCTTGTCAAAGCTGATGTAGCAAAAGCATTCAAACTGTACATTATAATTAAGCGGATTATTTTAATAAACTGTATTCTTTTTTAGGCAGATATCATGTATATTCATAAAAAATTAATGTTTTTTTAAAAACAGTCCCAAATTTCTCCAAGTTTTTTGCCATTAATTTGCATAGTCCTTAATATAAATTAATGTTCTTTTCCGAAAATATGACAAACAACACTATACACATATAATCCTGTAATCAGAATTAAAAAATAATAAAAAATGTATGAAAAATCAGCAGGTTTACAAAATGATTTTTTATTGCGCTGGCTTAAACGCTATCCAAGTTTCATTTACATATTGTGTTAGATAAGTTTTTAGAGCAACTTTTGTGAAAATTTAAAAATCATAGCTTGAAATTTTTGAAAGTGATCGTAGATAGAATAAGCTATAAATCCATTATTCCCGAAATGAAGGAAAAAGATAAAAGGCTGCATCCATTTATCCACTGATAAGTGTTAATACAGAATACATAATATTATGTAATTATTTAAACTTTATTTAAGAAACTTTGTTTTCTACAACTGCAAATCTTTACGCACTTCGTTATCCTGAACTATGTAAAAGTAAACATTTATAGTTTTTATTTTCAATTTATTAAAAAGAATAAATATATATTTTATAATTTATTTATTTTAAATTGTCTTATAACTTCAATATAGAAATGATGTATACAAGTTTATAACTTATTAATATGTTAATTCAGCTCAAATCTGTCAATAAAATATGATTTTTTTATTAATAAGATAAAGTGAAACTTCTCACAGTCATATCTCTACTATAAAAGCAACATTTTTTTCCCTTTTTTCAATTACGAACAATTAAAATTCATTAATCAAATTCTATGTGTAATTGTATAAATAGTATATATAAAAGGTGAAACAATTTTGCTAACTTATCAATAAATGAAGTACAGAATTATATATAGCCATAAAAATGTTAATAATGAATCATATTTTTGGGCCATACTGTTATACCACTGTATTGTTATACTATAATGTTATGTCGTATTGTTATTCTACATAGTATTTTAAATTGTTTGATAATACAATAAACAGCATAGAATAAAAGTTTACAGATTTATTATTATTATTTACATATCATTAAAAGCAGTAAAAATAAATTTTAGATTTTATTTTCCATTTTTAAAGTATACAAAATCTTTTGTATGCAACAAGGATTTGACGAAAATAGTAATGATTAAATCCTTTTTTACATACATACACATAATTAAAAAAATAAAATAAAATAAACAGAAGAATCGATAAAAAAAATTATAAAAAAAACTTAATATTTATGTATTAATTTAAAAATGCAGAAATATTATAAGAATTAATATAGTTGGAAAAATTTTTCAGTGATATAAATTCTTCAAGAAAATTATAGTGGAAAAAAATGTTACATTTCTCTAAAAAATTTCAAATTTTACTAAAGCTGTTTTAATTCTTCAATAACTAACAATATATATCTGTATATATTTAACAAGACAATTTGCAAGGCTTTTGAATACATTTAGAAAATTTTATTCATAAAATATTTGCTTTTAAAAACATCTATAAATCAATAAATATCTCGATATTATTTTTGTTTCAAGTACTTATTTTAAAACATTTTTTTACTGGGATAAAGAAGGAAAAGAAGAGTAAAACGCACAAAATTACAATGATATATAGTGCTTTCTAAGCTTCCGTTTGAGGCCATTAATTTTTTTAAAAATAATTTAAATGAATGAGACAATTAAGGGAGCTTGAGAAGAGTTTGAAACTTTGTTACTCTTAAATTAATAGATAAATAAAAGACTAAATCTCTATTAAACCATCATTCTGTTTTTTTCTTAATAGTAAGTAAGATGAAGAATTAAAATTTCTGGTTTCTTCTTTTTTGTTTAAACTAAGAACGTTTCCGTTTTATTTAATTTTAAACATCAAACTCAATTCTCAAACACTTTATGTTCTTAAATTATTTAAAAGTCACTTAATGAGTTTCATCGTTTTTTTTCCTTAATGTCAAATCACAGTTCTATAAGAGTTTAAAGCTGTCTTTATTTTGTAGAATAAGTAAGGTCTAAACTAATTTTCTTTTTAAAATTACATTTTACTAACTTAACATTTAATGAAAAAGAAAATTAAATTTTAATGACTTTGCAAAATTCGCTGTGTAGAAAACCGTATGTAAATAACAAATAAGTCTAAAACAATCTAGTAATTACGAAATCATGAATTAATAGACCTAAATTTATGAATTAAACTTCAAATTTAGTTTCATTTAAGAAGTTGAAATGATAAGTCCTATTTTTCAACCTCCTTTCCAACACGATCTTCTTTTTTTTCATTTTTTAAAACATTTTTATTAGTTTTATGTTTCTTTAATATGAGCACACGGCGTATGAGATATGAATTAATATTATTATTATTTTCTTTTTTTTTACGCAATCATTAGTATAGTAATGTCTTTCTGCGCAATGTGTAACGTTTTATTTACGTTCTTTTTTTACAATTACCCCCAAATATTTCCTTAAAGGAGGTAATTGGAAACAAATTTTTATAATTAGGTCTTTGTATTTCGGGAAGTAATTCACGGGTATATTTAGAGTTTCAGACTGTAAAACTGATTCATAGCTGTGCTAGTTTGTGAGCTCAGATGAGAGAAAATATAATGAACCTATGAAAAGAAACGAAGTCGTCGTTAATGCTCATTCGAGTCTTGCACTATGCAAATTCTAATGTTATGAATCAAAATATGATATACAGGGACCTTCTCACTTTTTAAAACATATTGAAGAGTTATAAATAAACAAGGGATCAAAACCTTATAATGGAACAAAACAGAAAAGCAAGCATAATAATTATCTAAAGAAAAATCCTAACAATGAATAAAGGGAAAAATGAAAAAAGAATGAACGCGTACTGGTAGAAGAAAGCGACAGAGAGTAAGAAGTATTGCTCAATGTAGATAAACAAAATTCCTATGGTAAAGCACAACATACCGGGATTGTTAAAAGAAGAAGCGAGAAGGAACGTCAGTCAAATGCAAGACAAATAATATACACTGGTGGGAAAAAATTAAGGACGACAGGGTTTTTCAAATGTAACGTCACGCAGACGTTTTCTACAACGACAAAAATCATACCATAAGACTTTTAAATGTGAAACTCTGGTACAAGTGATAGAAATCATCTAAAGAAAAAATTTAAAAGATACAAAAGCACTTTATTAAAAAAGGTCGTTCGGAGCAAAAAATGCAGAAAAGACAGAAACGTCCATGTTACAGACAACTGGTATGGAAAATTCACCCTCTAATATGGTGACCCCTAACTGCTATGCAGGATTTATAACGCCTATCAATGCTTAGGACGAGGTTGTCTAAAAGCTGTTGTGGCATCGGGTCTTTTTCCTCTTGTAATGCAAATTCCTAGTTCGGAATCATTGTTGATGCCTGGTTACGTGATGCCAAGCGTGTCTCAAGACGTCCCACGCGTGTTCTATTGTATTCTGGCCCGGGGACTTTGCAGGCCAATCCATGCGTTGAATATCTTTATTCTTCAAGAGCTCTTCGATAAACGAGGGGAAGCGGTGTCGTCCATGAAGATAAAGTCCGGATCCACAGCACCTCTAAACAGACGCACGTGATACAAAAGAATACTGGCGCAATAGCGGGCATAAAAGATTGGACCTCCTTGGACAACTTAGAGGCTCGTACGGCTACTAAGCACAATAACACTCCAAATAAGAAAACCAGCACCTCCAAAACGGTCCTTTTCGAAGATGTTCGACGGGTGATTTTGTCTTTCCTGCTCTCTTCAGATGTGTATACGTCGAGAATCGCTTGTTATACTAAATCGGCGCTAATAAAGAGTACTCGAGCCCATTCTTGTTGTGTCCACATTGTTATTGCCATCATTGAAACTTGCGTTTCCGATGTGCAAGCGTTAATGATCCACACCGTATTGGGCGCCGAACATATAAATCACTTTGTAAAGCCTCCTAGCCAAAGTAAAACGTAATATCCGACATCCAGTAGTCTGTTTCATCTATTTTGCGACTTCTTCTGTTGCGTGACGCTTGTTACTTTCCGCATGTCGGACAAAATAACCGTCCTTCGGTATTGCTGCTAATGAGTGATCACTGCTGAGTTCGCGAACAGCTGTTTGTCTAATCAAAAAAGGAAAGTTTGCCATAATAAATGCTAAGGAGATGAAATTGTTCCTTGATAGCTACTGATGACTAGGTAAAAAGTCCCCATCGATAGAATGTGAGCGGGGGGAGAGAGGGACAAAAATAAGTCCTCCCCTCTCTTTTTTTAGGTTTTTGAAAATATCTCAAACATTCTAGATTTTTATAAAAAAATACTCCAGCTTAAATTAAAGAGTATAAAATTCTCTACAAATGACATGCATACGCAGTGGAACCTCGGTTATCCGTCATTCATGGAACCGGAACCTTGACCTTTTTCGTCCAATCATATTAGGAAAGTTTGCCATAATAAATGTCACACAGATGAAATTTGGAAAATTTGTTCATTGAAGGCTACTAATTATTCTGTAAAAAGACCTCATGAATAGTAAGTGAGCGGGGAGGAGGAGGGAGAGTAAAAAATTAGTCCCCCCCCCATCTTTTTAGATTTTTGAAAATATCTCAGAAACAATGTGTTTTTATAGAAAAAATTACTCCAATATAACTTAAAGAGCATAAAATTCTCTACATATAACATTTATACGCAGTGGAACCTCATTTATACGTCAGTTACGGAAACGGAAACTTGACGGATTTTCACAAACGAAAATCGTTTTCGTCGATTTAAATTAGGATAGTTTGCCATAATAAAATCTACAGAGATAAATTTGGTACATTTGTTCATTTATGGCTACTAATGTATAGGTAAAAATCCTCATGAATTGAAAGGGAGCCACGGGAGCCTTCTCTGCACTTTTTTGAATGTTTTGGAAATATGTTAGAAATTGTGGGTATCCATGATAAAATTGCTTTGGCATAAATTAAAGAGCATAAATTCCTTAAAAATAATGAGTATCCAAAATTAAACCTCGGTTATCCGTCATTCACGGGACTGGAACCTTGACGAATTTTCACAAAAGAAAATAATCTTCTCTTCAGACTAATTTAATTTCTATTCGATTTGATTAGATACTGTCACAAAAGATAAACAAAATAAAACAGAGAATACTCCAACATGCAGTACTGTACGAGATAATGGCATGTAATTAATTAATGAAAGATAAATATTCACCATTCATGAAGTGTTTATTAAAACATTTTTGAAACATTATAACTGCGAGTATAAAAAATATGGAGAAAACTAAAAGTAAATACATACTAATTTATAATTAAGTCGATATTAGGTAAGTAGATAAAAACTTTAAAAGGAGTCTTTAAAATTCTGACTTGTTTTTTCCTTGAATATCACCATCAGCGTAAGTGCACAGGATTTAGAATCATCATTTCATGTTCTTCCTTTTCCTGTTGATCTTGACTTGATCCTGTGGATAAATATTTAACATTAATCAAATGTTTAGTCATATGAAACATTGTTGGTGCGACAAAACATAATAGAGAAAAATGAAAAGTGCTAATTTATGTTAAGCAAATGTTACTTACCAAGTCGTAATGTACTTTTCTTTTTCTTTGACATATTATCATCAGTTGAAGTGGATGGTGCATTAGTTGGTGTCCTCAACAGTATTGTATTCATAATCGAGTCCTCATATTTTTCGTAATCATGCTGATCTACATATTTGGGTGAAGAATTTAGACAGTCACCATGGCAGATGTTACAGATGATTGTACAATTCATGGCAGCTTTCCTGCATCTACACATGCACCACAGCGTAGCTCCACATCCAGTGGTGCATTTGCAGAAGATAGTATTTAATACAGCCTAGGATGTGATCGAATCTTTAGATTTTATGGGAATAGGATGATTCTGTCTTCGTTCCCAACCCCAAAGTTCGGCTTGTTGTTCCTATACAAGCCACAACTGTACTTGATGGTACACCCGAAAAGAATGCTGTCTGGCTGCTCCTTCTGTTGGCGGAAGGGATGAAATGTCAGGTTTGACATTCGATACACATTTTACGAAGGAGTGGTATCGGAAAGTATTAAGAGATGAAGCTGTGGAGGTTGCTCCATACAATCTCAAAAAAAGTCTGTTTCGTGCTTCTGCAACAGCCTTATGGTCTGCCTAGTATTATCCACATTAGCAATTTTATGCATATCTTCACATTGCTGAAACAGTTTTAAAAACATGATTTTCCTTTTTTGAAATGGCAGATGTCGTATCACATCCAGTGAATGCATGCTAGAATGACGTCTTTCAGACTTTCTTGAACTATCTGTTGTGTGGAAAAAAAAAAACTTTCCTTTCTATTTTTCCATGGCTCGGCTTAAAGAAAAATTTTTTTCGTTCGAGCGGAGTAAAGGCGATTAGGAGGATGAGAAGATGAACATTAGGGTGGAGTGAAAAATCGAAAGTTGGAATTTTGATTTTGGATACCAGCCAAAAGTTGCCTTTTTGTACCTCTAATACACATGCAAAATTTCACGAATTTTGAAAAACTTCTTGAGTCCCCTACCAGGCCATTTATATTTTCATTGATTTATACGATAGATTTTTACCATAAATTGTACATCAACAGGATTTTTTGGTAATATCATTTGATATTTTTATATTTAAAATGTATAGTGTAATTCCTTTTATCATTTTCAAACTTTAAATCTTTATTTATTAATATTTGAAACGGTTTATTGAGTTTTAAAAATTGTATGTTGTCATTTTTACAGTCAAAATGAGTACGTATGTAAGCAAATCGAAGTTTACCATTACTAGAAGTTGGTGATTCTTCAAAACTAAATAAAGCTGTTTTGCCAACAATAGCAGAATGCTATAAAGTATTATTATTATACAAAACAATAAATAAAACACATCAGTAATTGTAAAGTATCGTCAAAACCAGAGGTAAAAAACATCCTGAGAGGTAAAAAACATCGAAGGCATCAATTATTGTAGTTTCCCAAAGACGTATTGTTCAAATGATAGACAACAATTTTTCTGAATATCAGAAGCTTATGCATTTCCCCAAAATCAAAGAAAATTATGGAAAATTGGAGATATATGGAAGAACTACAAGTTACTATTATAATCTCTGATTTTAACAGTCAAATGAATTGTATTTGGGCCACATTACACCATCTTTTGGACCAGGAAAGATCATTGCAGAAAGTATTAAAATATTGCACTGAAAAACATTTAAACCTTGGTAAATTTATGGCAATAGGTTGTGACGGAACAACTGTAAAAAGTAAGATAAAAAATCATGCTAATAGATTTTTGAAACTGAGATTTAGTCGTCCGTTTTAGTGGTTAATATGTCAGCTCTCTGCAAACGAATTGCTGCTAGCGATTGTTTATCAAGTCACTGAACTTGATAAACAAAATAAAGGCTCACGAGCGTTTCCTGTTCTAATTGGAAAGCCGTTGGATCAATGTGAACAATAGACAGTTATGGAAATTTAAAAATATCTGCTCCTATCACGCAGAAATGAACTCTGGAGAGTTAAGTGTAGACCAAAATTATCTTTATGACATGTGTCAAACATTTGCATCTGGTTAATGTCCCTCAAATCTGGTAAATCGTAATCCAGCAAGAATGTCGTACTCTAAATGATTGACAACTGCCAATTGATTACTTGGTTTGCAGATTGGAAGTCAGAATTCATCCCAAAATCTGAAGATTATGGCTGAATTTGTAATGAAAGTACATTTGTCTATGTTGTTTCACTTCAAGAAAGAGTCTTCTTGCAACAATAGAGCTCAAAATGTTTTTTTAATCAACAATTAAGTTGTTTTGTTACTTGAGGGAATATTTAAAGAAAATTCTCAATCCCGTTATTCAACAAAACGTATACTTCTGTCATTGAGGTGAAAATTTACAGGAATGATAACTCATAAAAAAAATCATGTTGGAGAATTTGGATTCCGAAGAATATTGAAGATGAAGGATGTTATATGTTCTACAATAAGACAGTTTCATATTCCAATATTCAAATTCAGTGTTACAAACTATATAAACATTAATAACTGGCAATAATGTGAAATCACCTCACATTCTTAAAAGAGTACCAAGAGAGAAACTGGAAATTCTCAGAAAAAAGCGAAAATCCCATCTTTTCAATTGAAAAATTTCCCTGTTAGATTCAAGTATTCGAAAGATGCGTAAACTTAATTGTTGAAGTGCCATTATCTGCTGTAGTAGTAGAATCAAGAGCCGGATATATGTGAGCAAAATAAAATCACGAAAGGTAATACCTAATTTTGATAGCAAAGACCAATATAAATTAGAATGAAATGAAAGATCGTTTTACAATACATCGTATATATTATTTTCATTTAATTATTATATATTCAGAAAACTGCACTTCCTTTATATTTAGAGAACTATCTTTCATGTGCATTCGAAAAATAAAAGTGAAATCAAGTCTAATTATTATGTTTATTGAGTTTTCTCTTCTCCGCGACAATACGATTTACATTTTAGGGTTTTATTCGCTATTCAAAGAATGAAAACGCAACTTTACTTAGATCGTTCACAAGTACTACCTTAAGAAGTCACTTTTGAGGGTTATTTTACTGAAATCAGAAATTTAGTTAAAAAAAGGTGATTAATTTACATTACATTGTGAAATCTTGATTTTCACATAAAACGGCATAATCTTTAAGAGCTGGTAGGGAACTAAAATGAATTCCAAATGAAATGAAAATTTTAACAATATATTCAGTGCGCCAAAAAGCAACATTTTAGACCTATCCAAAGATAAAATTCCAAAAAAATTTTTTTTTGGTCATTTACACTACAGAGTGAAATCTTGATTTTCACATATAAAGAGCATAATCTTTAAGAGCTGGTAGGGGACTAAAGATGAATTCCAAACGAAATGAAATTTTAACCTTATATTCACTGTGCCAAAAGGCAACTTTTTAGACGTATCCGAAGAAAAAATTCCGAAAAAAAATTTTTTTGGTCTTTTTCACTCCACCCTAATGAACATCCTCACCAACAACTGCCACTCTGTCACTGGAAGATGATTTTTCAATGGCTGTTGTTACGATTAGAGTGTCCGCATCACCAGTACCTACCCGACAAGATATTCCATTGTCATTCAATTTGGATGAAGGCATAGCAATTAATCTTAATTTGTTCTTTTCATTTGAAAGGAAGTTTTCTTGCTTAATCGTAATCTCCGTGTTTTTGTTCAAATTAATATCCACGGACTTTTTCAATGCACAACTTCGGTTTTGTTCTGCGGATTTCGTGTTATTGGTAGTGTCGAAGTAGCCTTCAAAAACCACTGTACAACATTTCCATTATAATGTAAGAAGATAAATTTGGTGTAGTCTTCACAAATTGAATTAAAAGTGGAACCTCTTGACCATGCGATTTTGTAAAGGAGGAAACTACCATCCACTACAATATCACAGTTTTGAAAATCAAAAGTCCGTTGATATGGTTTAAAAAAATTGTACATCACTGCTTTCTTCGTCTTACGCATGCCACCTTCGTCATAATTGATTTTGAAACTACAAATCTTTTGTCCTTTTCCCGCTGCTCAACTTGTTCTTCCTTCTTAAGCTGCTTTCTGTTTTCATTTTTAGTTAAAATATAAAATATAAATTTCAATAGACTTTGAGTAAATAAATTTGAAAAAACGATTTTTTTTGGAAAATCTGTCAAGGTTCCGGTCTTGTGAATGACGAATAACCGACGTTCCACTGCGTATAAATGTCATTTTTAGAGAATTTTATGCTCTTTAATTTATGTTATAGTAATTAAAAAAACACATAGTTTCTCAGATATTTTCAAAAATCTAAAAAGATGGGGGGGGACTTATTTTTGACCCTCCCTCCTCCTTCCCGCTCACTTACTATTCATGAGGACTTTTTGCAGAGTCATTAGTAGCCATAAATGAACAAATGTTCCAAATTTCATCTTTGTGGCATTTATTATGGCAAACTTTCCTAATATATGATTGGACGAAAAAGGTCAAGGTTCTGGTTCCGTGAATGACGGATAACCGAGGTTCCACTGTGTATGTATGTCACTTGTAGAGATATTTATGCTCTTTAATTTATGATGGAGTAATTTTTTTTATAAAAACCCATAATGTTTGAGATATTTTCAAAAACCTAAAAAAAGAGAGGGGGGGGGCTTATTTTTTTCCTTCCCCCGGCTCAAAACTTATCGATGGGGACTTTTTACCTAGTCATCAGTAGCTATCAAGGAACAACTGTGCCAAATTTCATCTCCTTAGCATTTATTATGGCAAATTCCCCCCAAAAAGGGCTTATTTGATTGGACTATGTTCCCATTGTTTGAAATGTACTCCAGGGTTCTGAATGCGGCTTGCGATATCGGATTTTTGTGCCACAATTGTCACACTTCTATATTATTTGATTTTCTCAATGATTTCACCTCGTTTGAGGTCATCCATTTGACGTCGCCTGGATTACCTCATGGCCATATCACACAATAGTAGCAAAAAAAGTCATTGAAATAATTTTACATAGTGTAATAGATTTCATCAAATTTCAGAACGGTCGCCTCTTTGCTTTATCTCCTTAGCACCTTCCCTTTTTACGTCATATATTTGTATACCATATATAGGCATGCCTTATTGCATTTGTTTCAGGTCTATATTGTGATTTGTCTTTAATTTTTTTCTGTTGTCTTTTTCGGCCTTTATGTTAATTTATCTACTTCGCGCTTAATTTTTTCATACCAGTGTATATAAAGAAAAGTAGGAATAGAGATGAAGATTGAAAGCGGAGATTAAAAAAAATTATTAATAGGCGAAACGAAGTCGGGTGGAATTTATCACACCGTAGTGCAAAAAATCAACTTGGGACTGATTACTTGGGACTGCTGGAAATAGAGACGAAATCCTTTATCTCCCACATTTGATGACTTAACAGTTGATACGTTTGTGCTGGTTGATATTAATACAGCTGCGAAGTTTAAAACGTCAAGGCTTATATTTACTAGGACTATGAAATTGGAGGAATTGAGTTAGTAGTCAATTCTGCTAAATCAAAATTGTTCAGTGTGAAGATTGACAATTTCATAATCCAGGATGATCCTCCCTCCTCCCATTCTTTTGAAGGACAAAAGGAAAACACTTTTGTGGAAAACAATATTAAGGAAATAACAATCAATAATAAAATATAATTTTAAAACAACACTTTATCTCCAATATTCCTTATCCTTATTACCATTAGTAAATGATGAAGTTTGTAGAGAAATACAATTTGAAAATGAAATGGATTAAATATACAATTTTTGTATCAAAAGAAGTTTTAATAAAATAGAATTACATAAAATGTCTTTATTTACATTAACTCTTAGAAAACTTTATGCGGATATTTGTTTTTATAAAACAAAGGAAAAATCGAAATACATAATGGGATTAAGTAAGAACAAATCTTTACCATGTAAAATAACTGTACGAAAGAAACATGTTCTTCAGAACATTTTACAATTAATCTTTAACGGATAAATCGTGCACTTCAGTTCAATTTATTGAAAGTTCATAAAGGATTTAACTAAGAGTTTTCATCGAAAATTATTTAAATCTGTATTTAAATAGAAGAATCTTCAAAATCCACAGCTTATGCATTACTTTTTCGACATTGTTTGTTAATTTATTTTGGTATTAAGAAAAGATATTTGAGTATTATTTTCGGATACTTTCAATTTAATATGGATTCACATCTACAATGAAAACATTACAAAAATTGTATGTTTTAATTGTATGAGTTACTATTCAGCAATATTTTTTTTATAAATTTAAAGATTAATTGTTTCGTAATTATTTATCTATGTATAATCCTTACAGAAACAATTAATTATGTTGCTGTACTAGCAAAATTCCTTAAGAATTTACGAAACTTTAAAAAAATAAATAACAGCAATATCATTTTTTCGTGTATATTGCAAAAGCAATACTATATTCAGAAATTCTGATAAAACATTTGATTAAAAAGAAGTGGTATACACTATATTGCCATTATTGACCGAACACTTTCACTTTTAGGCATTTTGTTTAATATTTAAAGATATATTGGCGGGATTAATCTGAAACTTTAGAAATGTGAAGAATATGCTCCACTTTATATTTATCTATTTTTATTTCATCAGAAAGACGATTAGAGACCGACAAAAGTCTAAGAAAAAAAATAGTTTTTGGAATCACCCTATAAAAATGCGTTAAATAATCTATGGCTATAGATTGTGGGTATATAGACATTGTATAAATATAAGTATTCATTTGTGGAAGAACAGAACGTATATTCATGGAAATATATCGATTTAATTCAAAAGTTTAAAAATTCTTGCATATTTTTTTTATATCATGCAGGACAATTTACCATATTTAATGCTAGTTTAAGAAAATGTGACAAAATGCAGCAGAAATAATATACTGCGATTGGAATGCAAATCCATCAAATATTTGATGAAATATATATGAGTTATTTTATAAAAAATCTTTTATCTGCGCATGCGACACGATAAAAAGGATTTTATTTTTTTTTCATGATTTGATAGTCAACTTTACGGAGTGGTTCATTAAAAAAAAGGCCAATCATATATCCTGCAAAGTCATAAAAATATCGGAGACAGCTGAGCTGGTTTTTAGTTGTTCTCTAAAAACGGCTAAATGACAAAGGGAATGAATTGTCATTTTTATTATTTTTTTTAATATTCATTTTTTATTGTCTTTTTAGCTCCTCTTGGAAAATAACCGAAATGATTCTATTCCAAGATAAAACAAAAAGAATATTGCCCAGTTAAACTGATGGCATTGAGCTCACAGGCTACGCATACTAATTGTACATTACAGCCTTATATTTTCGTTAATTCCGTTCGAAAAAAAAAATTAAGAAGTGGAAACAGCTCTCCCCTTTCTCCTTTTTTATACTTAATCATTGAACCTCCTAAACTATCAAGGACATGCTTTATCATATAAAAAATCTATATCCAAAATTCAGAGCAAATCGGATACTTCTTAATAAAAACCCAATTAGCATTTATGTAATTTAAGAGGATTTATACTTAATTACTACCCTCTTTTATACTTAACCATTAAACTTCCAAAACTATTCAGAGATTTGAACGAAATCTGACAATTCTCCTTAAAAAACCCATTTATACAAGTTAAAGGGAAGGGCATTAGAACCCCCGTTCCCTCTGTTTATACTTATTCAATGAACACCTAATAACAGCCACAGACTCGCCTAATCAGAATGATCCTATATCTAAATTTTGTACGAAAACTGTTAATTCTGCATGAAAATCCCGTTTATATCAATTAAGGGAAAGGGCATGAGCCCCCCGTTCCCCCTGTTTATACTTATTCAATGAACACCTATTAACAGCCACGGTATCGCCTCATCAGAATGATCCTATATCTAAATTTTGAACGAAAACTGTTAATTCTGCATGAAAATCCCGTTTATATCATTTAAGGGGAGGGACATGAGCCCCCCGTTCCCCCTGTTAATACTTATTCAATGAACACCTAATAACAGCCACGGTATCGCCTCATCAGAATGATCCTATATCTAAATTTTGAACGAAAACTGTTAATTCTGAATGAAAATCCCGTTTATATCAATTAAGGGGAGGGGCATGAGTCCCCCGTTCCCCCTCCTTATCATATCGAATGAACTCCAAAAACTAATCAGGGAAGCGCCTTATCAGGATATACTTATATACAAAATTTCAAGTGGATCCGATATTTTTATCATGAGTTATCGCGTTACGCACGTACGAACGTACATACAGAACGGACGGGCACATAAGCTCTCAGGCTATGATAGCCTGTGAGCTTAAAAAAGCATCGAAATTTGAGAATTTTTTCTTAATTTATTCATTGACATTTAGTAAGTATCAACTTATTTGATCAAAGCCAGGCAATTAAAAAAGACGATTGGTGGAAAATTCCTTATTATTTAGCAGTTTTTAGAGAGCAGCTAAAATTTTTCTATCTATACTGACGATATATTTCTGAATTTTCACGATATGTTACTGGCTTTTTTTCATGAGTTACTTCATAGAGCTGACTATCAATTAATAAAAAAAAAAATACTTTCTGACGTGTACACAACGTGTACAAAATATCTCACATAATTCCTCATACTTGAAGTATTTAATATATTTACATTCCAATTGCACTATATTATGTCTTCTGCATTTTGCAAATTTTCTGAAACTGGCACTAAATTTGATAAAAAGCTTTGCATGATATAAACAAAAAAGATGCAAGAAATTGTTAAATTTAAAAAAAAATCGACATATCTCCATGAATATATTTACTATTTTTCCCTCAAACGAAGACATATATTGTACAATATCAATATACTGGTAATCTATAGCCATAGATTCTTTTTATTTTACAGGGTGATCCGAAACATTATTATTTTTTTAATAATAATGTGTTTATTTATATACAACACATTGCTCAGTGGTGCACAAAACAAGAATTTTAGTATACATTTGTACAATTAAAATAATATAAAACTATCAACGTTTCGCGCCGTCTTCTTTTTAATTAATTTAGATTTTAATTTATTAGAAATATTATCTCTCGATCAAGATGCAAACTTAGTCCTTCCGTTATCATATTTTCCTGAAGACGCCCGTAGAAGACGGCGCGAAACGTTGATAGTTTTATTTTATTTTAATTGTACAAATATATATTAAAATTCTTGTTTTGTGCACCAGTGAGCAATGTGCTGTATTTTAATAAATAAATTTTTATTAGTTAAATTTTATGGTGCAACTGTTCTGTATATATTTATCATTATTTTTTTCGATTTTTTGTCCTCCTCCCCCACCCTCCTAATTATATTTCTGATCAAATCACCATTGATAAATAAGACGTGAAACATATTCTTTATATTTCTGAAGTTCCAGAAGAATCCGACAAATATATCTTTAAATATTTGACAGAATGTCTAAAATTGAAAGTGCTCGATCATCAATGGCCATATAGTGCATGTACTATTGGTATACATAGGGGTAATATTCAGACAATTGAAGTGTTGCCATGTAAAAGAAAATACGCCTACAAAAACAATGTGTCAAAAAATTACACCAAATTCTTAAAAAATATATCATTGTTAAAGATCTAATAATTTACAAAAGAAATTAGTAACATTTATTTTAGTGTTGAAAAAAATAATTGGATTACACGCGTGAGAAATGGTTTTATTTTCCTTAAAATAGAATTTGTTTTAAAGAATGGTTGATTGTAAAAAGTAATTTCAGCATAAAGATTCCTAATGGTTGCATTGTTACTCTTACTAAGTCAGATAATTAAATTCTCTTATCTCTTTTTTCAACAAAATTAGTTAGGAATTTATTTAGAAAATATTTCTTCAAAGTTCTTATAACATTCAGTGGATAAAAAAAGACATGACTTTCTGACTTTTATTTGTAGATGTTGAATGGCAAAATTGTACAATTTTCTTTATATTTAAATAATGTTTTTTTTATTTGGGCATTTCCTTTCACCGATATAAATTTTACATAAAATATAATACATGTTCCAAACAATTTCCATTTAAAATACCCCGCTTTCTTCCCCAAAAAATGAAACAATAATTTCTTTTGGTACAACGATAAAAGCAATTATATTCGTATATATAAAAAAAACTCTTCTTGGGGATACAAAATTTTATACCTTTTAAAAAAACTATTCTACATAAAATGTTTATACAAATTTTAATATGTAACTGAATAATATAAAAAAGCTGTAAGAATAACTCTCGCAAAAATTAAAAGAAATAAAAACCATCCTTCAAAGAGTTATATTACTCAAACCATCAATAAAAAAGAAGAAGCAATCTTCATTTTTCTATTTATTTAAACTATGAGTGCCATGAAAGAATTCTCAGTGGCCCGTTAGTTTGAATTTATTAGTTCCCAGAATTTATTAGTTCCCGAGGACATTACTGAATGATAAATTCTAACCTTATTGACGTCGTTATCTACCCAGCAATAGAAATATATAGAAACTCAACAGTAAGAAAATTTTCTATTTATATATTTGAAAAATATGATTAAAATAAATAAGATGAAAATTGTGGACAGGTTAAAACCTTTGATTTATTTACACTAATTGCATATTGTATCTCACGAGGTAATACATATATATCGCTCCTTTTTTTCGAAAAAAAGGCTTAACTTTAATTGTCTTTTTAAGGACTTACATATTTTATAATTATATCCTATAAATAAAAAAGTTTGAAAAACAGACATAAGTATTTATTTTTATACATTGAGTTACTCAATATTTAATTTGATTATATCTCGCTTTTGGTTGTATCGTGTAAAAGATATTCTATTTTCCTTCCCAAGAAGCATGCATTAATGACTGACAACAATAGTATACTCCTGTCCACACAAAATGCAACACCAAGAAGGACCAGAGATATCACAACGAAATTTAGATGGCAGATAGCATTTTGTACAAAGATGAAACGATCAAAATTACAGCTTCTTGTGACATGTGGATGGTGACGAAATCAGTAGTTAACGTAGCCGCCGCAGTTGGCTATAACCACTGCCACGCTTCGGCATAGAATCAAAGAATTTTTGGGCACCTCCTAAGGCTACAGCAGTTTATGAGTCTTCCACATATATCCAAAGATAATCTGGTATAGTAGCGGGTGGTGTATTCCAGGCCAGTCGTTGTGCAAACACTGACCACACGTTTTTGATTTGCGAAAGATCGGGAGAACAAGCAGGCGAAGGAAGCAATTAAATCTGATGTGTATAGGAGAACTCTTGAACATTGCGTGACACGTGTGGCCGCGCGTTATCCTGCTGAAATAAAACTGATGGCAAGCACTGAATGTATGGAACGACCACGGGCTCTAACACGTCAGAGATGTAGCGCTGGCTGTTTAGTGTACCGGCAATGCGTACTAGAGAAGTGCGGCAGTGAAATCCAATGCCACCCCAAACCATAATACCGGGTGCAAGACCAATGTGACGAGGCATAACGCAAAAGTTCAGCAGTCTCTCACTCCAGTGTTTCTAAATTAGAATCCGAGACCATCCGGATGTTACAGACAGAAGCGGAATTTTTAATTAAACACAATGTCATTCCATTTTGTTTTCCATGTCCGCCTTCCTCACTCCACTAGCGGCGCAGACTTCGTAGTTTGCTTTGCAGTCAAGGGTAAACGAAGCAATGGTCACCTTGGGGACATTCCATTATGCTCCAAATGGCGTCACGAATGGACACCGAATGATGCGTAGCAAATTGAATCTGTTTTGTTATTATTTATGATGTGGCTGCGCGTCCCGTCACTGCCATGCGCACAAACCGCCTGTCATCACAGGCAGTGGTGAAACGACGTGGGTGCGATCGGCCCCGTTGGTTCGTCGTTCCCTCCTGCATCCAGCGATTACAGATCCGCATCATAGTCAGTTGGTTTCGTCCAATACTTTGACCGATTTCCCTAAAGGATAATCCGCAATCCCTGCAGGCTGCTATTCTTCCTCGGCCAAATGTAGAAACTTAGTCAAAAGACGTTCGATGTCTTCCAAGACGCATAAAAAAAACGCACGAAAAAACCATTGCGTACTTTAAATCGTCAATCTGTTATCCCGTTATATTGTGCTTGCGGCTGTCGCCCGTGATGTGCTTCTGCGCTGTAATGCTAATGATTTGCGTATTTCATCGCCACAAATGCATGCTGTAAATTTCAAATGATTTGCGTACTTTCTTCATGCTGATGCATTTTGTGTGGCAAGCATTATATCTTATATAGAATAATCATAGTATTTTGTCGCTTTATTTAACATAGGAAGAAAAATGTACTTCATTAAATCATTTAATAGAAAAGCATACTCCTCCTTCAACACATGATTTCGTATGTTGCATTGTTTTATCACTGAAAAAATTACATAGAGATTAGGTATGGGCCTATCATCAAATCGTTGTTTTTGCAATTTTTCTTTATTTTTTATTATTTAACTTAAAATTAAAATATTTGAGATTACAAAAACGCCTTAACTTTGGTTCAGCGGTAGTTAGAAGCAAAATTATAGCCCAAAATATAAACTGGAAATGAAATTTTTGAAACCGGAAGCGATCGTATGTTTAAAGATCCAGAAAATGGTAAACAATACATTTTCGAGATTTAGAAAAGCATTTATAATAACAAAGTTTCTTTTGTTGTCACCTATTTTCGGAAGCATTCCCATTAATTTTTATTATGCATAAAAGAGTTTTCCTAAAACTGAATAGAAGTTTTTTGGATCCTATCGATATTTAATTAAACATTTTAATGTTTTACAAATAAATTTTATTAAAAAAAAGATTAAAATAACAACATTAAATCTCAAATTAGTATTATTTTGTTACTTTTACATGTATAAACTCATTTACGCAAATAAAATCATTTAACTGAGAATTGATAGTATCCTAAAAACAAAAATTTTGGTTTGCAAAAACGGATTAATTGCCTGATGGTTAGTGGGTAAATTCTGAACTGAATTAATTAGAGGAGAGCAGGAAATTATTTTAAACCCTTCAATTTATAGGTCTAGAAATAATATGCTATGTCTTTGCTCTAGTACCAGGTAAGCGAAAGGAAATATGTATATATTTATTCTCGAATAAGCAATTTTATGTAAATAACAATAACTCATAACAACTAAGTCCGTCAAAAACATTATCAGTAAATATGTTGTAGAGCTTAAAATTCTGAGTAAATATAAATATCTACAATTTATATAAATTGTAGATATTTATATATATATATATATATATATATAACTATCATAAATTAAGGGTCCCAAACGTCTTCCGAAGGAGATAGGCGCCATTAAAGTTTAGATTCCAAAATTTCAAATGATTATAAGAAACGGAAAAATTGGTCGATTCGTTTTGCGGTTTTTACTAAAACTATTCTTTATATCAGCATTTTCATGAAAATAAATTATAGAGATAAATTTCAAAAAATGCCGATAGAGGGCGCTTTAGACTTTAGAGTAACGTACAGCTATTTTTTATATATACTTTTTTAATCTCTATGCTTTCAAATGCTTAGACCTAAACTTACATTTTGAATTCAAAATCTGAATCGTTGGGAGTGATTAAGTAGTGCAAACTGAACTGTATTCAAGGGGGGGGGAGGGGTGAGGTTTAATTTCAAATCCTGAACACAGTTGAGTTTGCGCTTCTTAACCCCTCCCAACTATTCAGATTTTAAGCTCAAAATTTAAGTTTATATCTAAGCTTCCGAAAACATTTAAAGAGATTGAAAAAATAGTTGTTCGTCATTCCAAAAATCGTGCTACTGATTGACCTTGAATTACGCTAATGACAACTCTCTTGCACACTTTTTTGTTCGCTCGCCCCTCCCCCCCTCTCAAATCCTTGCACTTTATTTTCAATCTACTTAATTTTAACTCATACGCATTGCTATTCAGTCTGTATGCGTCATATTAAGTAAATCCATATTTCAAATACAGTTTCACAAATAATAAACAGTATTTCCCATAATTTATGAATCATTTTTGAAATGTGCTAAATATGAATAAAAATACACTTTTTGAACTATTAATTCGATCTGAAAGGCAAAAGCTTACTTAGCAGAATATGGAAACTTAGTAAAGATATAAATTTCCTATTTGAATGAAAAAAGTCCGGGTCAGGATTCGAACCAGGATTGTATTGGCTGAAGTTCCGCATACACCTTTATACAAATTCTTAATTCTTTAAAAAAGATGCATTAGTTTGTTAAATAGTTACTTTAAATTAAAATAAGGCAAAAATAAGAAATTTAGAGTTGTTTTAGCATATCTCAAACATTTTATACATCTGAGCCAAAGGCAAAATGTATAGGTTTTCGGCATTTGAAATATGTAAATATTTATATATATATGGGTCAATCCATTTCAAGTGGTCCAGCACTGGTCGCTCGACTGTTTTTAAAAAATCTGAAATTTTTTGTACAACAACCCTAACACAATGGAAGTTCAAAATGACCGTTATTTTAATTTTACTATTTTTTGTTTGTGCATGGCGACCGTCTTTGTTTCATCGTGTTCAGCGATTTTCTCAGATACTAGGATACACAAAATTGTAAATATCTCGTCTTTTATTTTCCCAATTGAAATGGGGTTTGCAGCATTTTGTTCGGAATAAAATAAGCTAAATATACAGTGGTAGAAAATTTTTGAAAAATAAATTTTTATAGGTGAAATTTTAGCACAAAATTTAAGATCTTTTCCAAAATCTATCCATTTGCAAGAGGAAATTTTTAATGCAAGGGAAATTGTAAACCTTACACATTTTTTTCTACAAATAGGTCAAAAGTGCGTGTACTCATACACCAAGTCCCAAATCTGGGAGTTGATTTCTCTTTGCGAAAAAAATTCCGAAATTCGTCAAAAATTTCAAAAATCGCACATTTTAGGCTTTGATATCTCTGGTGGGGCACGAGATAAAAATCTGAAATTCTGGCCTTTGATAGTATTATGTAGTAGTGTTATGTACAAAAAATTTCAAGAAGGAGATTTGACTACAAGCTAAAATATGACATGGACAATATGTGAAAACAATACTGCCAAACTATTGTAACCTACTCTGTAATTGCTCAACAAGACTGCCAACCTTACACAATTTTTTCTACAAATAGGTCAACAGTGCGTGTACTCATACACCAAATCCCAGATCTGGGAGCTGATTTCTCTTTACAAAAAAAATTCCGAAATTCGTCAAAATTTTCAAAAATCGCACATTTTAGGCTTTGATATCTCTGGTGGAGCACGAGATAAAAATCTGAAATTCTGGCCTTTGATAGTATTATGTAGTAGTGTTAAGTACAAAAAATTTCAAGAAGAAGATTTGACTACAAGCTGAGATATGACATGGACAATATGTGAAAACAATACTGCCAAACTATTGTAACCTACTATGTAATTGTTCACACCTCCAAAATTTTAAATTAATTATTTATAGTACAAAGTTAAATGTTAATTACAAATATCTTCTTCAAATGCTTCTGTGTGATTTAAACAATTCAGAATTTATGCTAAGCCAATACACTATTTGTCCAGATGAACAAACCTACTAGAAATGCTATTGCAACAATTTTTCTCGGAACACATTTCAGGAAAAGTAATTTACAGAAAATGGGTTGCAACTGATCGAGTTGACATGGTTTCAATTATTAAACCTAGAGAATTTCATTCAAGTTAACAAGGGATGACAAGACTTGGGTGGCTTCAAATAAAATTTTGAGAAAGAACAGCCTAATTGACTGACAAGAGTAACTGGTCGAACTCACAACATCTCTCGTAAATAGTGTTAAGCTCTTTGTTGAGCATATATAGTATCTTTGTAAATTAAGTGTTTATTATTTAACTGTTTTCAACAAACGATATTTTATGTGTAAATATTGTAATAAAAGTGACTAATCTCATTTCTCCTAATGTACTCGTAATAGCATTTCTTAACATTTTTTAATCACCGTATCTCAGCTTATAGTCAAATCTCCTTGAAATTTTTTGTACATAACACTACTACACAATACTATCAAAGGCCAGAATTTCAGATTTTTATCTCGCGCTCCACCAGAGATATCAAAGCCTAAAAAGTACGATTATTGAAATTTTCGACGAATTTCGGAATTTTTTTCGCAAAGAGAAATCAGCTCCCAGATCTGGGACTTGGTGTATGAGTACACGCACTTTTGACCTATTTGTAGAAAAAATTGTGTATGGTTGACAGTCTTGTTGAACAATTACATAGTAGGTTACAACAGTTTTGCAGTATTGTTTTCACATATTGTCCATGTTATATCTCATCTTGTAGTCAAATCTCCTTCTTGAAATTTTTTTTGTACATAACACTACTACACAATACTATCAAAGGCCAGAATTTCAGATTTTTATCTCGTGCCCCACCAGAGATATCAAAGCCTAAAATGTGCGATTTTTGAAATTTTTGACGAATTTCGGAATTTTTTTCGCAAAGAGAAATCAACTCCCAGATCTGGGACTTGGTGTACGAGTACACGCACTTTTGACCTATTTGTAGAAAAAATTGTGTAAGGTTGACAGTTTTCCTTACATGAAAAATTTCTTCTTGCAAACGGATAGATTTTGGAAAAAATCTTAAATTTTGTGCTAAAATTTCACTTGTAAAAATTTATTTTTCAAAATTATTCTACGACCGTACATTTAGCCTATTTTATTCTGAACAAAATGCTACAAACCCCATTTCAATTGGGAAAATAAAAAACGAGATATTTACAATTTTGTGTATCCTAGTATCTGAGAAAATTGATATTTTATGTGTACAATGATGTGTACGATGAAACAAAGATGGCCGCCATGCACAAACAAAAAATAGTAAAATTAAAATAATGGTCATTTTGAGCTTCCGTCATGTTAGGGTTGTTGTGCAAAAAATTTCAGATTTTTTAAAAATGGTCGAGGGACCATTTTTATATTTTCTGGACCACTTGGAATGGATTGACCCATATTTATCTTATAAATTAATTCTGATTAAACCGTATAACATTTTCCGAAAAAAAGCATTGAATAAGAAAAAATATATAAATTTCAGCGTATGTTTATTTATGTAACTATAAACGAAAAATCCATCTACATATGACTTTATAAAAGAACATCATGTTAATTTATATTCTGTTAATTAATTTCTAAAAGTGACTGTACTAGTTTTTGTTTGAACTACTTTAGAAATTGATTACATTATCTTCGGGTAAATAAGATATTAAGTACGGTTAAAGATTTAATCAGATGAAAACAACCTTATTTCTTCTCCTTTTTTATAGGCTATACCATATTTGCATATTATTGATATCATCTGCATTCTTCACTAGATTTTGGAAAATTTTGATGTGAACTGCATTACGGCTATTTTTAACCTGTCACTACTTTCAACGAAGATTTAATATATAAGCGCTTTGAAAATGCAGGCAATATTTGGCGCATTCATGAAAGTGCAGATATATTTATCAAATATATTCTCTTAAAAATATAAACTATTGAGAAAAAATTAACCTCTCATAAATTTTGTCAAATTAGTGAAATACATAGCGTAAGTATGCTACAGATTTTCTTGTTTCTCACCGTTATTTATTGATTTATTAATAACGGCGCATGTGAGTGAATTTCTAACATATTACTGCAAATATTAAATATCAAAGTACTAATAACAGAATAATTAAAAACATGGAAAGTAATCTTCAAATTAGTCTAATTAATGAATGCCTAAAACCCTTGTTAGATTCATTCACAATTATCGAAATACTTAAAGAAGTCCAAAGTATTATTAAAAAATAAACAGTCTATTTCTTTACAAAGTTTTTACATTCAGTTAACATTAATTATGTCTACTTCAAAATCTGATAAAATTCCAATATACTAATATTTTAATTTATTTTAAAATTTTAATTTTACTTATCAAACATTATTTATTAATTATTTTACATATTATAACTGATGACAACAGATTTAGCTGTAAACAAATCTCAAGCTTGACTTTATGAACAATCACTGAAACAAAATATAAATTTCCAAGCAACTGATCTCTTAAAATTTCAAGCATTTGATCTCTTATTCAGTTTCAATCTCGGTAGTGAGGTTACTTTGATGGGGGATGAATGATTTATTCACTGATAAACAAACACTGATAATCAAATTACACTGATAAACAAAAAATGACTTATTATTATTATTTTTTTTAATTTAAAGCTAATACTTAAATTTAAACAATCTTTAGTAAATAAAAATGATATTAGAAATTTTTACTGTGTTCTTTTTTTTAAGCAATGGATATGTATTTGTAGGTTAAGATGATATATCCCAATTTAGGAGATTGTGCAATAATGCACAATAATAGTACATAAATGTTAAATTTATATGCAGTATAATTGTAAACTGTTTATAGACATTTTACGCAGCTGAACACAAATTGAGTTTTTTAATTTGAGTACATTAGTATCTATTTTTGCTTTTATATTTGTGTTCAGTATCTTCTGCTTGATGAACCAACAGTAATTGCCAAACATTGCAGAATTCCATTGCGATCACTAGAAGAAATTTGTTGGTGATATCGTTCACCATGCTTGTCACTAATTGCTCCCACATCACCTGGGAAAAGTCTATGTGAAAATACAAAAAATGAAGTTTTAATGGCAAGTGGCGATTTAGCTTTTTATAATTGTTACCATATTTTGAACTGTACACATGTGATTTGTAGCTTCAATATTCCTTAAGAAATTACCCATAACGTGCCAAAAACATGCGTCCTTTTCTATCGTTGCATCGTAAGAATACTTTCAAACTGTTCATTTTCTATTATTTTCCAAATGTCTGGACCTACAAATGTGCCTTCTTTTATTTTGGCATATGTTGATGGGAACAAATTTCGGATAGATGCCAATGCTTTACCGTCCCGATTGAGAGCTTTCCCGAAAACTTTTATTAATCCCTATTTCATATGTAATAGTGAGAGTAATATGTGCACTGATGCTACAAGAGAATGGTTAACTACATTCTTATCACCAGGCTCTAGAGGCTTCCGAGAAGGCCACTTTTGTACACAGTAAAGTTTATCATCTTTTGTACAGCCCAATTCAGAGTAAAAGCATGAATATTTTTTGTAACCTTGTTGCATTCCCGTTGAATAGAAATGACTTTCAAGTCAGCACAAATTTTCTTCTCGAAATCATTGTACTTGATTTCAACTAATAGTTTTTTCGGAGTATTTCACTTTCATGATTACAAGTTTTCATGTAACCTTCATCAATTTAAAGATTGAAGTTTACTTTTAGGTTTGGCACACGAAGCACGTCACTGTGAAGTGCTGTCCAGATATCAGAATAGATGTTGAGATAATGAATATGCTTCTTCTTCTTAAAATTAATTCCTTTTGTTGTTGCAGTCATACAGAAATAACACTCTTCTGAATGATCACTACGTTCTCTCAAAATCTTTGGCATGGCGAAAGGCACTGAATTTCCTTTTCGTATAATCCACTGTTTCAGTCGGGTAGAACAATGTAAACAACAAAAGGTGTGATGCCATGGCCTATCCTAATCGCCAATTTTTCATGCAAAATAATTTTTATAGGTATCTTTAAATAAATTTGTAATGTTTCACTTTTCACAGAAGTGTTATTAGTGCTGATAAATTCGCTAGAAATATAACAAAAACTATCACTGGAATGAACACTAGGGTGGATCGAAAAGTATACGAAAAAAAATTTGTTTAGAAATCACTATCGGCGCGGCGTGCAAAAGTTGCCTTTTATGCATACTAGTTTACAGGATTTTTTTTATTAAAAACTATACATATCTTCCGGTGCCCCAAGCGCCCCAGAAATTATTAAAAATTGAGTTTTTTATGATTTTTTTTATATTTTTTTTGTTTATTTATTTTTTCTTAATTATTTTTGGCGCGGGGTGCAAAAGCTATCTTTTATCTATCTTGGCTTACATATTTTTAAAAAATAAAATTCATTCATATCTTCCGGTGCCCCAAGTGCCCCAAAAATAGTTTAAAATTGAAATTTTCTTGAAAAAAAGTATTTTTTGTTTTATTTTATTTTATTTTATTTTACTTTTTGAAATTCATTTGGCACTGGGTTGGAAAGTTGTTATTACAACACTACATAACTCTGCAGTTCCCATATATTTTTTTTAATCAAAATCAATCACATCTTTGATGCACCAATTATAATTAAAAACTGAAATTTTTACAAAAATGTATTAAGAATTATAATTCACGAAAAAATACTTACAAATTTTGAAGACAGTTTAATTAATAACGTATAAGGTTATAAATAACATTAATTTTACAATAATAAGCGACATATAAATTTAAAAATCAAAGCATTAAATCATAAAATTTACAAAAATCGAACTTACGTAGAGAAAAGTTTTACATCCTTCAATTTAGAAGTTTACATATTTTTAAAGTTTGTAATCTTTTTTGGTATCATAGTGTTTTATATGGCTTCTTGATTTTATTCTATTCAATATAAAACTGTGTCTCTTTTCTTAACCAGATACAATTTCTGATGCCTCAGACACTAGTCGAACGAATCTTTCAACCGCTTGGGTATGGCATGCATATTTTGACCATTCATTCGTTTTTACAACTTTTATCATATTCTCAATTTCTTCGCAAGGCACATTCATCAAAAGAGGTGGTTCAAAACGTCCAACTCGTTGCCAGTGAATAAGTTTAAAATAATCCTTCGCTTTGAAGTTTATTTGGTGTACTTTGAAAGTTCTCACTTCTGGTGATTTTCTCTTTTTATTTCTAGCATAAATTAGCTTTTGCATTGCTAAAGATCTGATATGCTCTCTGTTATCTGTGAGCATTGACAATAGCAAATTTTCAGGGTAGCAAAAAAAAAAAAAAAAAAAAAAAAAAAAAAAAAAAAAAAAACTATTTTGTTGAATAACAGCATCTACGATCTTTCTTAAATTGAGTTCCAAATATCTAGAATATATGATAAGTTTCCAAATACGACGCGCTCCTTCAGTTATGGATGGCTTTGTTCTGATATGGAACCATACCGGCGCATATACCTTCATAATATATGTTCTAAGAGTAATGAGATTATCAGAAGGATTTTCTGTAGCCACTTATAACCTTAAAATTCTACACGCAGTTGTTAGCCATCTTGAATGATAAATTGGACCAGGTTTGTATTAATGTTAGATCAAAACCACATTCACCATGTGATGTTGCTATGCAAATATTATATAAATATCGCTGGTCATTGCTGAGAACTCTTCTATCTATGTTGACTTCCAAATAATAAAGTATAAAAAGTTTATTTTATACATTTAATAAAATACGATAAACGATTTCTCATCCTCTCGATCTACGTTTTACATTAGATAAATTATTAGATTTACATTAGATTCTTTAACTGTTAATTTTACTTGTATTTTCTAGCTCAAAATTTGCATTAAACTCGATTTTTGGCAAATAATTAAAAGTTTTGGGGCACTGGAAAAAAATTATCAACGTCGAAAATTATTTGGATGCATGCTAATATACTATAAAATGCACCTTTTTTATCCCGCTGATAAAATAATTTAAAACAAAATAAAAAAAACAAAAATTATAAATTTTTATAAAAATTTCAATTTTTTTACTATTTTGAGGGCGCTTAAGGGCACCGGAAGATATGGATGGATTTAAATTTTAAAAAAAGATTTAACTAATATATATATAAGGCAACTTTCGCAACCAGCGCTAAAAGTAATTAAAAAAATATTAAGAAGTAAAAAAAAAATTATAAAATTTATAAAAATTTCAATTTTAAACTATTTTTGAGGCGTTTGGGGCACCGGAAGATATGAATGGATTTCAATAAAAAAACATATGTGAATTAGTATGCATAAAAGGCCACTTTTGTACCCCGCGCCAAATCGATTATCCGAATTTCGATTTTTCGATCCACCCTAATGAACACATTTACGATACATTTTAAAAGCACCTAATCTATCCTAAGCACCTAAGCTTTCGTAATCTAATTAAATGATACAATGATATTTTTTTTACAAAGGACAAAGAAAAATTTTCATGGCATTGCGATGCCTAACGAAACATATTTTATTGATACCTAAATGTATTATAAGCAGAAGGTACTTGTTCACTTTGAGAGTCATTAATCTGTAGAAACAATGTACTTTAAAATGAAATAAAATAACATTATGAAATAGATTTAAACACCTATATTTCTAAAACGGAAACCAACTTCACTTTTTTGTGAATATTTTCAAAATTCCCAAGGTTATGGTTACATAAACCTGTTAAAATTCTCAAGAAAAAATTTCTCGTTTATCAGTGTTACACACATACAATCCATATAACCGTTCTTAGATGTCATAAGCAGAGTTTGGCTGTATGCTGCCAGGAATCTTTTTTACTGTAACTATGTGCTTTGTATTATCCATACACGATCTATCGTTACTTGTATATTTCTTCTTTCTTAGATCTTATTTTATACTCACATTGAAAAAAGAACACAGGTATTTTTACTTTAAAAGAAATACATTTTAACAAGCCGCACTGTAAAAAAAAAAGGGTCGATCTACTAAAAAAATTTAGTGATCCATGCATTTACTAAAAAATGTTTAGTAATCTTACTCGGTTACAAGAAAATATGTAAGAATTACTAGAAAAAAGCTAGCAACGAGTTAATAGTTTTATATTTTTAATAGCTATTACTAAAACTCAATTGGTGTTGCCGTGATAGCCTAGTTCTCATAACACTGAACTCCAGGCTGAAAGGTCCAGGGTTCAATGCTGGACAGCACCAAATACGCACGGAATGTATGCTGTGTAAGTACTCGTTAAATAAAGGAATTATGAAAATCTGTTGGAGAAGTTAGCAATGTTTGGTGCTGCCATCTATTGCGGTTTAGCCGAAAATCTTCCGCTTCAGAAGTCTGTCTTTTTACCTTCTGGATGCAGCTCGAAGAAAGTTCCTGCCCTTCGGGCACACGTACTTGTTATTAAAAATAATTTTGGAGCTATTACTAAAATTTGCTTGGTGGCTCATACTAAAAAGTTTTAAGTTAGTTATACAAAAAACTCTTTTGTTCAGTTTACAAAAGAAATGTTTGTTTCACTTGCAAAAAAAAGTTTGTAATAGTTACTAGAAAAATCTGTGGAATACAAAATTACTAAAAAAATTTTAGTAACCTCTTGACTTTTTTTTTTTTACATTGCATACTAGATATATAAGGCATCCTATTTGCATTTAATGTATACATATAAATGCCAGAGGATGCTGATTACTTGTCAAGCAAATTTTGACCACTCGTGCAATTACTGTTTTCTTAGCTCTTATTTTTCAATCACATTGAAAATTAATACAGGAATTTTTACTTTAAAAGCAATAGATTTTAACTAGCAATACTAGATCTATAATGCAGCCCATTTGCATTTAATGTATGGAGTCCAAAGCCAGAGGATGCTGCTTAGTTGCCAAGTAAATTTTGAAAACTCGTGCAATTACTGTTTTTTTAGAACTTATTTTTTATTCACATTGAAAAAGAACATAGGAATTTTTATTTGAAAAGTAATAGTTTTTACCAAGTCATACCAAATCTAAAAGACAATCTTATTTGCATTTAATGTATGGCCTCAATTGCCAAAAGACGCTGATTACTTACCAAGTAAATTTTGACCAATCGTGAAAACCCTAAACCAAAACTCTGATAAAACATATTGACAGAACACAAATACGTTTATTCAATCCTAATTTGAATCGGGGTTTTTGCAAAACCACGCGAATATTCATGGCTAAAGGATATTTTGGGGGAGGGGCAAAATGAACAGACTGTTATATATATTAAGTATGCAATAGTTTTTAGTGACCCTATTCTGGAAGTCTTAGGTAATCTTTGCACTATCAGTACATTTTCTATCTCCATTTTTACTTTCTTCTATCTTCAATAGAAGAAAGTGTTGTAATCGAAAAATTTTTCGACTTCCCGTTTTCGACGGATTTACACGTTTTTACACGTTGACCCTATTCTGGAAGTCTTAGGTAATCTTTGCACCATCAGTACATTTTCTATCTCCATTTTTACTTTCTTGTATCTTGAATAGAAGAAAGTGTTATAATCGAAATATTTTTCGACTGCCGGTTTTCGACGGATTTACACGTTTTTCGGGTCAAAGATTCCAAAAACCATGTTTTTACAAAATGTCTGTCAGTCCGTGTGTCTGTGTGTGTGTCCGTACGTCGCCATTCTACACTGTTAAAAATCTTGTTCTAGTTTGAACCAAAAACGTTTGTTTTTTGGTGCTTAATATCTGCCACCATAAGATGGTGAAATCTTGAACCAAAATTTGGAGCTCCCATTGAAGCATAGTTCCAATAGTTGGAACGAGGTTGAACTAGGAAGCTCCAAATGTTGGTAGAAGATTTCACCATCTTATGGTGGCAGCTATTGAGCACCAAAAAACAAACTTTTTTGGTTCAAACTAGTACAAGATTTTTAACAGTGTACCGTCAAAAAATGTATGAATCTATGCATAGAATTGAACCAAAATTTTTGTGAATGTTTTTGGATGTGGCAAGCAGGTTCTCCTTCAATTTTAAAATATTCCGCCATAAGGGGGCGCTGCAATCGCGTTTTTTGTGCCATTTTCAATATTGCACCACCTAAAAGTGTATGAAGTTATACCTGAAACTGAACTAATATTTTTGTGTATGATTATTTTTTGGTATGGCAAGTAGGTCTTTCTTGAATTTGAAAAAAAATCTGCCTATCATTCTATTGTCTATTGGCTCGTGCAGAGACGGAAGCTCGTTTTTACTCCGATTAATTGACTGAAGCAGAAATTTTGGTAGCAGAAAGTTGATATAGTATTGATTTAAAATTATTAAAGAATTAACATGAGTAGCTATTTTTTGAAGTATTAAAATGTACGTATGAGATAGTAGAAAGTTTTGGGATCGGCACCAACTAGTTATATTTTTACTTTCTTAGATCTTATTTTCTACTCATATTGAAAAGAGAACGCAGGAATTTTTGCTTTAAAACAATACATTTTACCTAGTCATACGATATGTATATTGCACCCCATTTGCGTTTAATGTATGGAGTCAATTTCCCGAAAACGCTGATAATTTTCCAAGTAAACTTTGACCAATCGTGCAAACCTAGAACCAAAACTCTAACCATGTGAACAGAACACAAAATATTCAAAAATCGATAATTACAAAAAACAAATTTTAAATTTATGAACTCGACCAAATGTAATGAAAAGTGTTAGAGACTGTTCACATATTACCTGAGGATAAAAATGTAGAATACTTGCTTTACGCTTTTGTTTCACTTATAGTTAAAATGATAAGAAGCAACCAAACTCCCATAGTTAACCATCAATTAATTAAAAAATAATAACTAATATTCATTTCATCATAAAAATTCAGATTTCTATGCACTTATTTATATACATTAATAAGAATAATGAAGTTAAACTGATTACCCTGTAACAACAGTGCCCTGTGTATACCCGGGTAGGTACAATTCAAGACTTGGAATTAATTTACATTCTGTATCATAATGAGTCAGAATATAAGCAGTTTTGATTTGAGGTTTTTTTCTCCTACTCCTACTTTTGTTTAATTTATTTTTGCTATAAGAATTAATCCTATGAAAATCTTGTCAATATAAAAGTTGTAGATATTATTGAGAAGATGTAAAATAAATTTAATTAAATTTGATAGTTTAAGAATTGGCGAAGTTATGGATTTTTATCTCTTTTCACCCCCTGCCCTTTTTGTTTTAGATTTAAATTTTTTTTATCGTTAAGAAATAATCCTATGAAAAACCTGTAACAACAAAAGTTTTAGATAATTTTGGGAGTATTTATAAAAAAATTAGTTGGATTTTATATCTTGAGAATTGACGAAGTTGTGAATTTTTTTCTCCCCAAAACCCTGTTTTTTTTCGACCCTTGAGCCCATTTTTAACTTTATCAAAAATATTTCAAGCATTTTTAGCCCATTTTTAGAAGTAATATAAACTGTAAACCGATTTTATATCTATTGTAATTATGAAGTTATGGCGTTTTTTCGGTTTTCACAATAACTCTCCCTGTTTCCACCCCCTTAGTCCTATTTTGCCCATTAACGAAATTGACAGAGATTTTATGCCCCTTGATTTTATATATCAGTTTGGAACAGATTTAGAATTAAAGAAGTTATCGTGTCCATAAAAAAAGGGATATAGACCGATATATAGAAAGAAAGATAGATAGATAAATAAACCTTTTTACTAATGGTAGTTTTAGGGCCAGATCTGCAAAAAAATTTCAGAAATTCCAACTTAGGAGCGACCGCAATGGGTAGCATTTCATACGTTTAGATTTCGTTTGGTTTCCATACCTAAGAGTTACATAGATAGATAGATAGATAAAGATTTTGACTGGGTGGAGGGGACATCGGTTCTAAGGATCATGATCAGCTTTGATCTCCAAACATTTTTGAGAAATTTCAACACAGATAAGAATTTATTTGGTATTTTTCCTTACGAAATATACCCAATGGCCGTCAAGATTGGGAAAAGATTAATTTAATTAGAATTAATTGCATAAATATTGTGAGACTTTGGACTTACTTCCATCGAGGGGAAAATCGAGGTTAAAAAAACCCGGTGTTGAATTTTTTCGACCTCCTACCGAAGCGCGTTGAGCACAATGCTAAATTTAAACTTTGAACTTGCTTTTAGCTACTCTTTGAAAAATGAAAACGCTGAATTTAGTTTTATGAAATGTGAAATTAAGTTTAAATATGCATTACTTTTATTGACAGCAAAGAATTAATTTCATCTTAAACACATTAGGATAAGATTAAAAAAGAGTTATACAGGATAGCAATATTTTATATTATTTAAGCTTCATATCGCTTTGAATTTTTATGCGACACCAATTCATATTTTTCTAGCATCTACAGCTATACCCAATCTTAAGATTGTATTGTTTTCTTATAAAATATTATTATTATTATTTTAGCAAAAATTTCTATAATTAATACAGTTAATAATTCATTCATTTTTGTATGGGACTGTCTGGGTGCTATTATCAGTCGCAATTGGCCGTTTATTTATTTGAAAGTTTTGTAACCTGTCATTCTTTAGAGATAGACAAAAAAAAAAAAAGAAAAGAAAGAAAAGAAAAAAAAGAAAAAAAGACAAAAAAAAAGTTGAACTCCCCCCATTAATACAATGTGCAATACACATCAAAATTTCGATTAATTGGATTTTATTTTATTATGATAGTTTATTGCATGAAAAATAAAACTGAAAGAAATAATCTGATACAAATGAATATTACATACTATGATATGAAAACTGCATTTGTTCAATGAGACTAAAAATATAAGACTTTATAATCATGTATACTTTTTCCAAAGTACTATAGATAAAAACAGAGGAAAAACATTATAGAAACCATGTCGTTTTTAGAGTGCACAACCTACTTTTTCATTGGTTTAAAAGAACTCAAAACATTAAACAAAAACAAAATATAATGCAAATTTAAAATGCGATTTTCTGTTCCACATTCTTAAAACCTTTAAATTATTTAAGCAATCTCATTTTTATATCTATACTTAAAAATTTGAATATATGCTTTAGAAAAAAAAATATATTCCTAAAGAAAATATCATATCTTATAAATTATGCATGCATCCATAAAAGTATTAAAAATAAGTGAGAATGTCAGTCTGATTATTAAAGTGGGTAGTGGTACGTAACAGTAAATACCTTTTATTCTTGTAGATTTAAAAAATGATTTTACAGATGGTAGATATAATGCTTTAAAATGTGAGTATGTATTTAAAAAAACGTTTATTTGTAGTTAGATTTTACAAATAAAATTCTTCAAAACCCATTTTATCCTCAAATTTTTCTTGGTAAATATGATATTACTTGTTAATATAAAACATTGCCCAAAGAGCCCAACTGAGATCATTTTTGAATTAGTGAAAATTTAACTTGATATTTTAATACATACTTAATATATATTGATGTATACTTCTGTAATTTATAACTGTAAAGCGTATACGCCACTGCAAGAGAATAAATAACAAAGTAGTATTCACGAGTGTGCTTATATAAAACATTTTTGAATTACCCTTTATTTGGTCCTTGAAACAATACTCGATTTTATGTATACTCAAATTTATATCTGGGGAATTCTTTTTTGGAAACCCTTTATTTTTCAGTTGTGAAAATCTTTTGTTGCCTCACCGGTGAAATGTAAAATTTCTGAGTTGTGCACTTCGTATTATTCTTGTCAGGTAAAATGTATTATTATGGAATCGTACAAATTTTCTTTTCCTTTTCCCGTAAGGTGTGGTATTGTTGAGTTGTACAAATCTTCTTTTGCTTCTCCGGTAAAATGTAATTCTTTGAGCTGTAAAATTTTCTTTGGTCTCACCAGTAAAATGTAGTATTTTTAAGGTGTTCAAATCTTCTTTTGCTTCATGGTAAAATCACGGCCAACTAGATATATAAAGGCCTGCGCATTTCACTAAAAACCTCCGAAAAAATGAAGCTTCAAACCCTGAACCATTTCATTGGACCACGTGACGCAAACCTTGCCCAAATTAGCATTAAATAAACTGTTTTCTGTTCCGTCCACATGGTCATTGTTTTGGTTCAGGGCTTGCACGATTGGTCAGAGAAACTTGTTCAAGGTATGAGAGTCCTCTAGCGGGAGGCTTCATATATTAATCCTAAATAGATGGGCCTATTGATCTTGTTAGCCATGGTAAAATGTAGGATTTTTAAGTTTTAAAGTTTTTCCTTTGCTTGTCTGATAAAACGTAGTACTTTTTAGTTCTCTTGAATTTATTACGTGGGCGAATTATATGCGTTCTTCGAACCTGAATAATAACCTAAGAACAACTACTTATCTGTCTAAACATACCTGTTTCGATAAAATTGCATGTCCATATCTATGACTTTTTTTTTCTTTTTTACACAGCAGCAATTCAGCGTCTGAGTTTCTATATATGGTTGATAGTCTAAGCCTGCTTTGGCCTTGGCGAACAAATTAAAAGTAAGATCACATGTAGAAATTCTAATTCAAAAGTTAGATACATTTCCACTTTTAATATAAAATATCAAACGTAAATGTATTTTAATAATTCAAGAGGTTTTAAAATAAGTTTTTAAAGTTAACTTATAAAGTTTTAAAGTTAATTTTGAGGTGAAGGTTAAGTTTTTAAGGTTAAGATAATTCTTTGAGCTGTACAAAACTTCTTTGGTCTCACCATCAAAATGTAGTATTTTTGAGGTGTTCAAATCTTCTTTTGCTTCATGATAAAATGTAGGGTTTTTAAGTTGTAAAGTTTTTCCTTTGCTTGTCAGGTAAAACGTAGTACTTTTTAGTTTTCTTGCTTTTGTTACGAGGGTGAATTATATATACGCTTCGAACCTGAACAATAACCTAAGAGCAACTACTTATCTGTCTAAACATATCTGTTTCGATAAAATTGCATGTACTACATATCTATGTTTTTTTTTTCTTTTTTACACAGCAATAATTCAGCATCTGTGTTTCTATATGTGGTTGGTAGTCTAAGCTTTGGCCTTGGTGTACAAATTAAAAGTAAGATCATATGTAGAAATTCTAATTCAAAAGTTAGATACATTTCCACTTTTAATATAACGAGGTGGAACCCGTCGAAATTCGACGAAAGAAATTAAAGATTAAGAAAGAACTGCTTCATTGATTTATAATAAATCTATAAAATTAATTACAGTAAAAAATACATGTTATATTGGTCAGTCTAACTCTGAAACAAATATTTTTTAAGCTAAAATTAACAAAATTAAACTCAATTATCCAAATTTTTAAACGAAATAAAACCGAAATTGTTGAATCTCGATATTTTTAAAATAGTATACGTCTTTTAATTTCCATTTTTTAAAAAAGAAAATGAAGTAATTATGTTGCCACAATTACAAAATTGGTACTAAAAATTATTAAAAAAATTAATATCTCAAAAAAAAAAAAAAAAAAAAAAGATACAGCTTTGAAACAAATTGCATTTAAAAGTACTTTTTTTCTCTATACGACGGTGTAAAAATTGAAAATGTGCAAAAATGTTTAGAAGTGTAAAATTTGCGAAACCGAAATTGTAGGGGAAAGTGTTGCCATTCTCAAAATGACGTATGCGTTACGCACAGATACATTTGACCTTTATAATATAGAAATATCAAATGTAAATGTATTTTAAAAATTCAAGAGGTTTTAAAATAAGTTTTTAAGCTATCCGACTACATTAAAATGGCCGTTTTTGTAAAAAATTGCGATTTTCTTTTCCCTTTTTTTATTGTTTTGTTTGAAAGAGCAATCTTTCTCCATTAAAATTTATTTAAATTTTATTCCGAAGATTTATTTCGATTTATTCCGAAGATTTTTATTCCGATTATTACAGCATAGGATATCGAGCTAATTTTAAAAACAGGAAGTATTTAGTCAAATACCGGAAGTGGACAGAGAATGGACAGAAGAAATGTAAACACTATTTCTATGCATGATTTTCTTACGCTTTTTAAATAACAATACTAAAAACCCAAAACGAAATTCTTGAATCAACATTATAAATAAGACGAAATATAAAGTAGAAATCTTTAAATGCGATTTCTGGAAAATCAAAATTTCTATTCCGTATCCGATAAGCTCTATAGCATAGAATCTCTAAAGCATATTTCTGTGAAATATTTCAGAATGCTTTCCGTGTTACACATTTTGTTCTGAACTAGATTCCAAGATGTATGTGATAATGTAATTATTTTATAGGTACTCGAATATAAAAATGTTATGAAGATATTGCTAGGATTTTATGTTTTTTCATCCTTCTGTATCACAATTGAATTAAAACTACGTGTATTTACTTTATGTATTTATATATATAGACGCACGCATATATATAAATACACACTCGCATATATATACATATACATATATATATATATGCATACACATATATATATATGTATACATATATGTATATGTAAAGAAATATGGGTATTCCCGCAGAAGTACGACGATCTGATGAAGTGAAAATGATGATAAGAATAGTGTAGATGGTCGATATGTCATCTGAAAACATATTACTTCCCAAATATTCGTGGCTGAAGAAAGCTGGCAGACGGAATTTCATGAAAGGTGTTGTCATTTAAATAATCAAGAGCTGATGACATAAATCTTCTATTTGTTGAAATACTATACGAAGTCACTCCACATGATATTAAAATTCGGTAATACTCCATTGAAGAAAAAATGGAACAATCAAATCACCTCTTGGGCGTAAAATACAAAGATTCTCTTTATCCTACTATTTCAGTCATGAAATCCATTATCACAGTTAGACCTCTTGACTCTCTATGTCAGTATCATCGTAAATAATAAAAGAATAAAAATGGGTCTGTGGAAAGCCGTCTCTGGAAAAACATCGAAACTCCGCAAAACGTACTAAACATAATCGGAGAAGCACCGTAATTTCTTTAACAGTGTGAAGGTCAGTCGATTCTGAATCTTTTTTCGTCAAACTGACAGCTCAGAACTTACTGCGAAATTCTTTCCCCGCCTCCCATCTGACTCAAGCATGTAAAGCCCAATAAAAAAAAAACAGAAAGTATGTGTAGAAACTTTCTATTACTTCCATTGGTCTGGAGGAGGAGCTTGGGACACGTACACTTTCCCCAGTAGCGGTAGAAGTTATAATTGTTACAATGTTGTTATAATTTTTTTTTCATTGGTAAATGCGTTATAAAAAGTATAATATTTTTTATAAAAACATGTTACACAAAATGAATAAAATAATAAAAACATAAAAAAACTCTTTTAAATTACATTTTTTCTGTTTATTTTTCTCTTATTTATATATATATATATATTTATTTATTAACCCCCTATCCCCCTTATAAAAAATAAAATAGGTAAGTAAATAGTGTGAGACAATTAAAAAAAAATCTCTATAACATTATTTAAAAAAAAAATTAATTAAAAAAATTCATTCATTCATTCATTCATTCATTCATTCATAAAAAAAACCAGTATTTTTTTTTTTAAGTAGTTAAAAAATTAAAATTATTTAAAAAATAATAAGGATAATTCCTAGGTCTAAAATAAAATTAAATAAACCGTTTTGAATATTCTAACAAATATATTTGAAAGGAAATCTTTGAAAAGCACAGCAGATTTTCTCATTACACAACAGATTTTCTCACAACAGAACTGATTCCCCCCCTAGCTCATAAAATACATACTTTGTAAAACATGACACCAGCAACTTTGGCTCAGTCAGTAATGACTTATTCCGCTGTCAAAAGGTCTCGAGTTCAATCCTCGGAACGGCTTGAAGTAAATTAAGCGAAGATTAAATTAAACTAAATAATATAGCAGCACAAAATCATTCGGAAAGATCTAATTCTTTGACAATTGATTAATTCATTAATTTTAAAAAATAAATGAAATTATTATCATTAAAAATCCAGCCTTGTAACGGAAAGTTACCACTTTTTCAAATGGAGTTTTTCTTTCTTTAATTTTCCAAAACGGAAAATCTACTAACGGAACGGTAAATATGCGGCAACTTTGCTGCCAGTAATTTTACCGTAAATTCGATTTTTTTAACAGTGCAGATAAATTCAATTTTCATGTCAATAAACTTTATTGAGATTTAATCCATTCGTCTAACATATTAAATTCTCTTCTCTGTGGTTTTCGATATTTTATTTTTTTAGTTTGTGTTTTGTGCTATTTTTTAATGAGACCATGGAATACAGGATGAATCTGCGAATGTACTGAAAACAGATATTATGTGTATTTATAGTGTATACAAAAAACCCTAAATTTTATGAATCAGTGTTAGAGGAATTATTTAGTATATTTACTGTAATTTATGACAAATAAATTTTCCGTGTAAGATTCATTGATTGAGTAAATAGTTAAATTAAGGCAACTTGTAGCAATTTTAATGCACTACATCTTTGAAAACAGTATTTAGAGAAGTTAAAGGGGGGGGGGGGAGAGGCATTATCCACATATGCTTACATGTTTCAATTACTATAATATATATATACATACTCACCTAATTTTTTCTACATGTAAGATCTTCAGCATAAGATCACTTCAATTTTTTTCAAAAATATATAGTATTATGTTTTCAAGCCATAACTGCATAACTAAATAAGCAGATATTTGGTTGGATAGAAATTTTATTATTTTAGAAACTTCTAATTTTAATTCTAATTCTGCTTTACTAACTTTAATACTTTTTACTTTAAATAGAAATAACAGTTCTAAAAATAATATTTCTAGTGGTTAGGAAACAAAATTTTTCTCCAAAGAGGTCTTTCCGTTACTGCGGCGATTTTGCCGAATTTCTGCAATGATGAATATATATATATATATATATGTGTGTGTGTGTGTAAACTTTTCCTGTTACTTGGTACAAGTTTAAGTTTCTACCATTACATTGTAACAAAAAATAAATATTTCTTGTGAATGTTTCTTATAAATGTTTTTTTTTAGACCTGTGACCAACATCTGTCCATCTTTGACCGGCACGCCTTTGCTAGCTATGTCCTGACTGTTCCTTTTTCAACTGTACCCGCATATTTGTAAAATTCTAAGCTTTGTATTTTTTCTACTTCTCATATATTTAAAACTTATTATTAGTTTCAATTGCACTTTTCTTTGTAATACCACCGTTTAAAATATAGTTTTAATTATTAATAAAACTTTTACGTAGTTTACATATTATAGTTACACATTTATCTCTCAATCGCTCACTTGCAATAAGACAATTCTTCGTAGACTTGGGTGTAAAGTTAACATCATCCGGGAAGCATCTCAAAGTGTTCGCACCGTTTATCCCTTGGGGATGAGGGATCACCGTATAAGGTACTCAGAATCGTTGACTATTCTCACCAGTAGATTTTTATTGTAAATTTTGCCTTACTTAATCCGATTATTTTCGCGATAGATTTAGGCGAAAATTTCTGCTCTAAAAGACCGGTGATGAAAGATTAAAAATTCTGCAAAAGACACTCGTCTCGAAAATGTTAAGCAATGTTAAGCACTACCTATATTATAAAGGCCAAACGTATCTGTGCGTAACGCATACGTCATTTTTCGAATGGCAACATTTTCACATAAATTCAGTTTTGCAATTTTCGGTACTGATAATTTTATACTTCTAAATATCGCACATTTTCAATTTTTATGCTATATTATAGAGAAAAATACGTACTTTTAAATGCAATTTCTTTGAAATCTATATTACTACTCATTTTTGACACATTAATTTGTTTTTATAATTTTTAGTACGAATTTTGTAAATGTGGCAACAGAAATACGCCATTTTCTTTTAAAATTGATAAAAATTAAAGTGTGCGCATGTAAATTTTGAGAAGATGAAAATTATGACCGTTTTAGATTTCACGCGAAACTCTAAAATTGTGTCAATTTGAAATATTTTTTCATACGCATTTATACGAAACATAAGAGCCTCAATTGATAACTTCATCTTAATAACCGATCTTTATTATATATTTTACTTTCTTATTATATTTTCCATGTCCGATTGAAGTTTAGTTTTAATAAATTTGACAACTGCGTTTTATAAAAATAGTTTTTTTCTCTTAATTCTAGTTTTAAATAATATTTGTTTGAGAGTTAGACTGACCATTGTAAGATGCATTTTTTACTGTAGCCAATTTTGCAGGTTTATTTAAAATAAATGAAACAGTTCCTTCTTAAACATTTACTTTCGTCGAAATTCGACGGGTTTCACCTTGTTACGACAGTAAACAAAAATATTAAATCCTAAAGCAACACCAACCTATAATTTTAACAGTATATGTTCCTTGACAATTTTACCAAAATAACAAAACAAAATGAAAAACATATTATAAAAATAGATAGCAAAATGAACAATCCTCACAACGTCTTATAACTATACGAAATAAACATGTTTTCGATAAGCACTTTTAATTGAATTCTACCGGGAATAATTCCATTTACACAAATCACAATGTTTTAAAACTTTAAACTTTAATTTTTCTCTTACTTTTTACATATTTAAAGCTTACTAGTAATTACAAGTATTCTCTTCTTTTTGATACCACCTTTTTTAGTATAGTTTTAATTTTAAATATTAATAAAATAACTTCGTAGTTTATATATTACAGTCAATTTTTTTTACTCCCAATGGTCCAGTTGCATTAAAACAATACTCCACTGACTGGGCGTAAAGCTGACGTCAACTAGAAAGCATTTCAAAGTGTCCGCATGGTTAAACACTATTATGATAGTAACCAAAAATATTAAATTCTAAAGCAACACCATGATATAATTTTAACAGAATATGTTTCTTGACAATTTTAATAAAAAAAACAAAAGAAAATACAAAACATATTACGAAAATAAATAACAAAATCAGTAATCATTATAACGTCATATTACTGTACGAAATAAACATGTTTTCGAAAAATATTTTTAATATGATTCTGCCGGGAATAAAACAAACACCTTAGTTCCATTTACACAAATCCCAAAGAAGATTTAGCGAAGATAGTCTATCAAAAATAATAAAATCCGTGCTTCAATAGAAGGATCTGTGAAAACCACAATCAATTCGATACACTTGACATTTTCATTATTTTATTATGGTTTTTAAAGCGTGGATTTAGCATTACTTCCCAATACTGTTATTTAATTACCAATTCAGATTTATAATAAAAACGTCCAAAAATTGTATGCTTGTTTATCATATTGTTTATTGATTTTTTTTCAGGAAATATTTTGTAACCGTTTAAACGTATTTAACGTTTTTATTCAAAATTAATTATGATGCTGCATTGCCTTAAATTCACCAGAAATTAAGACCGATTTTAATTTAAAAATAATTAAATGCAAGATTTAGAACATTTTACGTTTTATATAACTAGCAAAAGCCATGCTTTGTTTGGATTCGCGAAGTATTATACTATAAGATAAATATTTGAAAGTAATAATATATATATTAAAATTACTTTTGCATTTTTATTAAGCAAAAATATAATTTTATGTTTCGGCGCATTTTAATTTTAAAATGTACTTTAACCAAATAACTAAGAATTTCCTCAGATTGTTTATTTATGATATAAGACTGGTATAAATAAAAATATTTTCGAAATAGAATTATACAAAATATTAATTTTATTTGTTTACAATTCTTTTATTGCCACTTCACAAAAATATAATGTAATTCTTTTAAAATTCTTAAATATCGTCTGCTTAAATGATTTCACAAAATAAGAATAAATTGTGTATTTGAATTCCTAACACAGAAAAATACTTTTATAATTGAATGTTAATAAGAGATTTTTCACAAATTTTAATTCATTAAAAATATGCTATAATTTTTCTATAAAAAAGTATTTTATAAATATTATAAAAGAAATCATGAAGCTATACATAATTAAAAGGAATAAGCATAGTTTGAAAATCTGAAAGCAGTTTTTGAGATATTTTGTCAGAATAATGAAAATATATTTTATTTATTTAATGATGATTCCAGCTATAATTACTGACCCCATGATTTCAGTTTTTCTTCTGAAAACGTACGTGTTTTACTTTTTATTAGAAAAAATGCGTTCGTAATGGAAAAACAGGTAAAATAAATTAATTAAAATAATAATTTTTTGAAAAGTATTTCTGTAAAAAAATAATATTCTGCAAATCTACAGATCATAATTTATATTTATGTTTAATTTCAAGTGAAAATATTGCATAGTTTTTTTTGTAAAGTGTACGACAAAATGTCATTTGAGTGGCCTAGTAGAGGATTCGCTTCACTCATCCTAATTAGAAATTTTAACAGTCTATGCTTCTTGTATGTTAATAAAATAACAAAAGAAAATGCAAAATATATTGCGAAAATAAATAACAAAGTCAACAATCCTCACAACGTCATATTACAGTACGAAATAAACATGTTTTGGAAGAATAATTTTAATTGGATTCTTTCGGGAATAAAACAAACACCTTAGTTCTAAGTACACAAATACCAAAGAGGATTTAGCGAAGATAGTTTATCAAAAATGAATAAATCCGTTCTTCAAGAGAAGAATCTTTGAAAACCACAATCAATTCGTTACACTTGACATTTTTCATTACTTCATTGTGGTATTTAGAGAATGGATTTAATATTACTTCCTGATAGGTTCATTTTATTATCAATTCACATCTATAATGAAAACATCACAAAAATTGTATAGTTAGTTACAATATTAGTAATTGATATTTTAATAGATTAAATATTTTGTAATCGTTAATCCATGTTTAATCTTTTCACTCAAAATTAATTAAGATGCTGCATTATCATAAATTCACCAGAATTTAAGGCCGATTTTAATTTTAAAATAATTAAATGCAAGATTTAGAGCCGTTTATGTTTTATATAATTATAAAATTTAACAGTCATTGTTTCCTGAATTTAAGTTAAAAAAAAAAAAAAAAAAAAATGCAAAATACACTACGTCAATAAATAACAAATTCAACAATCCTCACGACGTGACATAACTGTGCGGAAAAAAGGGGAAATTGTATTTAATTCAATTCTGTCAGGAATAACACGAATACCTTAGTTCATTTACACAAATCCCAAAGAGGATTTCGCTAAGATAGTTTATCAAAAATGACTAAATCCGTTTTTCAAGAGAAGGATCTTTGAAAACCACAATCATTTCGTTACACTTGACATTTTTCATTATTTTATTGTGGTATTTAGAGAATGGATTTAGAATTACTTCCTGATACATTCATTTTATTATCATTTCAGATTTATAAACAAAACGGTCAAAAATTGTATACCTGTTTATAGTTTTTTTTATTGAAAATTTTTAAGCTGAAATATTCCGTAATAGTTTATCCGTGTACAACCTTTTCACTCAAAAATAACTATGATGCTGCATTGTCCTAAATTCACCAGAATTCATGACAGATTTTAATTTTAAATTAATTAAATGCAAGATTTAGAATAGTTTATGTTTTATATAATTATAAATTTTAACAGTCTATATTTCTTGAATTTTAATGAAATAACAAAAGAATGAGCAAAAATGTTACGAAAATAAATAACAAAATCAACAATCCTTACAAAGTCATATAAATGCACGAAATAAACATGTATTTCAAAATCATTTTTAATTGATTTTTGCCCGGAATAAAACAAACACCTTAGTTCCATCTACACAAATCCCAATGAGGGTATAGCAAAGATAGTTTATTAAAAATGACTAAATCAGTGCTTCAAGAGAAGGATCTTTGAAAAACACAATCAATTAGTTACACTTGACATTTTTCTTTATTTTATTGTGTTATTTAGAGAATTGATTTAGTTTTACTTCCTGATACAATAATTTTGTTATCAATTCAGATTTATAAAGAAAGCGTTCAAAAATTGTATATATGTTTATTTTTTATTTATTGAAAATTTTTAAGATAAAATATTTCGCAATCGTTTATCTCTGTATAACCTTTTCACTCACAATTAATTATGATGCTGCATTGTCTTAAATTCACCAGAATTTAAGGCCGATTTTAATTTAAAAATAATGAAATGCAAGATTCAGAGCAATTTATGTTTTATATAATTAAAAAATTCAACAGTATATGTTTCTTGAATTTTAATAAAATAACAAAAAAAAAAAAAAAAAAAAAAAAAAACATATTACGAAAATAAATAACAAAATCAACAATACTTAGAACGTGACGTAACTGTACGATATAAACATGTTTTTAAAATATATTTTTTATTGGATTCTGTCGGGAATAAAACAAACACCTTAGTTCCATTTACACAAATCCCAAAGAGGATTTAAAGACGATAGTTTACCTAAAATAACTAAATCCGTGCTTCAAGAAAAGCATCTTTGCAAAACCACATCAATTCGTTACACTTGACATTTTTAATTATTTTATTGTGGTATTTAGAGAATGGATTTAGTATTACTTCCTAATACTTTTATTTATTACCAATTCAGATTTATAATGAAAACGTTCAAAAATTGTATGATTGTTTATATTATTTATTGATTAGTTTTTTCATTCGAAATAAACATGTTTTCGAAAAATATTTTTTATTGGATTCTGTCGGGAATAAAACACCTTAGTTCCATCTACACAAATCCCAAAGAGGATTTAGCGAAGATAGCTTATCAGAAATGACTAAATCCGTACTTCAAGAGAAGGATTTTTAAAAACCATAATCAATGCGTTACACTTGACATTTTTTATTATTTTATTGTGGTATTTAGAGAATTGATTTAGTATTACTTCCTAATACTTTCATTTTATTATCAATTCACATCATTACTAAAATTGAGTAATTGTTTATAATATTGAATATTGAATTTTTTTTAGATTAAGTATTTCGTAATTGTTCGTAATTGTCATATTTATGATAAAAAAGTTCAAAAATTGTATACCTGTTTATACTATTATTTATTGATTTTTTTTACGTTAAATATTCCTTAATCGTTTATCCGTGTACAACCTTTTCACTCAAAATTAATTATGATCCTGGATTGTGCTAAATTCACCAGAATTTATGATTGATTATAATTTTAAAATAATTAAATACAAGATTTAGAACAGTTTATGTTTTATATAATTATAAATTTTAACAGTATATGTTTCTTGACAATTTTAATGAAATAACAAGAGAAAATTCAAAACATATTACAAAAATAAATTACAAAATCAACAATCCTCAGAACGTCATACAACTGTAGGAAATAAACATGTTTTCGAAAAATATTTTTTATTGGATTCTGTCGCGAATAAAACAAACACCTTAGTTTCAGCTACACAAATACCAAGAGGATTTAGCGAAGATAGTTTATCAAAAATGACTAAATCCCTGCTTCAAATGAAAGATCTTTGAAAGCCACAATCAATTCGTTACACTTGACATTTTTCATTATTTTATTGTGGTATTTAGAGAATGGATTTAGTTATAAATCCATTTAAATGGATTTAGTATTAAATCCCTTTTCCATTTAATAACAAATCCATAATTACTTCCTGGTACATTCATTTTATTATCAATTCAGATTTATAAAGAAAACGTTCAAAAATTGTATATATTTTTATAGTTTTATCTATTGAAAATTTTTAAGATTAAATGTTTCGTAATCGTTTATCCGCGTATAAACTTTTCACTCAAAATTAATTATGATGCTGCATTGTCCTAAATTCACCAGAATTCATGACAGATTTTAATTTTAAAATAATTAAATGCAAGAGTTAGAACAGTTCATGTTTTATATAATTATAAATTTTGATAATCTATATTTCTTGAATTTTAATTCAATAACAAAAGAAAATGCAAAACACATTGCTAAAATAAATAACAAAATCAACAATCCTTACAACGTCATATAAATGTACGAAATAAACATGTTTTTAAAAATATTTTTAATTGGATTCTTTCGGGAATAAAACAGACACCTTAGTTACATTTATACAAATCCCAAAGAGGATTTAGCGAAGATAGTTTATCAAAAATGACTAAATCCGTGCTTCAAAAGAAGGATCTTTGAAAACCACAATCAATTCGTTACACTTGGCATTTTTCATTACTTCATTGTGGTATTTAGAGAATTGATTTAATATTACTTCCTGATTCATTCATTTTATTATCAATTCAGATTTATAAAGAAAATGTTCAAAAATTGTATACATGTTTATAGTTTTATTTATTGAAAATTTTTAAATTAAATATTTCGTAATCCTTTATCCGTGTACAACCTATTCACTCAAAATTAATTATGATGCTGCATTGTCCTAAATTCACCAGAATTTATGACCGATTTTAATTTTAAAATAATTAAATGCAAGATTTAGAATAGTTTATGTTTTATATAATTATAAATTTCAACATTCTATATTTCTTAAATCTTAATGAAATAAGAAAAGAAAATGCAAAATATAATACGAAAATAAATAACAAAATCAATAATCCTTACAAAGTCATATAAATGCACGAAATAAACATGTATTTCAAAATCATTTTTAATTGATTTTTGCCGGGAATAAAACCAGAGATGGGCAGTATCGAAAATACATGTATTTGAAATACATTTTCAAAATACATTTGTATTTTGTATTTTGTATTTTATCCCGACGAAACGAAAGTATTTTAGTAATGTATTTTGAAACACTTTTTCGAAGTATTTTGTATTTTGAAAATACATTTCATTTTCAAAATACATTTCTGCAAATTTCAAGTTGATTCGTTTAAACCACCGCAGATATAAGATTCACAAAAGCAAAACAGGTGCATCTCTGTTTTGTTTTGGCTGATGGGATTCGTTTCTAGAAGTTAATGTAAACATATTTTTTAAACTATTGCTATGATAAGGATTAGAATGAATGTTTCTGTTTTACTTAAGCATTTTTGCTGAATTGTACATGTTCAATTCTAACGTTCTGTTTTTATAAGTATAACGTTGCTGTGAGAACGAAAAAAACTATTGTGATGTGATAAACAGGAAGAATCATTCAGAGTTTTGCTGTGCATAGTACTTTTTAAGAACCGTAGAAAGGAAACCAATGTAGTAGCAGGAAGAAATGCAATGTATGTTTAAATCTCGTGAAAGAATGGTTGATATTGCCCCAGCTCCGGATGACAGTATATCAATGAATTGCAATAGTGCACGTTGAGCTATATTAGATGGGAAATTTTTTAAAAATAATTTCCGTTGATAGTAACGGCAAAGTTAAAGCAGCATGCCAAATGTGTACAAAAAAGTCTAAACTTATAGGTGGAACCTTCAACGCAACAACGCATTTTAAAACAAATTTAAAGGTAAAATTTTTAGTTTTATACAGTTATACCTTGATTGCAATATTTTATCTAGTTTCTTTGTATTGTTTTTATACAAGTTCGGGAATATTTTAACCCACCCCTGATATTCATTTAAATGGGAGATAATTTTATTATATAAATAGTTCTATTTATTGATATAGAGTTCAGATTTTTAATAATTGTATTTACGAATGAGTATGTTAAATAGCGGAGTTTTGGCTATAGACCTGACGTTAATGGAGATACATGTTTATATAACGTGATTGCGCTTTTTTTTTCTTTGCTCATTTTATGTTTTATTTTATATTGCTTTTTTATGGAAGATATAAAATATATAATGGTATCCTACCGAAACGAAAGCTGCTGTCCGAAACCGAAGTTTTATTCCTTTTTGAATTCATAATTAATAAAACTTCGAAACGAAATTTTCAAACGAAATTTCTCAGATGAAATTTTATTATTGATAAGAATATTAATCAAATTAATTACAAAATTATTCCCCTACAGCAGATTTATTATATATTTATGATTTTGATATATATTTATGGTTTTAAATGTGCGAATATGTGTAGGGGCATGTGAAGAGAAAACCGCGCCCGGGGCAAAGACTCAATTTCGCGCCACCCGGCAACAATTTTTTCTTGTGACAAGTTAAAAATGATATTGGTAGTATAAATCTGACATCTCCTAAATTTCCGCGCCCAGGGCGACCACCCGCTTCGCAGGGCTCTAGGTATATGCATTATTTTTTTAGAATAAAAAAAAGATAATTAGACATTATTTTGTACTGATTTATAAGCATAGAAAAGTATGCATTATTAATTGTGCAATTATTTATGTATCCCGTGTATTCTGAGATTATTTATGTATCAAGTGAGATTGATGTTCATTGTACAGAGTTTCAAAATGTTTAACATTTGGTTTGCAAATTAATCAAAAACAAATATCAATAAAAGATTCTTTAAGAGAATAGTAGTGTATTCATGCTTAAAGAAAATAAATAGCAATTTATAATTTGCAATCATTATAAAAAGTACAGTATGCCTGAGTTTTAAATGCAGTTTTACAATATGAATGGTGGAAAAAATGTTATGAGTATTTAAAGTAATTTTAATGCTATGACGGGTTCAAGATTTTAGGGTATTTAACTTCTTGGGGGGCAGTGAAATATATTATATCCAGTGTTGAATTCAGGGGGACATTCCCCCCCCCCCAGCAATAAAATGTCCCCCTACAGAAAAATTGAAATTTTGCGTTTTCAACAGTCAAAAAGTACAATCCCCCCCCCCGGAACTCTATAATGTCCCCCTCCGGAACCACTGAATTCAGTCCCGGAGAAAAGTTTCTGAATTCAACACTGATTATATCCCACTTAATTTTAATCAAGATTCGCACTATAAACTTTTAATTAAATTTTATGTACTTAACTTTGGTTCAAAAATGTTTCAAAATTGCTTTAATTTTTAAACTAAAATTTTTCGATTATTCTGGTGTGAATTTATCATTACAAAGGCACAATTGCTTGTCCCTCAAAGTGTTGAAACAGATCATGAAAAAGCATGATCATGCACAAATGAAATGCGCTAATTATCTATTAAAGACTAAAAACCATCAACTTAAAAAACAACAAAAAATTATTTAGTGTCATGATATTCCGAACGTCATATTGTTATACGTTATGATATTTCCAAGATTTAAATGAAGATGTTTAACATGTTGTTTATTTAATATTTCTTATAAAATTTTATCTTATTTATTATTCAAGGAAAATATACTTATATCTGCGTTGTAGTGATCGAAGTTCTATCGAATTATGTATACTTTTTAAAAAAAATTCCAACGAAAACGATTATACAATTCTTTTATGTATGTGTGTTTATGTATGCGTGTAAGAATAAATAACTGAACTGACACTTTGATTTTCAATCTCTCGCTCTTTTTACTTTCCTCTATCTTTACAACAAGAAAGTATTGAATTCGCGAAAAAATCTACTCCAGGTTTTTGATGGATTTATATGTTTTAGAAGGTCCTGGATATCATTTGATTGTTTTTAGAAGGTGTCCATCTTGTGAGTTTGTTTGTTTGTCTTGTGAGTTTGTTGACAAAAAATTTTTTGGCACTCTATCCAGCGCCATGCAAAAAAAGGGGGGGGGGGAAACGAAGGGAGCTGTTACCCTGGGCGCGGAAATTTAAGGGCGCCAAATTTATACTACCAACGTCATTTTTTAGCCTGTCACAGGAAAAAGTTGAAGGGGGAGCGCCAAATTGAAACGTCGCCTAGGGCGCAGTTTTTTTTTTTTTTTTTTTTTTTTTTTTTCGCACGCTCCTGGCTCTAAAAATCTAAAAGGAAAAAAATCCTTTAACAGATTTCCTTTCAGCTGATACACAGTTTTCTCTAAATTTATTATATTGTTTTTGCTTGTTATTAAATCCATTTTGCATGAATTGACACATTTGCCATTTAAGGCTGTTCTCATCTACTCTGCTTAACAAGCGCAAAACATTTTGACACATTTACAAACTCATTTTTTAACGGAAAGATATAAATTGAAAGACCCGACTATGGAAGCGATTTGGAACCGAACTGTGTTTTAGATTTTTTGAGCAATGAATTACTTATTGATACATAAGCGATTTCGTTCATGTGACAGACACGTTTCTTGTTTCTGTTTGAGTGGTTAATCTTCTTACGCGCACAAATGCAGTTCAAAACGCCCACTTTGACACTATTTTCTGAAACATTGTGTTTGTAAAAACACGGGAAAATGAGTGCGATTCCATTACTTTTGAATTACAACACTTGCTACTTTCTACCATTTCGAACAAAAAATAAATCAAAACTTATTTTATAAAGTTAACGATTTGGATTTAAGAACAGCCTTAAGACAGGATTCCTTGACAAATCCATTTTCAGAGTTCCTTTTATTGTGCTTTAATTTTATTGTCCAGAAATATATTTACCTTTCTTTAAAAATGATGAAATTAAACTTTTAACTGTAAAATTTTAGAAATTTAAAAATACATACATTATTTGGAAAAAACTTTTGGGTCGGGCCAGATTGTACTGATTTATGGATAGTTCAGGCCGGGACGGGATACCCAACTTACGTGCTGTATTCGGAAAAATACTACGATTTTTGACTAATTCAGACCTCTAGGAAGGATGAAGTCCATTCCCGGTCCGGTCTGGACAGAATAAATCTGGACCGGCCCGAATTTGCAGAGAAAAAAGTAAAGTCCTTGAGCCGAAAGAGTAATCAACAGGTCCATTTGAGATTTTCCTTCAGGAAAATATAAACCGGATATCTGGCCCGGACCAGCCCGGAACGACTGAAGAGCAATTCCGGGCTGGGCCGGTCCGGCCAGAGGTTGTAGATAAAAAAATGTCCGAAACCGGACTGCTGACCTGACCATGCCGGACACGGTCTGTGAAAAACCCCAATGTCATACACAAACTTTTAAAATTTCAAACGTATTTTGTATTTTAAATATATTTTCAAATACATGTATTTTGTATTTTGAATTTTTTTGAATAGGGAAGTATTTTGTATTTTGTATTTTATGTTCTAAAACTAATGTATTTTGTATTTTGTATCGAAAATGATTTTTTCATGTATTTTGCCCAACTCTGAATAAAACAAACACCTTAATTCCATTTATGCAAATCCCAAAGAGGATTTAGCGAAGACAGTTTGTCAACAAGTTGGAAATTGCACATGAAGCGTAGCAAATGAGGTGCGTTCGTACGATAACGAAGTTTTAAAAATATCACTCTCATATATCAATCTCATAAAATTGTAAAATGTTAATCACAATTAAAATGTGCATCAAACAATGTTATCCCTATACCATTATATAATAGAATACTTTTGTGTGGCCTTGTAAATCAATAAAAAATATTCTTTGTACCACAGATTATACAAAATGTATATATATGACATGTACTTTATAGATGCGTATCAGTTTTATTATGCTTGAATGAGTGTAACACCATTAAAATGCATTTGAAATATTTTTCCCCATATACCGTAAAGAAACGGAATACTTTTGATTGTCCCTGTAATTGAACTATGCATCCAATTTTGATAAATTTTGAAATAACTCGACAAAAATATGTAATAATTATATATTTAGAATTCCAAACGATTAAAATGCATCTGGAACTTTTTTCTTCATTGACTATAATGTAATAGAATACGTTTGATTGTCTCTGTAATTGATCTATGCATCCGATTTCCATAAAATTTGAAATGACTCGATAAAATTTTGTAATAATTATATATTTTAAATTTCAAACAATTTGGTTGGGTATTTTTTGCGTTGTTATATGCGGACGGACAGACGGGCGGACTGAACGACAACTATAGGTGCTACGTATTTACATAATTACGAACGCACCTAAAATATGACTAAATCCGTGCTTCAAGAGAAGGATCTTTGAAATCTCAATCAATTCGTTACACTTAACATCTTTCATTACTTCATTGTGGTATTTAGAGAATGGATTTAGTATTACTTCTTGATAGGTTCACTTTATTATCAATTCACATCTATAATGAAAACATTACAAAAATTGTATAGTTAGCTACAATATTAGTTATTGATAATTTTTATAGATTAAATATTTTGTAATTGATTATCCGTGTATAACCTTTTCATTGAAAATTAAATGTGATGCTGCACTTGCCTAAATACATCAGAATTTATAAGCAATTTTAATTTAAAAACAATTAAATGCTCGATCTAAACAAAAATAAGTTATATTTTACTTAAATAATTAATTTACACTCCTTTATATTATAAATATATATAATATTGTTTTCCATTTAAATTATAAAAGAAGCACGTTATTCAAACTGTCTGATACAATTTTCTATTACAACTAAGTAGTTTAAATATTATATTATTAAACATGATAGGAATAAGACACATATTAGTAAATATTCTTTTTTTATTACTACATCTGACAAAAAGTTCGGTGAATGAATTCAGAACGATCCATCTGGATCTCTGGGGAAACAAAACGCTGCACCTGAGGCATGTGTTGACCATATTCCCCCACGTTGTTCAGTTGAGCGTTGTCTATGTTCTAAGACGTTGTGTAAGAAGTGCTTTTTCAGTGTGTTCGTTCTTAACTGAGAACAGGAAAATGAACGAACAATACACCAGTTTAAAGTTTGATTTTAAGCTTTGAAAGACACCGAAAGAAATTCATGAGGGGTGGTTCGAATTAAACATCCACCTACTCGCCAGATCTCAATCCTCCAGACTTCTTCCTATTTTCACATCACAAACTCTCTTTAAAAAAGTTTTAACCATATTGCTGACATCCAAAGAAACGTGACGAAGATTTTGAACTGCATCCCAAAAGAAGATTTCTTGCGAATTTCCCAGGACATGTATGGCAGATCTCACTAGGGAACTGCAAGAAGTGTAAGTCACCGATTTTGACGAAAGCGGTATCGTTGAAAAGATCTCCTCGAGTGCAGTAGAAAACTCAATGGAACTACCCGTCTCAAATGAGCCGTTTTTGAGATATCTTACAATTTGTGTCACGTAGCTAGTGGACACTTAATGGGGACCGCAAAAAGTTTTATTCTCGATTTTAACAAAAATAGTATCGTTGAAAAGATATCATCGTGAGGATTAAAAAATTCAATGGAATCACCCGTCGAAAATGAGACTTTTTCGAGATATGCGACAATTTGTGTCACATTGCTAATGCACACTGCTGGGAAACTGCATTAAGTGACATAAATTCTTGGATATTTCGAAGACGGCTCATTTCAGATAGTTACTTCCATTGAGTTCTTTACTTCTCACAATGATATCTTTGCAACAACATCATTTTCATCAAAATCGAGAAAACAATTTTTTGCGGTCCCCTATTAAGTGTGTACTAGAACAGTATGCACTAGCTACGTGACATAAACTATCGGATATCTCGAAAATGGCTCATTTCCGACGGCTAGTTCTATTGAGTTTTTCTCTTTCATAATGATATCTTTTTAACGATACCACTTTCGTTAAAATCGAGACTAAAATTTCTTGCGTTCCCTTATTAAGTATTCACTAATTACGTGGCATAAATTGAGGATATCTCGAAAACGGCTCATTTGCGACGGGTAGTTCTATTGAGTTTTTTACTGCTCTCGATGAGATCTTTCAAACGATACAACTTTCGTCAAAATCGGTGACTTACACTTCTTGCAGTTCCCTAGTCAGATGTGCATAGTTATCAGAGATGACTATTTCAAAAGATGGTATGGTAACTTTCGTTTATATTTCATCTACATTAATGCCACAGGACTATTCACCGAACTTTATTATCAGAGGTAGTATAATAAATAACAATATAAAATACATATTACTACTGTGTCTTATGAAATGAACGAAAATGAAACATTAAGGCTGCCTAACTATTGTTTTATAGCTGCAATGTTTAATTAATAATTTAAACAGTAGAAGAAAGAACACAGAAAAAATTGGTGATAAAACATAATTAAACTGTAAAACTTTATATAAATCACTGTAAAAATAGAAATTATGGCATTCTGTTTATTTTTGTAATTTTATGGTGATTTATTATTTGAGTTTTATTACTTTATTTAAAAAATATATCTCTTTAAAACAATCTATATTTAATGTAACCTCTTAAGCTTAACTAATGCCTGATTTTTCTTTCAAAATAGTTGAAATGTAATTATATGTGTGAATCTCTACATTAGTTGTATAAGTGAAATTTAGATTTTTTTATGTTTTAAAATATTATGGTCCGATATTGTTGAAATATATATCGATATTATATTGATAATTATAAATCTTAAATTGTTTTACTATTTCAGTATTATACTGCTACATACTTACTGTCTTGATTTCTGCTATATTTATCGCACTTTCCAACAAAATTGAAAAGTGCTTATGCATTCGTTTTTGTCTGGCCGTATGGCCGTCTGGCAATCTGTCCGTGCTCTAACTCTCGTAAATATACTCGGATTGCCATGAAATTTTTGGACGTTATTTGGGTTTACCCTTGCACGAACCCTATTGAAAATGAAGTTTCTACCATGATTAATTTATTTACAGGGGCAGTCAAAAGTTTTCCATTGCATTACGGCCTATGGGGAAAATCGTTTCAAATGAATTTTAACGTTTATAACACTTTCCTAAATTTTAAAAAGTGCTTATGCATTTGGCTTGTCTGTCCGTCTGCCCATCTGTTAGTCTATCCGTCTGTAAGTTTGTCCGCGCTCTAACACTTGTAAATATACTCGGATTTCCCAGACATTTTTGTATGTTATTGACGTTTACCCTAGCACGAACCCTATTAAAAACTAAGTTTCTACCATGATTAGCTTATTTACAGGGAGAGTAAAAAAATTTCCTTTACATTATGGTCTATAGGGTAAAACTGTTTCAAAGGCGTTTTAAAGATGTTACTCCCTATCAAACATATTAAATTTTACATGCATATAAGAAGTGCACTAAAGAACGCATTCTATAAAATATGCGGTGAAAATATAGCTATTATTCCTTTACAGGGCCACACAAAAGAATTCCATAAAATAATGGTAAAGGGGGCATAGTGTGCGATATTTAAAAAATAAATTAAACTGTTTCATGTATAACGAAATTGATATATGTCACTGAGGTTTAATATAAATTATACGATACTGTCTTGCATAATATGAAGTACATTGCATTTACAGGGACACACAAAAGATTTCAAATAGTACAATCCTTCCGACGGACTGTATATGTTTCCGATGATCGCTGATAGATGGATGTAATATATTTTAATTATGATACATGCATTTAAGTTTCATTAAATCTTTGTACATTATAAGGGTGTGTATAAATGTTATAGTTGATATACGGGGCTATCGAAAAGAGCTCGCCAACGTTACTGAGTGTAATCGTAAATTACTTAAAGGTGGTTCTTAAATAAGGTATACATTTTTACGCTGAATTGCATTCAATTTACAAATAAATGTTTGCAGAATATAGATGAAATGATATACAGGGTCACACAAAGAATTGTGTACATGGACACTTCTGAATGATAATTAATAGCAATGTGATTTCAGTTGTTTTAAGAGTTTTTTAGATTAAAATGAGTTTTAGCTTCTTACTGAAGTGTAATAAAGGTTCAAGATAAACTACAGGGCTGATCAAAAGTTTTCAAGTATGTTTCCCATTTATTAGTAAAAATTGCTCAAAAAGAAATTTTAAGCTTTTTTCTTGCTGAACTAATTTTTTACATTTTATAATATGTATATGAACTGACAGATCAAATACAGGGCTGTTCAAAAGTATTGGAATACATATTTGGCTATATACCTTATTTCCCTAATTAACGAAGTTTTGTTAAAGATTTATTGAAGTGTTGGAAAGCATGATTTTTCTTACTTGTTTAAATATAGCTTTTAATAAAAAATAATAAGAATAAATTATAAGATTTTAAATAATATGCCGAATTCACACAAGCGGTTCAATACTTCTTTCGTATGAAGAGCCCTGATTTTTTCCTGGCGGTCTTTTTAGCACTTTCCAACAAAGTTGAAAAGTGCTTATGCATTCGGTTTGTCTGTCCGTTTGTCCGTCTGGCCGGATGGCCGTCTGTCCGTCTGTCCGTCTGTCCGGATGGCCGTCTATCCGCGCTCTTACTCCCGTAAATATGCTCGGATTGCTAGGAAATTTTTATGCGTTATTGAGGTTTACCCTAGCACGAACCCTATTGAAAATGAAGTATCTACCATGATTAATTTATCTACAGAGAGAATCAAAAGTTTCCCATTACATTACGGCCTATGGGGGAAAATCGTTAATATACTCGGATTGCCATGAAATTTTAAGACGTTATTGACGTTTACCCTAGCACAAGTCCTATTGAAAATGAAGTTTCTACCATGATTAGTTTATCTACAGGGCAAAACAAAAGTTTCCCATTACATTACGGCCTATGGCGAAAAATCGTTAATATACTCGGATTGCCATGAAATTTTAGGACGTTATTGAGGTTTATCATAGCACGAACCCTACTAAAAATGAAGTATCTACCATGATTAGTTTATCTACAGAGAGAATCAAAAGTTTCCCATTACATAATAGATAATGGTAAAAGGGGGAATTGTGTGTGACATATTTTAAATATATTAAGCTTTTTCATGTATAATAAAATTTATATATGTCACTGAAGCTTAATATAAATTATACGTTACTGTCTTGCATAATATGAAGTACAGAGCATTTACAGGGCCATACAAAAGATTTGAAATAGTATATTCTTTCCGAAGTACCGTATATGTGTCTGATGATGGCTGATGGAGGGATGAAATGCATTTTAATTATGATATTCGCGTTTATATTTCGCTAAATATATGCACATTATATGGTGTGTATAAATGTTATAGTTGATATACAGGACTACCCAAAAGAGCTCACCAACGTTACTGAATATGAGCGTAAATTATTTTAACGTGGTTCTTAAATAAGCTATGCATTTTTACACTGAGCTGCATTCAATTTACTGAGAAATGTTTGCAGAATATAGATAAAGGGATATACAGGGCCACGCAAGGAATTCGGTACATGGACGCCTATGAATGATCATTTATGAGAATGTGATTTCGGTTGTTTTTAAAGGGTTTTAGTTTACAATAAATTTTAGCCTAATGCTGACATGTAATAAGGTACAATGTAAACTACAGGGCTGAACAAAAGTGTTGAAGTATGCTTCCATCTAATAGTATGAATTGCTGAAAAAAAAATTTCAAGCTACTTGGTATTTTCTTGCTAAGCTAAATTTTCCCATTATATGAACTGACATATGAAATACAGGGCTGTTCTAATGCACTGGAATGCATATTTGGGTATATTTGGCTATACATTATTATTTCCCTAAATAACAAAGTTTTGTTAAAGATTTCATTAAGTGTTGGAAAGTGCTTCATAATCTATGCTTAACGCATGATTTTTCTTACTTGTTGAAGCTTAAAAAGGGATATGTCAAATGTGTCAATTCCCTTGGCACTTATGTGGAAAAGTAAAGTTACGCCTTATCTTTAATGTTTCATTATATGTTTAGTCTTTCATACACACCTCTGTCCACAGTCGCCGGGGGAAACTTATTTTCTGACTTTCCCTCCCACATATATATATATATATATTAAATTACGATTTTGAATACCGTACGTATGTATTATATACAAGGTGGTTATAAAATAAGTATCCCTATTTGGAGCTGTCTGTAGCTTGAAGGAATAACCCGAATGAAACCAAAATCGGTACACATACTATTCAAGAAGGGGGAAGAAGAATGGAATAATAAAAAAGATAGTTACAATAATCAGCAACAGATGGCGCTACGGGTCATATCGGTGCAAACGCCGTTGTAATCATTAGTAAAATCAAAACGTGGTCATTTCTGCCATTAATGTTGTACGACATGGCACTCAGTTTACCAGATCGCGCAGAAATTTTAAAACTATTTTACGTTAACAGTTCAAACAGTGCAGCTGCTTTACGTGAATTTAGGCGTGTGAAAGGAATGCGTAAAGCAAAAGGTCTGCACGTGAAGTGCCCAGGCAGGGTCGAACCAAAGAACCCACGGTCAAACCTCAATGACTTAAAAGATCACATATCACAACATGTGCGAAATTCCGCTGTTGAGCACGTCGTCCACCGCCTGGATTGTGTTTTGCAGCACAATGGTCATGTTGAACCTGAATTTGATCGGCACCGCTATGCGAAATCTTAACCCCATTCACTGTGGAAAATTCCAATACATTAGGTATGCCATCCGGTTTTTCGCTTAATTCTTTGTTCTTGTATTGCACATTACATTTTAAACAGAAAAGCGCCATCTGTCGGCGATTATTGCAATTATTTTTTTATTGTTCCAGTCTTCTTCCCCCCTTCTCAAATAGTATGTGTACAAATTTTGGCTTCGTTCGGGTTATTCCTTCAAGCTACAGACAGCTCCAAATAGGAATACTTATTTTATAACCACCCGGTACACATGTAAATTTGTGTGCATAATAAAGGATATACTCGAGTTTGCATGTTAATGTTATATAGTAGGTCTGTGTGCGTGTGTGTGGTTGCTCTTATGAAAAGATATATTCAGATGTAAATTAATACTTCATCGATAAAAAAAAAAATCTGATCGTAAACTTTAATCTTATAAATCTTTAAAAGATTTATAAAAATTTATAAAAATTAATCTTAAAAACATTTCAGAACATTTCTTTATATTTATAAGATGAAATCAAAATTATAAGTTAAAAAAAAGCTGGGAATGCATAATTCGGCATCATTAATCTAAAAAACCTTTTTCCGCTAATAAGATGCATTTAAATGATTTAACGACTATTTTTGAATGAGAAAGGATTTTTTTGTATAAAATATAATGCTTTTTTTAAGCATTATATTTAAGCATTATTTTTTCTTCAAGAGCCATTAAAAGCACATTCAAGAGATAATTTCATCAGGAAAAGTTACTTCTTTATAAGAAAAAAAAATCTTCATTAAAGAACACTTTTGAATTTTTAATCAGAATTAAGTGATTGTTAAGATACTAATAATTAAGGATGTCTCATATAACGAGAAAATAATGAAATACTTTGCAAATTCTTTCTGTGAAGATGAGTAAGGATTAAGATTTTATCATTCACTTTATTTCATTGTTTTAGTAATATGCACAAATATTTATTCGATTACAATGGACAATATATTTATTATTTTTTTATACAATTATTATTATTGCATTAATTTTATTTTTTTATTTTTATTTTTATTTTTATTTTTATTTTTTATTTTTATTATTATTTTTTTTTTGATACAGGATGTTATTGCACCAGAAGTTGATCAAAAGGGAATAATTTTGATCTCCAGAGTTTTTCTTGTCTTTAGACTTCAGCGTAAAATTATGTTTCAATCTAATGCTTCTATAGCTGTAGTCAAGTATTGTTTTCGTCAGTAGGGACCGAGCATGCACGTCCAGGTCTCGGTCTGTCGAACACTTGAAGATGCTCCTCACTGAATAGGCGGCACTATCGCCACACGTTTTCTTTCGACATTACTTCAGGACCATAGACTTCCACAGCGAGACATCAAAAGTGTTTGACAGACCGAGATCTGGACGGGCGTGTACGGCCTCTTTAAACTAAAGCAATGCTTGACTACAGCTTTGGAACCAATGCCAAAATCATACAAGTAGTTCAATGACTCTTTCGTATGAAAATCCTAATTTTTTGGAGCTCTTTTTCAAGTTTATAAAGGGGGTATGACAAATGTCTCAGCTCACTTGGTACTTAAGTAATAAAGTAAAGTTATGTTTATCTTAGTTAAAGTTTGTTTTATCTTTCATACACCCCTCTGTTCGCAATCGCCTGGGGAAACATATTTTCGGACTCTCCTTCGTATATATATATATATATATATGCACTATATGGCCAAAAATGACTGGCCACTTGCGATTTTAGATGGTTTGTTAAGTATCTAGAAAAATAAATGAGAAATTATTCTGAAAATCCAGGTGTGTAAAATAGTACAGATTATATATTTGAGTGAAGATTTTTTAAAACTAAATTCCATCGGGCACCGCCAATAAATGAAAAAGAAGAAAGATCTTTTGCATAACCATGTCAAAACTTATGTAACAAAAGCGTCCAAACTGCCGATTATGATTACGTGGCTTTTTGTGATAAATTGTGTTCATTTTTATGAGGATAGCATGCATACTCGTAGAAAAATTAAGGTTTTTATAAAAACAGTCCCAAATATTTTCATGTTTTTTTACTTTTAATTTACATAGTTCTTATTATATTTTTTTTCTTTTCAGAAAATATGGCAAATAATATTGTTATAATAACCTGTAAAGAGAATTAAAAATATATTAAAAATTGTATGAAAAATGAGCAGGTTTACTAAAGCATGTTTCACTGCGAATGCGTAAATCCAATGAAAATATTATGTACATAAAGTGTTTGCTAAATAAATAGAGCAACTTTTTAAAAATCTCAAAAACATACGTTGGAAATTGTGAAAATAATTGATAAAGCTGAAAATTCGTTAGTCCCGAAATGAAGCCAAAAATTGAGGGGCTGTATCCATATATCCATTGCTTAGTGTTAATATAGCATACACAATATTACACGTCCTACTATATTTGGGTATAATTTCTCATCATTTTGCTTTATTTTGGAACTAACGGATTTTGAGCTTATTCTACTGATCATTATTTTCAGTGCAGTAAAAAACTCACTGGAACTACCGTTCGCAAATGAGCCGTTTTCGAGATATCCTACAATTTTTGTCACGTAATTAGTGCACACTTAATGGGGACCGCAAAAAGTTTTATTCTCGATTTTAACGAAAATGGTATCGTTGAAAAGATATCATCGTGAGGATTAAAAAACTCAATGGAATCACCCGTCGAGAATGAGACGTTTTTGAGATATCCGACAATTTGTGTCACATTGCTAATGCAAATTGGTGGGAAACTGCATTAACCGACATAAATTGTTGAATATTTCAAAAACGGCTCATTTAAGATGGTTACTTCCATTGAGTTTTTTTACTTCTCACAATGATATCTTTGCAACAACACCCTTTTCCTCAAAATCGAAAAAACAATTTTTTGCTGTCCCCGATTAAGTGTGCACTAGAACAGTTCCTTAGAACAGTTCTTGCAGATCCCTAGTTAGTAAATGATCCCCTCAAGGAGCCACTCAACCACAAGTTTGAGGAACCACTGCTTTTTTAAATTTAATTTATTAAATTGCTAGATTAAGTAATTTTTAGATAATTCATCAATTCAAAATATTCAAATTGCACTTACAAATTTTTTAGCTTTTTTTCCATTGAATAGAATATATTTTTTTTTGTCGAAATTGATCAGATATATAGTTATAGAAGTATAATTGAATTCTTTGGTATATTTCTATCGATAATTGGTTTCTTTGTATTCATTTTATAATTCTGAACAGTCATGGAATGCCGACATGGTTATTTAGATGTGATTACGCGTATATGATAAACATTCCAGCAATGGATATTTAGATAATCACATTAAAAAAAATTACATTCATATTTTTTCTACTAGCAAAAAACACAATTTACTGAAATACGAATAAAAAATACTGTATTATAATATGTTTTAAAACCAATCTAATGTTTTTATGTGACATACTAATTATAAAAGTCTAGAGATTTTTTTCAATAAAATAGAACGTTAGTAGTATATATTTTGCTAATTTTAAAAATATTCTAAAGCATTATTTTCTTTATAATCTATGTACATTAGCAGAAACATTATATATATAGTTTCAAAATACATTTAAACAAAAATAACTATTCAAATGAAAATAATTTATATTCAAATGTTTGAATCGAAAACGTGCTTAGTATTAAAAAAAAATTGATTTGTTTAAATGATTAAAATAAACAAAAAAAGTATTTATTATATGTAAAATATTCAATCAAAAATTAATTAACTCATATAGTTTCGAAATTACAAAATTCTTTATTTTCGATTTTAATTTACGAAAATGTCTGATAGAATTTTAGATAAAATTGAAAATAATCTAAATCTAAATGGTTTGATGAAAGAATGGAAAACACATTAATTTTACCGCAATCAGTAATTAAAAAGAGTATTCTGTTATAAAAAAAGTCAAAGTTTATGCATCGAAATAGAAATCTCTGTTCATCATTTCTATTAATTTTTTTCTATAAAGAAAATGAATATTCCGAATAGCGTCAATTAGATTTTTTTTTCCTTCCTTTATGATGATCAATCGTTATTTATTTTTAAAATATGAAAAAAAAATGTTGTTCAATTAATTTTTTTAATACGTAGCTGCATTTTTATTTCATCTTTCAATTTACTTTTATCTACTTAATTAAATTTAAATAGTTTATTGGATACAATAATTAAAGTGTGATTGATGTCTCATTAAAATTTCGAAATCAAAATTGTCTATTTATATGAAATAATAATATATTCTAATCATTTTTTAAAATTTCTAATAAAATTCTTATTTATGTCTGTGTTTGGATGAATAGACTCACAGAACTATCAGTGACACATTTTCTTTCAAAGACAAAAGTATTTTTTCTTATACTTTGGTATCAGTGGTGTATTATGACTGACTTTTAGAGATCACTAAATACATGGCTGCCCGTTTAAAATACGAATCAAAGGATCGAGAATATTTCGTATCTTAAGTGGGTACGTATCTCATTTGGGTCATTTAATACAAGTTTCGTTTTCCAGTTACTGCGGATAATTCGTATCTTAAGCGAGGTAGTAATTAAACGACTTTCACTGTAACTCTTTTTTAAAAGAAATTTTTATTCTGAATATTGTAGGATCGTTATCAATAAATAAAATTTTTTTAAGCTAATGGTAAGAAAAGTCCCCCCCCCAAAAAAAATAAAAACCTCAGTCACTAGCCGCCGCTGTTTATAATGATGATTAAGTTAAACAAAAATTAAAACAAATTCGCACTGTCGCCGATATCTTTCTAAATTTTTCTGGTGGGTAACACTGTTTACCCATTGGAATTGGTGTAAAACTGGTAATTTAACACTGCTATTTTTTATGTAAGTTGCTCTTTAGAGCTTATAACCAAAAATAAAAATTGTTTTTTATTCATGCATGCGGAGTTAAAAATTACTTCGTACAAATGCTTATACTTCATAAAATATTTACTATTTATTTCCATTAGTTAGCATTATATTTACATGCTAATTTCACTATGGTTTTTATTTTTTGAAAATAGCATTTAATTTGTCTGAAAACCCTGCATGTTGTAAATAAAGCAAGTGGGTAAGTGTGATCGCAGATCGCACTGAGGGTTTCATTTAATATGTCTTTTAAAACATTTTGTTCTTAAATTGATAAATCAAAACAACAACTTTCGTTATCTCTCAAACAATGAAATATTCGTTAAACATTAATTAATCTTTTTGGATAGCTAGTTTAATGTTTTTAATGTAGAAATATATTTTTCTTAGAAAAAAAAATCGGACTCGAAAGGTTTACATGTTTTATTATTAATTTAAGATCACTAAATAATAATAAAATCACAATTTAACACTAGAACCGAGGTATCGGGTCATTTTGACCCGCACCAAATAAAAAGGTGCCGATTGAAACCGGACATTTTTTTGTAAAATAAGTTATGTATATTCCAAAATATAAAAGTTTAAATAAATAAGTCAAATATTTTAATTAAAAATTCTGGTGTGAAATATTTTTATGTAATTTCAGTGAAAATACCCGCGGTTCTAGTGTTAAGAGTAGATCATTTCTTAGGTAAGAAAGTAAAATAATAATAATAATAATATTAAACACAAAAACATACCTGCCTTTATTATTTCTTACATAAACGACTCACATGTTTTGCTAATCATTTATTGTTATATAAAATTAAAATAATAACAGTACATTAAAACATATTTCTAAAAAAATGCTCATAAAAATTCAACAAATTATACAATTTTCACATCAAGAAAAGTGCAAAATAAAAGAACTCATTTTTAAATTAAAAATTAGAATTAAATATCAAATGTACTTAACTTATATAAATATAAAAAAAATACTTGATTTGAACACACGATTATTATACGCAATTGTATTTTTAGATACAGCTATGCAATTTTTTTCGGTCTTTTCTTTAATTAACTTTTGGTTCAATTAAACGCATAATTTTTTGCAATCAGAAGAATAAAAACTATTTTTTTATTCATTTGAAATTTTGATATTACTCCTTAAATATACAGAAGTTTTTCCTCAAATAAATAAAAAAAATACGGACTTTTTGCTAAAGGAAAAAAATTGTAAGAAATGAAAATGATGTTTAATAAAGGCGAATATTAGGTCCAATTATAGACCTTTCTCAAGTGAGCAAAAATTATGCATGTTTCAGTAATACATTATGAAGCATACATTATGAAGTAACATTAGTAACATGTTATTAAAAAATCACTTTTGCATTCAAAGGCATGACATATCGTGATAAGTATTTTAGATAACATGCACCGCAAAACAGTTATTCTCCAAAGATCATAATGTTTTCGTTATTTCATTATTATTTATTTATTTAATTAATTAATTTCATTTTATTATCTTACATTTTATTTATTTTCTCCCTCATTTATTATTTTGGCATCACTTTTGTCTCCCACCTGTGCTCTTTCAACTAGCGCCGCCTGTCGCACTCTTTGTAATCTCAATCTTTTTCTTTCAGTTTATCTCTGACTCTGTCCTCTTACGGGCACGTGTTGGTTCAGTAGATGACGAGCTGTTATTGTTGTAGCTCGAAACACGTCCTAATTTGTTTTTCCGTTTAAGGCTACAGTGGCCTTCCAAAATGGCAATAAATCATCAAATTGTCGAATTTTCATTTTTAGCATAATAACATTATATGAACTCCCTGCTATCGAACACAAAAAGAATTTTTCAATTTCGACTATTTTTACTAGAGTTAGAAGCATTTTTGTCCAATCAGCGGATTGTGCCACGCACCTTTGTTTACATTTTTGCCAATTCACATCCGTAAAATTTAGCCTAGTTTCTAGTTTTGCCATACAAAATGTTATTATTTTGCACTGAAATTATTAATTTTGTGATGTCACAAAACAATACTTTAACTGTTTCTTTAAGCGTTTGTTTACAATGTATTTACAGGAATTGCTAATATATTTAAAATATTAAAAATGTTTAATATATTTAACAAAAATTTGTACAATAAGAGGTATTTATACCATGAATCTTTCTAGTAAAATTTGAAAAAAAATCATTAGAAAATACAAAATGTTACTTTTGAAAAGATTTTTTAAAATTCAGATACTTCACGTCCTTTGCATGAATTACTGTCGAAGCCACATATTTTATGTGAATTTACCATAAAAACATAAAACACTTACATATAATACAGCTTAAAATTAATGTGTTCCATTTGTAGGTCTTATTGCTTTTACAAGCAACTAAAATTAATGCTTGATCTAAAATTTGCGAGATAAGTTTTGTGATGTGAAGACTACATTTTTTTTATCCGGAAATACTTTGTTTATTACATTAATTTCTAGTGCATTTTATGTATTTTCAAAATGTTTTAGAAAATTTTGGATATCTTCTCTAGAAAATTTTGGATATTTTCTCGAGATAATTTGTAGTTTAAAATGTACTGCGCAATACATATACAGGGGTAATAACGCCAAGGATTGGCGTTATTACCCCGGTTGATTCCCAACAGTGACCGAACTACATCCGAAGAGGATTTATTTATTAATATGGGACAGCATTATTATCATTGTTGAAATGGTAAGATTAAAGGGGGTGTCCGATACCCAAAACTAATTTTTTTTTACTACTAATGTAAAAAATAATTTTAAACTTTTATAAATAAAACTGTGTCAAAATGTTTTCAATATTCTAATTGGAACCTTTTCAAAATCAGGTTTCTAATAAATTTCCACTGAATTGTTCAATTGAGTTCTAAATTTTAACAGTCCACTTTCTCAGTGTTCGGTTTTTCGAAATTTTACAAATTTAACCTTTAACCAATGTGGCTGAAACTGTAACGTAACTAATGTGAAGCAGTTTGTGAGACCGCAAGGTTGAAAAAAGAATAAAAGGCGGGAATAACGCATATGATTGTGTTTTTTTTTTACTAAACTTTTTATACAAGACTATTATACTTAATATTCACTTATTTAAAAGTCTCTGGTGGTAATACTAAATTTCCAAATGAAACAAAATTTCAGTAGTGTTTATAGTAAAACTGAAAATTACAAATCAAATTAAAAAAATTAAAAGAAAAACAGTGGTTTGTGAGACCGGTAATATTAGTTAAAGGTTAAAAGGCGATCAATGATTAAAATCATAGAATACGGTTCCTGCACTAAGCTTTTGATACAAATTAATTCTAATTAAATTTAATCTATTCAAATATTTTTAATAATAGTACGAGGAATCCAAGCGAAAGAGAATTTCAGTTATAGCTATAGTTAAACTCTCAAATTTGGAGGGGGGGGGCAGCGTTCAGTAAAATTGCTAACAGCAGTTAACGGTTAATTTTGTTGCTAATATAGAGATAATGATATATAACCACATGAATTATGTATAAAATTTAATAAGATATCTCACTGGGATAATATTGTTTTATCAAAAATCTTATTTTATTAATTAAAAATTTATTAAAACATGTTTTATATAACACCGACAATTTAACTTTAGTTTTGGAGAATCAGCATTAGTATGGAGTTATGGATTAAAAGCTATTTAAAAGACTACTATTACATATATGAAAATATTTATTACATATAATTCTTATTATTATAAAATTTCACATGATTAAAATATAACATTATAAATGATTAAAATCATGCAATGTTTCTTATAATTATATTTAAGTGGGACTTTTTAAGTTGAAGATCTCCTCACTACTTTCACTTTCTCTTTTATAAAAAATTTAATATTTTCTATCTCATAGAGTGCATACATGGGAATATAAATACTGATTCAAATAAACACAGTTAAAACCGTGCTATGTTTCTAATAATTCTATTTAAACGGTCCTTTTTAAGCAAAAAGTTGTTTGGAATCTTATATTCTTTTGCCTCCCCCTCAACCACACCTTTTTTTCTTATACTTTCACCAAAAAATTTAACATTTTATATCGCTTAGAATGCAATTTGTCGATTTCTACAGCTACAGAATTTGTATTTTTAGGACTGAGCAATCTACATGCCATTATTCCATTTTATTTTTCAGTTTTGTATGCATGGCGTTATTACCCATATAGGTGGGTAATAACGCCAAATAGCATTAGTCAAGAAATCACACCATTACATTTTATGAATGCATATCTGTTAAATTATCTTTTTTATATGGATAGTCAATGAGTTGCTGTTTGAATTCTATATTTGTTTGAAAATCTAAAACTAAGCCGTGAAAATTGGTAGAACCTTAACGTGGCGTTATTACCCCAGGATATCATATTTTTAGTTTTTAAACCAATGTCATAATATTTATGTATATCAAACTTGATTCTTTTCCTTTAAAACTTTACATTCATAATTAAGATAGATATTAACTTGGAACAGCAATAGAATTGAAGTCAATTGATTCTGCTGGATTTTCACCTTGTGTAATTGCTCCTACATGACAATTTTATTGCTACAATCATTTCACATTTTAAAACTACTCTGGGCTACTCATATTATTAATCAAATTATCATATCTTTAACCTTAAACTTCTGAGATTTTTTAATTACCATTCATCTATATTTTAAAACTTATATACTATCATTAAAGACACTAAGTATACAGGGATAGTCTGAGTTTTTCTTATTCATATTATTAATCAAATTATTATCCGTTTCATCTTACAAAATTTAGGAAGTATCATTATAAAATCATAAAAATATCAAATTAGCAAAATAAATTTACAAAAAAGTTTTAAAAACTTACAAAAAAAAGTCACATTATAAAGAAATTACAAGCAGCGCAGCATATCTTATTTTCATTGTCAGAGCTGTTGAAAGAAGGCGATTTTAAGTACGCAACTCTAATAAATTTTCAGATTTTAATTCAAGTGAAAAATCGATTTCTTCGATATTAAATTTGTTAAGTTTTAGAATGTCATTACAGTATATTTTTATAAAAAAATATCAATAATAAATAAATGATTATTTATATATTATTTTCTAAGTATATAAATATATTTCTTTTATTTACAGATATTGCAGCAAAATGAATCAAAATAGCAGCAAACCTCTTTATTAGGAATGAATAATCAGAAAGATTCATCTTTAGCACTTGTAGAGTTAAAGAATAATGAATGTGTGAGTACAAAGTTGTGAGTACTTATATATGAAATACTAGAGTTGATATATGAAATGTAAATAGAGTAAATTAAAATTCAAGTATTTTATCGTATATACTTTAACAACTGTATTTTGTTGTTGTTGTTGTTGTTTTTATCTGTATCAAAGAGAGTTCTAATTGTTTACATTTATTCCATTTACTTATGTGTTCTATTTGCTACAATCACTTTTTATGCAAAAGGAATTTAAAAGAACAATCACGGATCCATACAGATGAAAAACCCTATACCTCCGAAGATAAACAAAAGCCGTTTTCAAGAAAGTATTAATAAAAAATGCATACGATGTCACATAATGTAATACAAGCAGTATGTATACTTTATGAAGATAGTAAAAAAAATATCTATAATATTTGAAGAATTTTACTATCAGAGAAGAAATTCGGACTATTTACCAAATCTAATTTAACAAGAATTTTCACAATATCTCAAAATTAAAATTGAAAGGCATACATGCTGCTATAAAAAATGTTTGTTGCCACGATTCTTTTATCTAGCACGATTTTAGAAATTATTCGCGATATATTCTTTTAAAGGGTTATAATAAATATTTTTATCTACATATATTCCCGTGTTTATTTTCTAAAGGCTATATCATTATTGGAATATATTTCATAACACTTAAAACGAAACAAATCTTTCACAAATTAAAGAGAAAAAATTATTAAAAAACAGGTGAATGAAACAATATGCATATTCTCAAAATAATTTTAAAATTTTCGAGAAATATTTATAATTTAAAGTAAAATAATTACAAATAATATATATATATATATATATATATATATATATATATATATATATATATATATATATGTATGTATTATAAATGCGTAATAAACGTATCTGTGCGTAACGCATACGTCATTTTGCGAATGGCAACACTTTCGAATTTATAAAGCAATTTCGATTTTGCAATTTTTACTACTGCAAATTTTTAAACTTATAAACATAGCGCACATTTTTAATTATTACACCATAGTATAGGAAAAAAATGTACATTTTACTGCAATTTATTTGAAAAGTGTATCTCAATTTATTTTTGAAATATTAATTTTTTTGTTGTTTTTAATACCGTTTTTCTAATTGTGGCAACAGGAGTACTCCGTTTCTATTTAAAGCAAAGAAAAAATGGAAAAAATTATTACTGTATCTTTATGTTGCCATTCTCTCAAAAAGAGAAAAAAAATGAATTCAAACACGTGTTGTGTCAAGAATATTTTCTGCTATAAAACCCAGTGAATTTTGCTGTCATTTACAAAAATTCATGTACACTTAAAAGAATATATATAGTTTAGTATCTTTTTCAGCTAATAGCATCAAAGCTTAGAGTTTTGAATCAAAACGGTCAAATTAAAATACCATTTTTTTTAAATATACCAGTCAAAATGCCATTTTTATAAAATATAAATATGTAAGGTGCTTATGTAAATTTTGGCTTGGTGAAAATGATGTTAGGTTTAGATTTCAGGGGAAAAGTAATTCTATGATTGAGTCAAAGTGGAATAAGGGTTGCATTGTTTCATTTTGGAATACTTGCTTAAGAGCCTTAATCATTAACTTTATCATAATAACAGACCTACTTTTTAAGTCTTACATGTACGATTAAGTTTTAATTTCAACTATTTCTCAGTTATATAAATAGTATTTTGTTAACTTTAGTTTAAATATAATTTATTTAAGAGTTAGCCTTAGCAATGTAAGGTGCATTTTTTATTTAACTAATTTTGTAGGTTTGTTATAAATCAATAAAACAGCTCCTCCTTAAATATTTTCTTTCGTCGAAATTCGACGGGTTCTACCTTGTATATTATAATTGCCAAACGTATCTGTGCGTAACGCATACGTCATTTTGCGAATGGCAACACTTTCCGATAAAATTTCGCTTTTGCAATTTTCGCTACTGCAAATTTTACGTTTCTAAAAATCTACATTTTAAATTTTTACACCGTCGTATAGAGAAAAAAATGTACTTTTAACTGCAATTTGTTTAAAATCTGTATCTCAATTTATTTTTGAGATATTAGTTTTTTTTATAGTTTTTAGTACCAATTTTGTAATTGTAGCAACACAATCACTTCATTTTCTCTTAAAATTGAAAAAATATATAGAGAAATTAAAATGCGCAACAACTTTCCCTGCAATTTCGGTTTTGCAATTTTCACTACTGCAAATTTTACACTTTTAAACATCGTACATTTTTAATTTTTACACTGTTGTATAGACAAAAAATTTACTTTTAAATGCAATTTGTTTCAAATGTGTATCTCAATTAAATTTTGTGATATTAATTTTTTAATAATTTTAGAACCAATTTTATAATTGTGGCAATAGAAACACTCCATTTTCTCTTGAAATTGGAAAAAAAAGGAAAAAAAGAGATTAAAGAATGTATACTACTTTAATTATGCATTTTTAAAATAATGTCTGTTATAAATTCCGGTGAATTTAAGTTTATTTCATTTAATAATTTGTATAATTGAATGTTATAGTATTTTTTAAATTTTAGCTTAAAATAATATTTGTTTTAGAGTTAGACCTACCAATATAAGATGCATTTTTTAAAGTAACCAATTTTGTAGATTTATTATAAATCAATGAAACTGTTTCTTCATAAAGATTTTATTTCGTGAAATTTCGACGGTTTCCACCTCATATATATAATAAATAAACGTTCCCCAAGTATAAAAAAATTACAACATAATTTTTTACAAAAAATAAAAAATAAAATTTGCATTTTTTTTTACTTTTGTAACAAATAAATAAATAAATAAATAAATAAATAAAATTAAAATTAAAATTAAATAAAACATATTTTTTCCTGTGTACATTACCTAACAGATGACGCTGCTATGCTGCATTATTTATGATTAACGCAATAACTTCATCTTAAAAACTAACGCACGTATTTTCGTCAAACTTCAGATTCAGTTAGTCCTTCTACAGAATAGTGTTATTTAACTTTTAATGTAATTCTCCTTACAAGTAACGCTGCTATGCTACATTTTTCATGATTTCGCAATAGCTGTTTAAAAAAATAATACAACGATTTTCATCAAACTTCAGATTCAGTTTGCCTCTGATGAAATTGGTTTTGATTAGTTTTTAGCACACATTACAGCAAAGGTGGCTTCGTTATACAGATTTCCGCAATAGCTCTATATGAAAAACTAATACACGGATTTTCAAATTTCAGATTCAGTTAAATGTTGAGAAAATTTTTCGATTCAATTGTGGTGTAAATCACGTAAACGGTGGCTGTTCTGCAATTTTCAGGAAGCATTAATATTTTTGAAAGAACAGAAAGTTTGGGATTGCCACATACGACTAGTTAGTTTTGTCTTCTTTGTCTTCTGTGCAAATCTCAATGTATTCTTTATCGGTTCTATAAGGTATTGAATTATTTATAGGGTAATTTTAAGATTTAGATTTCTTTATCCCTTCCATTTCTTCTGTTTTCTTACCTCAATATTGTTTTAACAAATGAATTCGAGTTTTTGCAGAATTCTGATTTTGACACTTTATTTTTGCTTTTTAAGTTTAATCGTTCGTTCTATTTTAATTTATTCCTGTTTTTTTTAAAAAACGTATGTTTTTCAAAAGCATGAGATGGATTAGCTCCCGGAAGATAAGTTTATGAGTATTATTCTGTTTTTTCACGAGATTGTTCTTAAATAAAATATAACCTATTTTAGTCCGTTAGTTTTAAAATATGCATTCGAAATATTGCATTCGACATGAATGAATGATTCGATATGAATTCGAAAATCTTTTAAAATCTTGACCACTTACATTCCTATCGAGTTTTAAATTTGTTTTGACAGATAAATAATACATTATTGGATAAGCTTTATGCAGCCACGTGGCAGCTTCGTCGCATTTACAAAACATATGCTCATGGAAAAAATCATGAATTATTTGTTAATTTCTGATTAGCCTTTGTTTTTAAATCACCGAGAACATCAAAATCAAGCGATGCATTTTCATTCTTTTTCAAAAAATCCGAACTGGTGCCTATTTTTATGTTTCATCGTACCACAATTTACAGCATATATGGGCGGTTCAACAATTATTCTCCCTAGAATATGTAAAATATTTGTACTTCGAGTATTCACGTGAAATATGGGTCATTCCACGTAAAATGAGCAAAAATTTAAAAAAAAGGATGTACCCATGCTAAATGATTTTAATAAAATTTGATACATAGGTTCAATTCAAATACAAATAGATCTCTGCAAAATATCTTGACAAAAAATAAATAATTTTAGAAGTTTTAGATAGTTAAAAAACTTATGAACGAGAATCGTATATGTGCATTCGTCCAAAGTTTCAAGTTTGAAATTTTGTTACATTTCAAGTAAAATATCTCTTTGAATTTGCGCGTTTTTCTTACAATATTGCACGATTTCAAAGAAAATGTAGTGCTGCCATCGACAACAATTTAAAATAACTACACAATTAATTCTTCAATTCACATAAATTTTTATACAATTCTGAAGCAAAAAAAAAAAAAAAATAAATAAATAAATAAAAAAAAAAAATAAAAGAAGAAAAAGGCGAGAAGTAGAGTTTGAATATTTAAAATAGACGCTTTTATCTATAATATCAAATAATTTGAAAATATATAAAACCTTTACTTCATCTGTAAAAAAGCAATGGAAATATTACCTTTTCCTATTATTTTTCCCCTTATTTATTTGTTTTTTAGCATTAAGGATTCTAAAAGGCTTGCGTGAAAACTTATGCATTTAAAATATGTACTTTTATCTACAACATCAAATAATTTGACACTTATAACAGATGTCCTTAATGTTTAAATAAGTATTAGAAATATTGAATTTTATCCTTAAATCTTTTTTTGTCTTTTTTTTCCTTAAAGAATAAAAATTTTAATGAAAAATAACACGAATGTCTTATTTATTATTCATTCTTATCTAAAAATAATTTATGATATAGTTTTTTCATTCCTAAGACTAATAAGCAAGATTTAAATATCATGCAGGTAGAGAAAAACTTGATTTTGTTTCAACTTTTAACGTGCGTTTACCCACTTAAATAAACTGTTTTGAAATCTATTATTTTGCATTTACTCATAAATAAACATGTCGCACTTAAATGCCAATTTCATTGAAATCTCTGACATGGCAGCCAAGCTAATTTGCTCATTTTGTATGGAATAACCAATATGCCTGATTCAAGCCTGATGTCTTAGATGCCTATATGCTCGATTTCTGAACTGTAGCTGGTATATTAACATATTTTCGAAAAGAGGAGTGAAAAGGGATGGGGTTGAGGGTGAAAGGCTGGCTTGGAGCTTATAAGGCTAGATTTGTGACGGTGAATGAGACGCGACTGTCGTTTGGACTCGGAATCATAGTGATGTAGACATGTCTCAATCACTGTCACAAATTTAGCCTTAAACCAGCCTTAAACCAGCCTTAAAAACCAGCCTTTCAACCTCATTTCTCTCCCCCACTTAAAATATTCCCTCAAAAAATAGGTCTCTAAAACGTCACCCCTCACTCTAAAGATATGTTCAAAAAGCAGCTACGATTCTTAAATTGAACATATAGATATCTAGGGTATAAGGCTTTGATAATCCACTTCAATCATCGCAGTAAAAGTGTTTTATACAGGGTGAGTCATAAATATCGAAAAAATAGGCTCTCTTCTTAAATATTGCCCCTAGACCCATACTTCCACTTGCAAAGTTTCATAAAAAAGGCGAATTTTTTTATAAGATAAGTTTCAACTCCATACGGGACCTATTTTTAAAAATTACGAAAATTAAATTTTTATACGTCCCCTAGAAGATAAAACTTCCAATTAGAAAAATTTTCCTTATCCATTCCTGAATTGAACAATAACAACAACAACAAAAAAAACATCTCGATATCTACAAATCCCCGAAAGATATTAAAATCCAGAATTTTCCAAAATTCGTGACTTACACCACTTAAGCATACCTCTGAGCACAGCGATATCAGTTCATTTGAAATACAATTTAGGGATCGACCATAAATTTACGTATTATTAAATGTCGGTCAAAGACAATATTTTAACTTTTAGGTATAAAATAAAAGCGTATTGGTTTTTGCTTTAAACTTCTTTGAAATATGCTAGATGTCTGCAATATCTCGAGCTCGGCACCAGCCTCGTAACGGGCACGACCCATTGGCCGGACCATCTTATTAAACACTTTTTAAAGTGTCATTAAATTAAGTGATATTAATTAAACTCTCATTAAAAGTGTCTTAAAAACTTACTGCCGCAGGCAATAAGTTTAGTAAAAATAGTAATAGCGATAATAATACTTCTATTAACGGAATCATTGGAAATATATTTTAATAAATTACACCGAAATATTTTCAAAAATCTAATTTTTACTATTCAGCTTCAAAATTTAGGATGGTTTTAAACCAAATTTTATTTTCTTCTATCTTTACAAGAAGAAAGTATTGGATTCATGAAAATTTTGAATTCCGGTTTTCGACGGATTCACACGTGTTGGGGCTCAGAGATACCGAAAAACATGTTTTTACAAAATGTCTGTCTGTGAGTCACTGCTCCTGTATCTCTGTATATGACTTAAATTTTCTGAGCGCTCTATCTCAAGAACTAACCAATGGAATTTAACAATATATTATATTTACTTAGTCCTTGATATAAATAGGTACTGATTAGTTTTTGGTGTGACTCGCTTAACAGGTGTCCCTACTGTACAGGCTTTTATGCGATTTTTGCAATAGCTGTATCTCCAGAATTATACGCTTAGTGTCCGGCGTAATTAGAGGCACCTTTTACGCATCGTGCAGTAGCAATTTTAACAAACAAGGGCCAAAACAATGAAAAAAATTTAAATCGTCGTGATAAAAAAAATGAGGATTAAATCAACTGACGCATTTAAACAGTAATTAAAGAAGGCGAGAATGGCAAAACTTAAACAAAATCTGAAATTAAAACTATACAGGACGGAGTTAATTACCTAGAAACTTTTAAAAAGCATTTGTTTAAAACTAAATGCACTTTTCTGCTTCAAATGTTTTCATTTCAGTATTTCTCATTTTTAAACTGACATAAGTCAACAACCGTCGGTTATGGCAACAGTCCAGCGAGTTCAATAGTTTTTTAACAAGCCCCCTCCCACCCAAAAAATGCCCAAAGCACCGAAAGGAGTTGTCACCTCAGAAAATTTACTTTTAAAAATATGATTTGTATACAAAAAATTGCATTTCTTTTATATTGCTATTTTAAATATTTTTATTGAAAAAAATAAATGTTATTTAAAATGTTTAATCAAAATTAAAAATTGGACATTTTCATTTAATCAAAAAAAAAAAAAAAAAAAAAAAAATCAACGCGACAAATAATATTTTGAGTTATAACAATTTTAATTTACTGTAAATTTTTTGGAAAAAAGTATTTTATTAAGAAGTCTGATGTTATAATGCTTAAAAATTATATGGTTAACCATCACAAAACTTTCAAAATTCTTTCTCTATAAATAAATAAATAAAATAAATGTTTCCTTGACACATTACAGCAATATTATTTCTTCAATTACACGCATTTCAATTTGTGTCTGATCCCTTGAAATCTCACGATTTATTAAAATTTCCATAACTCTCTAAGTTTTGAAGATATCGAGATGATTCTTTTTGCTCAATTTAGCAACGGATAAGGAAAAATTTTCTAATTGGAAGCAGTATACAAATTTAATTTTCGTAATTTTTAAAATAGACCCCGCATGGAGTTTCATCTTATAAATAAATTCTTTTTTTTATGAAACTTTCCAATTTGAAGTATGGGTCTAGGGGCAATATTTAAGGAGATAGTCTATTGTTTCGATATTTATGACTCACCCTGTATACACTAGGGACAATAATTGTTGAACATATGTAGTACATTGCTTTGAAAATATCATAAAATATAAACCCATTGCAGATATCATTTTTCAAAAATTTAGTCTAATAAAATAAACTAAAATAGTCATAAGGGATGTATATGCACAGTCAAAAGTTTCATAATTGATTCATGGACATGTAAACCATCGGCAAAAATCGATTTATTGGTAGAAAGTAAGTCAATGGACAAATTATCGCTGATAGTTAAACTGCCATCATCCATGTCCTTGTTGGGTATGTATCTTTTAAAAGTATTTATATAATTCGACTTGTGCTACATTATTCTTATTTATTTATTTTAAACAGCTTTTTAATTGAAAAATGATTCTGAAATAGCATGCTGAATTATTAATAAAATGCCAGATTTTTTTGAAAAATCCATTTTAAATTTAAATGAATTGAATACATGCAAGGATTTTCAGAGTTTTAGTCACGCAAGAGTATAGAATAATCCAATCATCCTATGTTGTTATTCTTTGTTTAAACATATGTCGAAGATACTATTTATACTTACATTTTTAAGTATATTGTTGAATGTAAGAAATCATCATAAAAACACGTAGTATTTTACTGAGATCATTTGAAACACGTTTTCAAATACAAAATCAAAGCAAAATTCTATTGCATAATCATCAAATAATCTTAATTTATCAACTCAACAAAGCTTAATTTAATACAATTCCTGCTTTTAACATTCTTTTAATGAAATATATGAAGATATCTCATAAGCGTACCCTGTAAATCTTCTAAAATTATCTCCGCATTTGAAGGATTCATATCACCGTTACTTCTGAAAAGTATCTGTCATAAATATGTGTAGAATATTTCAGAATTCTAATTTTAAAAAAGTTTCGCTTTTCCCAAGTTTTTACTTCAGGTAAATGAATTGTCGCTCAAGACCTTGGTTTTAATAAGGTAATTCAACTTTCATAATTAAAAAGGTGATACCACGATCAATTTTCGGGAATTTTTCGCCGAATATAGCAAACTATGAAGATGCCTAATACAAAACAATGTGTATTGTAACGGGAATTGCTTTAAGAAACCCTTTCAAATGAAGTTAAATGTTTTGTTCCTGAAATTCGATACTTCATTATATACATTCATAAACGATGCTTACGGTAAAATGTTAAATACAAGGGCATAGTTTCATTTATGGGTTGTCGCAGTTAAGCAATATCACTTTATTTGTAGAAATACCTACATAAAGTAGAATGAAAGTTTCAAAGATTTGTATTCATATCTTTTTATTTTATTGTCCTTATTAACAAATAACTATTAATCTATTAGCCGCGCAAGAGTAGAGAATAATCCATTGATCATGTCTTGTTATCTTTGCTTAAACATATGTCGAAGATACTATTAATATATCTTACATTTGTAAGTATATTGTTGAATGTAAAAAATCAACATAAAATATGTATTTTTTATGTAGTTATGCCCTTACAAATTAATATATGTTCTGAGGCTCCTGAGTTGCTTTTAAATATATTTTCCGAAAATGTACAAACTGATGTTTTATTATAATATTCACTAATAAGGATATCTGCTAAAACACAATAAGATCGGAATAAATAAAGAAAAAATCGGTATATGACAGAAAAAATGCACTTAAAAACAGACAGGATTCAGTTTTAGTGTATGCATAGTTTATTGTAAATGATATTATTATTATTTATTATTGTTGTTATTATCTATTGTCCAACAAGTCTAAATATTTTTTTATTTATATGGACTGTGTACAAGGCAGATTCTATTTTCATAGGATTCTAGTCGTACAATATAGTTTAGAAATAATTTAAACTGGGACTCTGAACTTATAAATCGCAGGTTTCTGTTACAAAGAAGTACCATTTGTACAGGTTTTACTATTATTTTTTTATTTTTACGTCATACTTTTCATATGCGCAAAAATTAATATTAAAATTTGTTTCATGAATTGAGTAATTTTTATTTTGTTAAACTTGATATATTTAAAAAGTAAAGTGGAATGCAGTTAAAAATATATATTTAAAATATGTTATTTACTTAATAAAGTCTTTTGTAAATGTCACAGTTCACTTTCTGTATATTTAATAATTAGATTTCGTATCATTTTAATCACTTTAACAAATTAAACTTTTTCTCAGAATAATTTTAGTTAAAAAGTAAAAATATAAAATGTAATAGTACGAATTATTCGTTTCAGAGAAAAATCTGTAGAAGAAAAATCCATTAAAAAAACTACTAGAAGCGTTTTTTATATACTTTTACATATATTTTAATCTGTTTGACTTTACAGTTCAAATGTATGCATTTAATATTAAAATAAAAGAAGAAAAAATACTGTAAGCTTTTCCTTTGAATTCTCTTTATTAATCGCTTATATATATATATGTAAGAAATAAAACAAAATGATTTTTTATATTTGAAAATTTGCTTTATTTTTAGCTTTTTAATATAATGAGAAATTCAGTTATATATATATATATATATTAGAATTTTGTAGAAATCTGTTAGTTTGCTAAAGAAATTGCGTTATCCTTCAGAAGCTTGAAAATGTCTAAAATACTTGAATACGTTTATCTTTTATTTATAAAAATTATCTAAAGATTTTATCATGAATAAAATATATATGCATTTAGAAATATATTTTACTCACTAGTTCTATAAAACCATTCTGAATTTATCGTAAAACCAATAATAAATAAAACCATTCTATATTATATTTTATACATTTACAACATTTATGTTTCATTCATGCCCTTAAATGAAAACGAAAGTTGTAGTTGAAAAAATAAGCAATTGAATACTTCCAATCAGAGGAAGAAAACAGCCAAAAAAATTTCACACACATTAGAAATCAAGTAGTACCATTTATAATGGAGATTCCATTATATATAGTTTTTGGTCAAAATTTATTTTTTTTATAAAATTGCATTTCAGTTAATCTTTATAATTTAGGAAGTAGGTATTCATTGCGCTCTTTTCCCACAATTTAATATTCTATTAAGTATGGAAAAGTTTTCATTAATTCTTTTCTCTTACATGAATTTTTCTGATGTAATGACTAACTGAAATAAAATAAAAAAAATTTTCAATCGGCGCTTCTCCTAGTTTCGTTGAAAGCTATCTTTGCGATTTCAATACTAAAATAAAATCTAATCTTTGTTCAGTTGCTAACGAGTTCCTTTCTCTTCATAAACATTTTGTCCTGCAAATTATTTCGTGGGTGCGTCTCATTGATTTAGGGTATAGTATGTGAATGTAAGCAGATTTTTTGCATCGTCCGTTGAGAGCTGATATAGTTCTCACGAATTTACTCTATTAACCCTTTTGTGCCTGCTCCCATAATTTACAGATTATCAATTGGCTGTGTACTTAACAACGCGTTCTGTCTCTCTCTGCATATTTATCGCCAAGGTCGGCAATTATACAAATAGTTTCGGCGAAAACCGCAAGCCAAATCGCTAATCAACATCTGTACTCATTGTAATTTCAGTTGGAGTTTGTCTGTCGTCAAAAAAAGACGTATTTCCATTATGTAGCACTCTAAACTGTGTTTCCAAGGGGTCACTCCCTGAGGACTGTAGCTTTGCTCATTACTGCATCTCTTAATAAAAAACCAAGAAGAGTTTTTGCTGGTGTCCCTCATTGCTTCGGCAAACCTGTGTTACTTCCTCATGTTTACCCGAATCCTGTCCTCTAAAAAGGAGCTCTTACTAGCGGCCACTATACGCCACTCAAAATCAACTTTACATGACTTGGTGCTCAAGACCGGGCGAAGTTTTATGATACACCATATTGAGCAGTGAGTGACCCAAGTTTTTGCAAAATATATATAAAAAACTCTACTGTTTTACAACGCATTTTAATGCACCAAATCCCTTATCAGTTCATCTGAAGTCTCGCATGTTCCGACGGAAAGCGCTTTCTCCGATGCCCTCGTCGTATCTGGAAAACGGGGTCAAGGACTTCACAGGAAAGCAAATCATCCTCTCTCTGTGTTTCTTCGCTCTTGTGATGATTATGTGCGGTTCGGGTATCGGACTTCATGAAACCCATTTCAAATCGTCTGCTCTTCGTAACAGAAGAGTGTTGAATGTGTGTCCCCCCCCCTGTCTCCGCTTTCGTGCTGTGCGTCAGGTGTTGTCATCATATGTCGTTGTGTCTGCTGCTATTTGGGCTCAGTGATTCCCAGCTTTCTCATAGCAAGTGCTACGGAATATGTCTACCAGTTTCTTAAGAAAAATATACAAAAAAACGAATCCTCTACCAAAAATTGCATTTTTTTAAAAGGAAAAAACGTTTATGTGCACGTATGTCAACCCATTCACACATAAGAATGAAAAAAAAGATAAATATATCTAAGAAAATACAAAAAATCAGACCTATTTATTACTTTTTTAATAAATCGCCCCTCAATGTGGATACGGGCCCCATGACTAATAATCACGGGTTTTACAGGGCAACAAGAAACCTAAGTTTATCGTATTAATTTAAGTAAAACACATGGCCTTTTTAACTGGTAACCCCCCTCGGGAAATGAGAAATTTCTATACATCTACGCATTTGGTCTCCAGAACTCATGATGTAAAGACTTGCGAAAAGATTTTGTTATGCTTTAATAAATCGTAATTAAAACTCATCCCCTTGAAGTCTGTCGTTTCATGAAAATGCGACAGTATTTCATAGTCGGTAGGATGATACCTAGTGCGGGAAAATAATCGACGAAATATGAACATCATTAAAAATACCAGACCCACAAAGGAAAGCAAAGACAGTGGTCATTCTGACTCGAAACATCGAAAGAGGCCCTGAAAAGGGGTTAACGTCTCGTCATGAGTTATCCAGCAAGCGTATTCCATGTTGGGATACTGAGATATTTTTCTACCATTCGTCGGGCCTTGCCGGATTTGAAACACGGGATTCGTGAATTTTCATCCAAAAAGTGGGTTGTATCGTGGAATACTAGGATGCTATTTTTCTGCCATTCTTCACACCTTACCAGAGCGATTTTTCTGCCTGAACGGGGCATGCAGTTGTGTGTTGATCGTTCATCCTCCGTAGTGCCATAAATCAGTCAAAGCGCTCCGATGACCGGGTGAAACTGATACTCAAGATGTTTGTGTTCATCTGGTTTCATCGAAGTGTGGTGCCGTATGTGTTTATTCTTCTATGGTGATAATGAGAGCAATGTTATCAGCAAAAATGTCGGGTACTTTGTGTTTTATTTCCAATAAAGTGTTTGAATGCAGTCATCGAGTCATCATGAAACGCGTAAATCTTTTCGATTTCAACAGTTCTGTTCGCTTTCTAGTGATTCATCAATAATCTTCAAATAGTGTTCCTGTAATCGCTTCGTTATTTATTGAAAGAAAAACTCGTGTTGCGTGAATTTATTCGACATCTATTACATGAGTATACTCAAGGGGTGGTACAGTGATTTATGATTAAAGGAATGTTTAATTTATAATATGTGAGCTCACAAGTTTACACTATTTTATTTATTTATTTATTTGTTTATTTGTTTATATTAGTGCGCATGTTTTTTTTCCCCTAATTCCTTGATTATAAAACTAATTGATTAAGGTAAGTAATATATCTCTAGTGTTAATGTTTTTATTACTTCTACAAACCATGGTTTTAAGGTGTAATTATATTTTTAATTGAAAGAAAAAATGGATATCCATATTTAGTCTAATTCTTTTATATAATTAATTCTTTTTATTTATTTCATTTCACAATTCTATGCAGATGCTTGTATTATGTTGATATTATTATTATTTTTTGAAGGTCATTTAGAATTTGTTTATATTTAGATTTTTAAGAAGTTGTCATAAAATTAATTAAAAATGGAAACTACTAAAAAACAAAAAACTGTTCTTAAGGGAAAAATCACTCGCATAAAAAATATTATAAATCCCAAAATTGATAATGAAACTGTAACTCTTGAAGAGTTAGATTTATAAGGTAAACAGGTTCAGGATATTGAAACCGAATTAAATAAACTCCATGAAAATGCATTCTTCAGAGCGATGCATCGGAAAATCAATCTATAAAAGATGAATATGATGAGATTGCACTTAAATTGGATAATTTAACCATAGCAATAAATACATCGCGTAATAAGTTAACTAATAGTTTAAACATTCACGAGGGTGGTTCAGAAAGTCTAAATAAAACTACAGGTAATGTTTGTGTAAAAACTGTTAATCTTCCAAAATTTGAATTAAAACCTTTTCACGGAGAAGCTGATCAATGGCTTTCTTTTAAAGAGATTTTTCTTACAACTATAGATCAAAATTTGGAGTTGGGGGGCGTCTCAAAATTGCAATATCTACTGGCTAGTGTAAAGGGTCCTGCTCATAAATTAATTTCTGGATTTCCTCTCTCGGAAGCTAATTATAAAAATGCATGGGACACTCTCTGCGCTCGCTACGATAAAACTAGGGATTTAGCGATAGCACAAATAAGTAAGATATACAATTTAAAAAACATGAAAAATTGCCCCTCTTCCTCTAAAGCTATTTTTGACATAATAGATACTTGTAATGAGCAACTTCGAATTCTAGAGTCTTTGAATTTGACTCAAAATGCTTTGGTGGATAACATGATAATTTACACTATAATTCAAAAACTAAGTGATAATCTAAAAGAACGATGGGAGCTCTCTCTTACTCATAATAATATGCCTAGTCTCACGGAATTTTTAAAATTTTTAGAGACTCATGCCAAAAGTATGCTAGCGTTGGAGAATCCAACTAAAATAGAGGTAAGAAATGTAAATTATTCCCGAAATTCTTCCGATAGATATAAATTCCCCAAAAGTCAAGAAAATACTAAATGCGGGGTATGCCTTGAGTCGCATGCCACCCATGCCTGCAGAAAATTAAGGAATATGCCCATAGATAACCGTTGGAGAACTGTCCAACTAAACAAACTATGTATCAATTGTCTGCGAGGTGGCCACTTTTCAAATAAATGTCCCTCCAAGATGAACTGTAAAAATTGCCATCGAAGACATCATACTTTACTCCATAAATATGATGTTCAGGGCAATGCAGGGACAACAATGAATACCGATTTGGCAACCCATAGTAATCAGTTTCAATCGCAAAATGTCCATGAGTATTCCCCTGATCAAGGAATACCCCATAATGCTTTATGACGGTTTATAGTCCCGGGGTACCTCAGATATGGGAATTACGATAATCATACGCATTCAGAAACTTGTCATGAGGTTCAAATACCATTTTTATTGGATAGCGGAAGTACCCTTTCCCTTATTCCAGAAAACTTAGTTGCAGCTTTGGATATGACGTCTATTCAAAGCTGTCATCCTCTTAATGTTAATCAAACCCAAGGACAAGTTCAGATTTCTGAAAAACTTCACGTACCCCTCAAAATAGGAAATATCAGGCAAAATAGCACCTTATACCTAGTTAGGTCATTCTTGCCATATGCGATACTGGGAACTCCAGAATTACAAAAATTCCATACATCGATGGACTTTTACTCGAATATTCTGACTCAGGATGGAGTCATTCTTAAGCATGATCAAAATATTTTCAATCAAATTTCTCAGGAAAACTCATTTAACCATACTTTAACTTTAACGGATGATATGAATTGCAAGAAGCCGCTTCGTTCTCCTTCCAAATCAAGTCAAGAAATTTTGTCGCAAGAAGGACAATGTTATCTTGATACTCAAATTCTCTCGGATTATGATGAAAAAATTTTAGTCATTGTACTACTGAAGAGAACTCACAGTTGGAAAAGCTTCTAAGCGACTTCAAGGATATTTTTGCGCGCAATAGATATGACGTAGGTAGAGTCAGATGGGAACCTCAGCGGGTAACTCTCACCTCGGAATTTCCTATCTCGCTTCGACCTTACCGTGCATCTCCTAGGGACAATGAAGAAATTCAAAAACAAATACAAGAATTACTGGAAGCTAAACTTATTAAAGAGTCCTGCAGTCCTTATTCCTCTCCCGTCACTCTGGCATATAAAAAAGGAGAAGGTAAAACGCGTCTCTGTATTGATTACAGAAAAATCAATGCCATTTGTAAGACTGACTCGGAACCATTGCCCCGTATAGATTGGCTTTTGGACAGACTTGTCAATGCCAAATATTTTTCCACGCTAGATTTAGCCTCTGGCAACTGGCATATACCACTTCATCCTTCAGACACAGAGAAGTTGGCCTTTGCAACCAATCAAGGTCTTTATGAGTGGTTGGTTCTTCCTTTTTTTTTCAAAAATGCCCCAGCTCAATTTGCAAGAGCTCTTCGAAGAATCCTAGATAAACATAAAGTTAATTTTGCTACCAATTATTTTGATGATTTTATAGTTTATTCCGATTCCTATACCGAACATATGGATCACCTTAAAACTATATTTAACATTTGCCGTCAGGAAAATCTAAAATTAAAATTTTCCAAATGTAACTTTGCTAAATTTCAAATTGACTTCCTCGGTTATGAAATTAGTAACGGCCAAATAAAACCAGACAATGCTAACACCGAAACTATTAAAAAATTAATCCCTCCAAAAAACGTTAAAGAATTGCAAAGGTTCCTTGGTTCTGTAAACGTATACCACAAATTCATAGACAAATACGCTAAAATTAGAGCCCCTCTAAATAAATTGTTAAAGAAAGATGCTCCTTGGGAATGGTCAGATGTCTGTCAACAATCATTTGAATTGCTTAAAAACGCATTAATTTCTAGGCCTATTTTAAAATTATTCAATCCTAACCTCCCATGCCATGTCTATACTGATGCCTCAAAGGAAGCCGTAGGTGCTGTCTTAAAACAAATGAATGAAAAAGGGAACTTGCATCCCATTGCGTTCCACTCGAGACAATTAAGGCCCTACGAGCAAAATTACGCTATCACAGAACTGGAATGTCTAGCAATAATCGATGCCCTTGACAAATTCCATTATTACCTTCACGGAAAACCTTTTACAATACATACTGACCATACCTCTTTAGTATGGCTTAAGAAGGTGAAGCATTTAACAGGTAGGTTATTCAGATGGTCATTAAAATTAAGTATGTATGATTATACTGTAAAATATAACAAAGGACCCACCAATTTTGAAGCAGACATGCTTTCAAGAAATCCCACTTTTTCTGTAAATCCCCATATTCATTTATTAACGTCAGATGAAATTAAAGAACACCAACAATTAGATAATATAACAGGGCCTAAATTTCAAAAAGTTAATGACATTGTAATAATTCGCAAAAAGGGTTTTCAAAAAATTGTTGTACCATTCTCCTTGAGAGAGAAATTACTAATAAATACCCATACAGAATTTGGCCATCCCGGAATCCAAAAAATGTTAAATTTAATTTCCCCACAATACTATTGGAGCAGCATGACCCACGATATTACACAATTTGTCAAGCATTGTGAGGTCTGCCAACTGAACAAAAAATCACACCAACCAAAATTTGGTCTTCTGGAGGCATTACCACCTGCAGAATTACCTTTCGATATAATTTCATTAGATTCAGTAGGAGGTTTTAACTATTATAATTCATCTAAAAGGTATATGCACATAGCTATTGATCACGCTACTCGTTATGTTTGGGGTTTTGCATCTAAAAATGTTACAACTGAAGTCTACATTAATATTCTTAAACAGATTTTTAGTATTCAACTTCCCAAGAAAATTTTAACGGATAGAAATCCTGCGTTTACAGCGTCTAAACTTCGTAAATGGGTACATAAACAGAATGTAAAAAAATTACTTACTTCTTCTCATAGACCACAGTGTAATGGGAAAAATGAGCGTGTGAATCAGTCAATTTGCACCCGACTAAGACTTAAAGTAAATTCTACCCCTTCAAACGTCCCATGGCCCAAAATTCTGCAGGAAGTAATTAAGGAGTACAATAACACACCTCATTCAGTAACCAAGTACCCTCCTGTATATTTAATGTACGGCCAATTACCTTATCCATCAGTATTAGGCAATGAAAATTATTATCCCCCTGTAGAGGAAGCCAGAAAAGAGGCTTTCCAAAGAACAAGTGAACATCACTTGAAAAATAAAGTCAGGTATGATTTAAAGTTTGTGGAAGCGCCTTTTAAACCTGGTGACCTTGTCATAGTGGAAGAATTTCACTATCCGAATACTCGGAAGTTAAGTCCGCCTTTTTCTGGTCCATATCAAATTATGGAAAAATTATCCAATGTAAGTTTCAAAATAAATAAGCCTAACTGGCTTACAAAAAAGGATTATGAAGTAATACACGCTTCCAAACTAAGATACTTTTTTCCTAGTAATCAATTTAAACTACTTACACCAACCAACTGAAATAGTTGGTATCATATGAACTGATATTATATTATATCTGATCTCGGTTTGCATTATTATGAATATTTGGAATTTTAATTACCTTTTTGATTTATTATGAATATTTGAATTTTAAATTATTTTTGCATTATTGTGAACATTATGTTATGTGTGAAAGTACTATTTTTTGAACTATGTCAGGACAGTTCCCTACAAATTTGAAAATGTAAATAACATTGGACTTTTCAGAATCCATCTGTAATATATTCTTTATTTTGACTATCTTATTCTATGTATAATATTTACCGAGTGTTTTGCATTTATTAATACAGTTGTTTTTATCAGGTTCAATGACGTATAATGGTACATTTTATAATAGTGTTGTTTTTAGATATGATATTTGTACATTTTTTACTAATGTTATTCTATTATTTGTTAAGTATACTAAAGAAATAACTCATCTCCCATTAGCTCACTTAATGTAAAAATTGTTTACCCTTTTCAGGTGAGTATCATGGATGGAAGCCGGCCCATCCCCGGAGACTTGTCTGGAAGGGGGAGAAATTGTAAGAAAATACAAAAAATCAGACCTATTTATTACTTTTTTAATAAATCGCCCCTCAATGTGGATACGGGCCCCATGACTAATAATCACGGGTTTTACAGGGCAACAAGAAACCTAAGTTTATCGTATTAATTTAAGTAAAACACATGGCCTTTTTAACTGGTAACCCCCCTCGGGAGATGAGAAATTTCTATACATCTACGCACTTGGTCTCCAGAACTCATGATGTAAAGACTTGCGAAAAGATTTTGTTATGCTTTAAATAAATCGTAATTAAAACTCATCCCCTTGAAGTCTGTCGTTTCATGAAAATGCGACATATATGCTGACCTGCAGATCTTATAAAAAAACCCTCCCCCCCCCCCCCTTGTCATTTTTAACAAACACGGTGATTTTTGCAAATTAAATACTGTGTCTTCAAGGTTTTTCAACTAATACATTTTTTTGTTTATTAATAATTTCTATTTTTGTGTAGTAGTTAAGGTAAGTCTGTATTATTTTATGATTACGTAATGTGGTTGGTCTTTACAAATATCTGTTTTATGTATGTTAGTTTATTTAACATTTTTTGAAAGGTTCAAACTACTTTTTGAAATCTCTTTTCAAATAAGTACATTTTTTTATTGTTTTCGTGTGAAAAGTAGCAATGTTGAATAATTATTGAAATATTTTATTGATTTTTTCTTGAAAATTCATACTTATTTTTATACACACATTTTTGTAGTTTATTTTCTCTTCTGTGTCAGACACACACAAAAAGTTGGCTGGATTGAAAGAAACTGTTTTTAATGTAAAGGATAGTAATTTAAAATTCTCAGCTCCATAAACCCTAATAGAATTGTGTTGTTCCGATTTTTTCAAAGGAGATTGCTAGAGATAACATCAGTTTAAATCAATTTTTCTTTGAAAGTTTTTTCAGTTGTATGTCATATATTTTGTGTTTCAGAGATTTTTGTTTTCACAAGTTACATTTTAACCTTACATCTTACCTAAAATTATATCATTTAGTGATTAAAGTTTATATCACTTAGGTGAGATATTTGGTTCAGGTAAGTTAATATCATGTGCGTAGATGCTAAAAAGTATCAAAAGATTTATTTTACTGTGTTTTGTACAGAGTTAATATTTTTGCCATGGATGATAGATTTTTAAAAAAAACTGAAGAAGTTGATTTTTGCACAGCTTGGTAGTTAAATGTAAGATGGCATAACACATACAATGTAACATACACATAGATGCAATTCACAAACAATTTTATTGTTTGGTCGGCCATGAATTGCAATCTTATTCTAACGATTTTTAGTGTGTTATGGAGCAATAATGCTGGTTCATTTGTTGTTTCTTTGGCTGCTATAAAATTGTTTTAATGGATGTGTTTGTCACGTTGTATTTTGTTTAAAAGCTTTTCTTGAGTCAATATTCCATAGATTGAAAATTTTTTAATTTACATGAAAGAGAAAATACTCCACAATTTAGTCTGTACTTTATTAAAATTTTTAGACACCTTTATCACAGTTTATTGTCTTAATTACAACTCTCCTAAAAAAATGGACACTTTTGATTTAATTTACCCTTTTCTTAGAGTTTGTACGGATAAACAGTTAGCCATAAATAAGTGTCTGATGCATGATAGTTTATTTCACTTACCAGCCTTTTCATGGCAATGTGTGGTAAAAGAGAAAAAAAGAGAGAAAAGATTATTTGTGTTGTGTATATGTTTTTATATAAATAATTTCAGTTAATTTTATATGTTTTTATATTTTTGTGTAGATGTTTTTGTTCGCAATGCGTAAATTTCTTAGCATCTAATATTTGGTAAGGGGATTGTTGAAGTTATTATAGTAATATTGTTATGTGTTACACTGGTAAGTTTTTTTGAGAGATAATGATTGAGGCAGACAATCAAAAACTTTTATTTAGGGTAACATTGCTTTAGATTTTCGGGTCATTTAGCATACACAACAGTGTTGTTTTCTTGGTTTTTTATTAAAAAATACATTGCTGCATAATTAAATCTTACTTTTAATTAGTTAAAAAAAAACTTTAAATACAAGGTCTAAATCATTTTAGAATAATGTATCTCAACCTGTCACAGTGTCCTTTCTACTTATTATTTTTTTAACTAAAAAAAAGCACACACGCCCACACACAGGCTTATCGGCTCGTTATTCTTAGCCACTTCTCTGATTCTTTCGTTCCTTTTTAAAACAAAATAAAGAAAAGAAATAACATGTACCACATTCTTCTTGGATTTTTGTTTTGTACGTGTTTCTATGCGCATGCTTTCACGCATTGCCTTGCAGATGGGATTTTGTTTGTTTGGCTAAATGGTTACAATTTATGGTTTCTTTCACATAAGTCCATCTTTTATTGTGTTATTTTCTAGAGATAGTGCAGTATCTGATGTGTACATTTCATGCTTTGGCTGGGCAGGTCGTCTGCCTGTTCCGTCAAAACTGGAATGTGTTTACATACAGAAATCATATTTTGGATGATTCAAATTGCAGTGACTCTTGTTTCATTTTTTTTTCATAACGTAATGTTACTATTTTGATCTTGTCCGGAAATTCTTCTACTATAGTTTGGTAGATTGTTTTCACATGAAGACTCTTTCTCGCATACAAATTTATTTTTCGGTTCGCAATAACGTTGTACTATTAAGGCACATATTTGTTGTGATTTCACTTGACCTGACGATACATTCACACATGATTTTTACTTTATTTTTAAATACCTTTTAATGATTTCAATTCAAAGTTACACGTGTCAAGTTGAATTGCAACGGGTATTTTTAATAACATTTTCTCCATTTATTTTTCCAAATTTATTATAGGGTATCTTTAAGTTTATGTTTGATAGTCCTATAATTTGGAAGATTTTTTTGCCATGCAACACTTTCCCTTTTCAGTTTATAGGAATTCATACTTTTTGTTGATCACTTATCTCATATTCATTTTGAGGTTTAGGGCAGATTTTTCTCGGTTATTTCTTTAAAGGTACATAATAATATTTCACAGTATTGTTTACACACGGATGGTGTCTCCATATTAAATTTGGTTCATATTTTTCCTTTTCTCAGAGATGTGACAGGTTTGCTCTAATTTTTTTGTAGTTTGGGTATTTTCTCTGGTCAGTGATACATCATTTCTTTTACATATCCCTAATATAACCATTAATAGTACGTTATCTGCAGCTAACACTTACTTGCATGTTATTGTTACTTAACTTTTTACACGTACACTTGTAAAGTTACATACCCGTAATACATTTGGTTGGTTAACTACCTCTAGATTCCTTGTTATTTAAAAAAAATAATAAAACAAAGAAAAGTTATTTTAAGGTTAATAAAATCAAGGATAGGAAATCTATCACATTTAACGTGAGTACATTATAATTCTACAGTACACAGTTACAAGTATTTTCACTGTACATGTTTCGGTATTTTTAACGTACACAAATAGTGTTTATTTTATTCTGTAGCTATTGTGATATTCGGCAGTCCATTTTTACACATAGTTCATAGATGGATAACACATAGCTCAGGGTAACTGGTTAGGAGCTAAGCCAGAAGTCCCTTTCAGTTTTTTTTTGTTTCATTTGTCTCCTTTTTATGCCGGGTATTCCGTTAGCGTCCTCTTTTAAAATTATTGCCTTTCATTTCTTTTTCCAACATGACGTTCACTTCATTTTCAATAGGTTTCGTGCTAGGGTAAACGTTAATAACGTCCTAAAAGTTCATGGTAATCCGAGTATATTTACATGAGTTAGAGCGCGGACAGACGAACAGATGGACAGACAAACCGAATGCATAAGCATTTATCAACTTTGTTGGGAAGTGGTAAAAAGATTGAACTTCGATTCGTCTGCAAATATAATATTCATCCAGAAATTTACAGGCTCAATTAATTTGGATTTTAGCAATTTCTAGACTAGACAGTCTGTTTTTCTTGGAAATGTATATTCTCTTCCAGTTAGATTTTGCATACAAGTTGTGCTTTTTTATAGTTTTTCGAACTGTCTGAGGAGCAATCCTAATGCAAATGAATTCTGATGCAAGTTTTGCTAATATGTGTGCATTTACTTTATGAAAATTTTTAACTTCCCGCACAATTTCATCTTTCATCAGCCCTTAGACAGTTTTTTAGGGTAGCCACATCTAGGTTTATTTTTCAGCTATTCCATATAACATAATGTTCTTGGCTTTTGTACGATTCCGGAGCTAGCATTTCCGTTATTCCTTGAAAACAAAATGGTGAAATGTTGCGTTCAGTTTGTGTCCTTTTGATTTTTTGCCATTTTTTAAAAAAAAGTTTCAAACGGAATTCATAAAAAACAGTAATTAATCTTTTGAAACTATTTGTTTATACATTTCAAATCATTAAAGGCTACTTTATTAATTTTTTTAGATCTTGCAGTTATGAGTGTTAAAGAATTAATTGCCATTTTGCAACAGCTAATTAATTTTGTTAGCTAATGCACTTCAAATGGATTCTTGAGGTTTATCTTATTTCTTTTAATTGTAAGACAAAAGATTGAAAAGAATTATCATTTCGAATATCTATTTTAACATTTTTATACTGCCCCGGTCGACTTACCCGGTATGGCAGTTTGTACTGTTAAAACAAAGGGTTAGGTGCAATATTAATTTACATGTTTTTAAGTTTTCTGTAAAAAAAAATTTCTTTTTCTAATTCTTTTTTTTTTTTTTTTTTTTTTGTAAAATTTCAGATTCAGTTAGACAATGACATAAGTTGTTGCTGGTGATGTCTTGGCGTAGATCGCTCAATAGGTGACGCTGGCTAATCTGTAGTTTGTAGGATTTACGTCATTTTAATGACAGTCATATAGCAAGAACTAGTGTACGGAATTTAATCGAGCTTCTTATTATATTGGACATTGACATAAGATGATTTTTATTTGATGTTTGTGTAAATCATGTAAAAGGTGGTGCTAATTCGTTGTATTTTGTATGATATTCATAATAGCTATATTCAAAAACTAATCTACGGGATTTTATAAAACTTCATATTTTGTTACATTTTCTCATAATTTTGTTACAAAACAAGATTTTTATAAGGTTTGGTTGTATACTTCGAGAATTTTTCGTATGCTCTCTGGGCTGGGAATTTTGGTCGAAAACATCTGAGAGGCTAAGAGATAAAATTCATTGAGTTTTCTTCTCTTTTTTTCTATAAGATACGATGCTTATATATCCTTCCCATATGCACAAAACTAAACGAGCCTATGCCTATAGAATCCTCATAATGGGCATGAATTGTCATGGAATTTTGGTACTGCAACAGCAACTTTTGAAATATTATCATGTGTAAGACGGAAGAAAATCTTGGGATTGGCACATTCGACAAGTTTCAGACATACATAAAACCAAATAAAAATGTTAAAAGTAATTATATGTTAGCTATCAATTGATTTCGTAAAAAGATGATTAAAATGGTAGGTTTAAAAAACTCTGGAGATGTATATTCCAGAGACAATAGGCAGCGTAAAATATTCCATAAATTCCTACAATAAAGTAAATAAAAAGAATGATGCCCAGTTAAACTGATTGCATAGAGCTCAGAGGCTATGTGGACTAATTGTATATTACAGCCTTATATAATAATGCCTTTCGAAAAAAATAAGGAAGGAAGAATAGCCCACATTTCTTTTCTTTATACTTAAGTATTGAAGCCCCAAAACTAATAAGGGGAACGCCTTATCATATAACAAACCTGTATCCAAAATTTAAAGCAAGTCGAATAATTCTGCCTAAAACCCCATTTATGTAATTTAAGAAACGTTTTCCCCGCTCCCTCTTTTATAATTAACCATTAAATCTCCAAAACTGCTCAGAAATTCAACTTATCAGAAAGAACCTACATCAAAAATTTAAAGCAAATCGGATAACTTTGCATAAAACTCTAGTTAGCTTACTTAAGGGGGAGGTAATTGCCCGTACCGCCCTTTATAATTAACAAAAGAACACCACAACAAATGAGAGAAGCTTCTTATTACTATGAACCTGTATCCAAAAATTGAAACAAATCGGTTAATTCTGCATAAAAAACCATTTACATAAATTATGAGGGGTAGTTTCCCCTATCCTCTCTTTACACTTATTCAGTGAATTCTAAGAACAAATCAGGGAAGTGCCTTATCAGAATAAACCTATATACAAAATTTGAAGCAAATCGAAAAATTTTGCGTGAAAAATCTAAATTAAGATTGGGGGATTACTCCCCCCCCCATTCTCCCTCTTTAAACTTATCCGATGAACACCCAATATTAATCGCGGAGGATACGCATTAGAATGATCCTACATCTAAGATTTGAACGAAATCTACTAATTCTGCATGAAAAACCCATTTACATATATTAAGGGGAGAGGCAAAAGCCTCCGTTCCCCTTCTTATACTTATCGAATGAACTCTCAAAACTAATCAGAAAAGCGTCTTATCATAACATTTACAATCCATTTACAATCCACTTTACAATCCATTTCATATAAATCAGATATTTTTATCATGAGTTATCGCGTTACGTACGTACGTACAAACGTACGCACGTACATACATGCAGAACCGGCGGGCACATAAGCTCCCAGGCTTTGATAGTCTGGGAGTTAAAAAGGTACAGTAAAACAAAAAATGCTCTTTTGCAAAATATAGTTTTGGTTTAGCCTTCTCAAAAAACAAATAGTATACTACAACTGCGTTAAAAAATCGTTCCATGTTTGCAAGCATGATAATAAGAAATCATTTTTTTTAAATTTATTTTGAATCCGTGAGTTTCTTTTCTTCTATCCTTTTTCATTGATTTATTTAAGGCAATACAAAGTTAAAAAATATAAAAAATAAATCATGATAAACATTCTTACAGAAATATGAATAACAGAAAAATATTTTTAATTTTTTACCTGTCCATTTCTTTTTGAAATATTTATACTGCATAAGTGCTTTACAAACATATCAAAGTGCTTATATAATACTTATTTGAATTTACACTTTTATAATCTTCATGTTTTAAAAATAATTTTGAAAAGTCTTGATATAGTACGCATAAATATTCAATATATAGAAAAGTACATCGCTAGATTGAATTACAGAACACATCCATGCAGACTTATTCGGTATATTTGTAATTGTAATTACATACAATCTATTTACAATTCAATTGTATGAAATTAATTATTGTCCCAATTACTTCCTATAAAAATGCTTATACACCGCTCAGCAAAAGTTTAGACAATGATCGATTATGCTTCTTTTTTCTGAAGTATGTACCGAATGTTTGTAATTCCTCTGTCAAATATTAGTTGTGACTTATCCTTTATTCACACACAATAAATTTTGAATTTTACCTTTTACATAAAATATAATGACAAATAAATAAAATTAACATTGTGGCAAAAGTATAGACAATTTGTGTATTTACAGAAAATAATAACTACAAATTAAAATCGAGTTGCACCCTCATTGTTTGCAGTTAGTGCAAGAATGTGACTTTTCATCGGAAAAACTGAATGCTGCGTCACTTAGGGGTCTATTTCGTACCAAACATGTTCAGCAGCAGCTCGAAACTCATTAAAAGAAAACTATAACAAAAATTTGCATAAACATTACGACATATGATGTTACAAAATTTTCGATTGGGTCCGGATCAGAACTACACGCCGGCCAGTTGAGATCAATAGTATTAATCTCAACGATAGTTGAGATCAGAGTTAGACGGATTCTTCTTTTGTATGCAACATGAATAGATGCGAAAATCCATACTTTAGATCAGCAGAAGTTCCCCAAATGACTAATAATTAATATCCAACGTATGCACCTAGTCTTGTGTTGCTTGGCAACCAAAGAATAACTCCACAGATGCACGAGCATTAAAGCTACGTGAGGACCAAATTATTTAAAATTCATCTTCTTTTTGTCGACTTAATAAAGTCCCAGGATCTTTGTTTAAGTCATTCCAATAGTAATGCCCACGTGTTTGGGAAATTCAAATTCCACTTTTTTTCGTTAAGTATGTTTTGACGTATGTTTGCAAGTTAATTGAATTCTGGACAATTTATAGCGAGATTTTAAAGCTGATTGTTTTATTATTGTCATGTAAATTGATTTACCTGTTTCTTTAATCATCTAAGCATCATGTCCGTCGACACAGAAATTCCTGACTTACTTTTAATGTGATTAACAATCATTATTTGTGTAAATGTCAGATTCTGGATCCTTTTGTCATCGCATTTTCTTGTCACACAAGGTCTTTCAGATTATGTTTTTTTTTTTTTTTTTTTTTTGGAGGATTCATCTTTAGACTATACTTCATAGACAAACCATTTTGGGCGATTCAGTGCTGCTGAAATTTCTGCAACTGTCTTCCCTTTCCATTTCAGCTTCCCTACTTCAATTACCTCATCTAAATGAATATTTTTAGCTCGCGGCATCTTCACTAACTGATGCTATATCGAGGTATAATTAAATACTTCAGACATATGACATCATAACTTGTAAATTTGCATTTATCCATGAACAGTTGGCTAAAAATCAAATAAGTGTCTGAACTTTTGCAATATGCAAATTTTACTCTTTTCAGTTAGATTATATGTTATCTTACATTATAACCATTATTTTTATTGTACATTGTTTAAAATATATTTGAAAATAAGTACAGCCCTTTCTAAAACTAACGTGTTCGTATTTTTTATTTAAAGGCTAAAAAATACCAGTCTAAACTTTTGCTGAGCACTGTAGGACCGTACCCAGAACAGTCCCATCTCACTATTTAGCATTCTTGATTGTTTGTAATTGTAATCTGTTACTTCATACATAATGTACATACAATTAAATTGTAATTACATTACAGAAAATAATAGTTAGAAATTCGCTTTATTCTGCATCCGTGTAACGAAAATCAAATCAATAAAGAGATAAAGTATAGTAAATAAGATAAATAACACTAGTTTACAGTTCATCTGTTGCCGAAAAAATTTTAGCTGTTGCTGACTACATATGATAGACTATTTTCAAAAATATAATTAGAATATTTTAATCAGCTCTAGCTTCTGAGTTTCAGTTATATAGGTATTAAACAGAAAGAAACACGTATTTACAAAGAAAAACTTTAATGAAAAATAATTAATCATTGAGTTCTAAAAAACTTCGTTTTCAAGCTCTTCTCCGATATGTAGAATTTGGAAAATGACGTACCAGAGACCAATAGTAGTCAGACATCATATTCGTATCTCAGAAACCCTGATAGCGCTATTCCATGACGCGTAAGTCCTGATGAATACGCTCTCCCTGCTCTTCGCTCATATCTCCTAAAGTTTCCGGAAACCTGTCCAGGTGACTTTGGTGGAAGTGGAGTGTTAAGCCCATATTATACCCCATATTTTTTAATTGTAGAAGAAGATCTTCTACAAGTTCAATATAATTTTCAGTTTTTTTTTTTTTTTTTTTTTTTTTTTTTTTTTTTTGATAAAAACTTATTTTAGTATTTGAGAGAGCAATTTTTCTTTTTTTTAGTCTTGATGCTAACAATTCTGTAACTTGTTTAGAAAGATTCCAATATCCTACGAGATCATCTAACTCATTTTGGGAAAAGCATTATGACTCATTTGACACACCTTCAAAATCAGCATCATTTTGTGATGAGTTTGGTCGTTTAATGCGTTATTCTAATGGTTCAGATACATTTTTAGGCTCTGAAGAGTCAAGTGAACGCTGCACTGTACGTGGAACACAAATAGTACTTGGGTACTGCCATTAAATACGATTTTTAGCGTTTAAACCGTTTACGTTCACGCTACAAAAAGAACAGTCTTCGAGATTATTTCGTGGTTCTCGCCAAATAGTCGGTGTTCCAGGCACTTCTTTTACCCCTTTTCCGTATCTTAAATATTCCACACACGGTTTACAAATACAATTGGGAGCCCAAGCCTTCTCATTTTTATCCAAGAGCATCCCAAAATACACAAAATATATATTTTTCACCAACTATGATATAACTTTTCTACAATTGTTAAACACATATTCTTCACATGTATAGCAAAAATGATCTGGATTGTTTAAACAACATCTCCTTGAAATACTCATGACAACAAAATTTGAGAAACTAATCTTAACACAGTAAAATACGTCTTTATTGATTAATATGTATGCTTAAATGATAAAAATCAAAAACAAAATAACTCGAGCTACTCAAAAAATTTTCTGTTAGATTTGACTAAAACAAGTCATAAGTGAACATTATCAACCACAGAATTCGCAGGAACAGACAAAAAGTTTAATTTTGTAAACTAGTGTAATCATTACAATAACATGTGGATATGATCTAAATAAATGAGCAAATTATATGCAAGCGGAAATTCATTTCGCATTTTGTGATATGTTTAGTTATTTTAATAAGGAAATAATTAATATCATTTTATTAAAATCAAAATTTTTTATAAAAAAAATTAATCATTATTTCCAAAATTTGTATCCGTAGTAAAAGCAAAACAAATTAAGATATCATTGTATTACATTAAAAAGAAATATTTTTAATAAATTGTTATTCATTAAAGGAAAAACACAATTGCTTATATTTTCAAGAGTTATATGTCGCATCAAGTTAGATTGAAAATATTTTTAAAAACTAAAGATTCTTCGCTTTTAAGGTATATCTTTCTTCTATTTAATGACTATAAAAAATTATTTTTTTAAACATTGTTTATAAAATAATGAACTTATTTTTTATTATTACTATTTTAATTTAAAAACAAAAAGCAAACGTTATTATTAAATATTTAAAAATAATTTTTGTGCTACGTTTTTTAACTATCAAAATTATTTCTATAAATATTTAAAAAAAAAACTCTTAAACGTGACATTCTTTCCAAAACCATATTAAAATAATAGCAATTTTAATTTAATACAATGTTTTATTTAACTAATACTTAACTGATGGATTTAAATATATATATATAGAGAGAGAGAGAGTTTGTACAAAATCTGATTTAATTATTCATTAGAATAGAAAATGCAGATTCACTTTTTCGGAATTCAAAAAATGATTGTTCAAATTATTATTATTATTCATAAAACATCAATTAAAAAATTCCGCTTTAAGAATGAAAGTACATTGCATTTTTATTTTCAAATTTATGTTAAAAGTGTTGCTCTGAAATGATTTAAAAGGAAATTTGAGAAGCACGTAAAGAAAAATTTTTAATGAATTTGAGGAAATTTGAGATGTAAATATTGTATGAATATTTCAAAAATGTCATTAATATTGCTTTGTATTTGTAAAAACAGTTAATTTTTTAGCTCACAGGCTATCTAAGACTGAGAGCTTATGTGCCCGCCCGTTCTGTTTGTATGTATTTACGTAGGTAATTCGGGGGGGGGGGATAAAGGGATGCAAAGGGGTGTAAATTCCCCCTAAATTTAAGATAATGGGGTTTTCCCAAAGAATTTACCGATTTGCTTCAAATTTCGGATATGGGTTCATTCTTATAAGGCACTTCCCTAATTTGTTTTGGAATTCATTGAATAAGTAAAAATGAGGGATCGGTGGGATTACTTTCTTAATTTATTTAAATGTTTTTTCTTACAGAATTAACCGATTTGCTTCAATTTTTGGATACAGCTTCATAGTGATAAGATGCTTCCCTAATTAGCTGTGGAGTTCTTTTGTTAAGTTCTTGTTTAAGGGGTACTTGCGATCACCCCCTCCCTCTTAAATTTGTTAAATGGGTTTTTATGCAGAATTGTCTGATATGCATTTAATTTTGAAAGTAGGTTCTTTCTGATAAGGAGAATCTCTGAATAGTTTTGGAAGTTTAATGGTTAAGTATAAAAGAGGGAAAATAACTCCTCTTAAATTATATAAATGGGTTTTTATAAGGAATTTTTCGATTCGCTCTGAATTTTGGATATAGATTTTTTATATAATAAAGCATGTCATTAGTTTCGGGGGTTCAATGATTAAGTATAAGAAAAGGAGAATGGAGGAAACTGTTTCCCCTCCTCAATTTGTTTTTCGAATGGAATTAACGATTGAAAATATAAAGCGGTAATATACAACTAATATGCGTTTCCTGTGAACTCAATGCCATCAGTTTAACTGGGCAATATTCTTTTTATATTATTATATTTCAAACGAAAGAATATTGTGTTAAAATTAAGGATCGACCGAAGTATGTCTATAAGGCCGGAACTGAAACTGAATTTAGGTGATATTCTTATTATCGGCCGAAAACGCAACAGAAAACGAAAATATCCAAAAAAAATTTTAATAATATATGTACAAATAAATGTACATAACTATCAATTAATTATACATAATTACAACATATGCATAGTTATTAGTTATACGTTCGTATATAAACTTAAAAAAAAGCATAAATATTAACTAATACCTATTTATTAGCTGTACATAATTATCAATTAATTATAAATGTGGACCAAGTTGACTTTCTGCACTGTTAAAAATTAATCTGCTAATTAACGGTCAAACTACTGATAGAAAAATTGCCGGAAATTTTCCCCTCTGTGAGTAGATTTTCCGTTGTGGGAAACAAAAGGAGGTAAAATTCGGTTTGAAGAAACTGCAACTTTCCATTATAATGTTGATAAAAAATTGGTGTTATAAAGTTGGTATAAAGTTGGTAAGAAATATAATAATGTTTAATATTTATGACAAAAAGCAATTCAGTTGCAATTCAGCAATCTGTCTTGTAAGTCTCACAAAAGAGCCAGGATTCTTTTTTAGGGTGTTTTCATTTTAACTTTATAGCAACGTGTCAATTTTGTAAACGTTCAAAGTGAATTTGCGGCCAATAACAGAGTATCACCATTATTATTTCTTTCCATCTCCGTTCGTTTCGTTATTTTTAGAAAATATGATGATTTTTTTCCTTTTGTCGCGAAAATGGACATTTTCTGTGAAAGCCAGAAAAAAATATACCCGTGAATTTCATATTGTTATCAGTGCGTGCCCAAAACATATTATTTACATTTAAAATGAATCGTAATTAATTTATGAATGACACGCAAAGCTTTCTCAATTATACGGATATTATTTATTTTTAGACAGACACATTTCTATTTACCTCATATATATATAATATATATACAGGGTGGTCATAAAAAAACTTTGCCGATATACGGAGCTCTAGCGGCCAGTTCGCTCAACCGATCGAAATGAAATTTCAGATATAGCAATTCAGAGGTATGAGCTCGAGATTCTGTGAACGACAACAATATAGGGCTCACGGTTACGATTATAGTTACAGAAAATTGAAAATTTCCAATGGCAACACCCATTTTTTTTTTCATCGCAAAATGCTCAGCGCATGCAAAAAGCCTCAAAAGCGTTGTAACCGCACGTGTATCGCAAGAAACGGACATGTTGTGCGCGCACAAAAAACCGTTCTGGGATTCCCCCCCCCCCAGAGAAAAAACTCGATTGGAGCGCAAGGAGGAAATTTGCATATGACACAGAGTCAGTACACTAATCTCTTATTACAATACAGATCGGAGAAACTAAAACTTTTATTTTGATTACACATTTTTCACATTTGTGTCATCACAGGAAATTGCATGGTGCAAGCATCTAAAGCACGAAACGAGATTTTGTAATACAGACAGTCTCGGCCATTTTTCGGTCTGGCCAACTTCTCAGCAGCATTTTCACCGAGAACAAATTTTCAGTAATATTCAGATTTTAAACAAAAGGAAAAAAATACAAAACACCAAATATACTCGCATTAATCAATAATTAAAATGCTATACTTTGTAAAAATCGCCATAAAGTAAAAAATAATGCAAGACGTATTTCAAGCTAAACCAAAACAGCACGTAATCAGCTGAAGAAGACGTCCATAAAGGTAAAAAGTCAAAGATGAACTCCAAAGTCAAAGGTACCTTCATTTTAATTATTCATATTTTGAGCCAAAAACAAAAAATAAACCAATCTTTCAGTCCATGTTTAATTAAAACGACTAAAAGAATCTCCTTTAGAGATTATTTTGAATTTTTCAAATAAATATTTTAAAATCCTATTAATTAAACTTCATGCTAAGAAATTTAATTTTATAAAGACATTTCACAGGAAAGTGTGTTTAAAAAAATTTAATCCCATATAATTATAAAATTCAAAGAATTTCCTTCATAGTTTATTGAACAGACTTCTTTAAAATAATTTGCTTTTATTTTTAATTTTTACAATGGATGAAATATGTAATTATCAGGATTTAAAGCTTTGCATTGTAAAAAAAAATCCATCTAGATTTAGAAAATATTTACAAAAATATAATATAAAATTTTGAAGAAATACATTCTTTTGTTTTTAGAAATCACATAAACCAAAATATATTGATATTTAAAGGAGCAGTTTTGATACAAATATTTCGTTTACTATCCGTTTCACACATACACACACACGAAAAATCTATGTAGTTTTTACATTGCATTATTACGGTCTTCTTAAAATTAAATATGGGTTTCTTAGAGCTATCATTTCAACTGGATTAACATTAATATAAAATTTAACATTATTTTGTTACTCTTGCATGTATATGCTCTGTAACGCCGCGAAAATTTTATATGATAACTGGTAGCATATTAAATACCGATATTTCATGCCATCTAAACATAATTAATATACTGTAAATAATACGTGAAATGTATCCCTTGGAAACAAAAACTTTTAATGTTCAAAAGAAGAAGAAGAAGAAGAAGAAGATAATTCGTATCATTATTTAAAAATTTTCTTTCGCAGCAAATGCAAAACAAAAGAAGGTAATAATTTCGCCATATAAAGAAAGAATTATTTTTCATAAATTATTATTTATGTAAACAAATTCTTTATTTCTTGTAGAATTACATTTCATTTTAACAAACATTGAAAATGTAGTTAAAAAATCCACCGTGCTTCTCTTTTTAACTTTTTAATTTAACTCTTATATTAAATGAAATTAAAAATTTATGGTTCAAGACAATATTCGTAAAATATCGTTATGCTTTTTTTTTTAATTTTAGAATAAGAATATGTATGTTAGAATAAAAAAATGTAGTTGTTAAAAATTTAAAAATAATTTTAATAATATTTTTTTTAAAGCATCAAAATTAATTCGATAAACATTTAAAGAATCGATTGTTAAACATAAGATTTTTCCGAAAACATTTATAATGTAGGGGAAGTTATCGCATGATTTATGGTTGACATTGACAAACAGTAAAGGAGAAAATAGGCTATTTGTATCTTTAGAATTTTTTTTTTTTTTTTTTGTAGAAAGGAAATTAAAAAAAAGCAAATTAGAACAAAAAAAATCTAAAAATACTTTTTAGCATTTTTACGAATCCTTTTGGGCGTTCTACAGTTAAAAATTTCAAAATTTCTTTCAAGTATGCTTTCTCTGGGATGATAACGCTACAATATTAGAATATCCTTCTGATGGCAAAATGCTCACTGACGTTGCATCAAAAACATCATCATCCAGCCCATCTAGTCCCTATACACTTTCCGGCATTTGACCTGACTGAAACAAAAAATAATGTCACCAGCCAAATTTAATAAGTTCAATGCATCAAAAATAAAACTTCAAATATTATTTTTAAACTCATTTCTACCTTAGTCATTAAAGTAATATTTCCCCTTTTTAACGTGGAATAACCACACTTGAACATTTTTCTCTGATAACTCATTATGCCTCACGTAGTCGAACCACCTTTACATTGAATATATATTGCAGATTACTATATAGGTAATTCAAAAAACCTACTACATTGTTCCATTGGCAACGATTGTTTGATAAAAGGCTATTTAATTTTCTACTGACTTTGTCACCTAGCAACCAGGATATACCTAATTATTTCAAAATGTAAAAAGTTTTCTGTGCAAACGATTTTTTGTGATAAATACATTATCTGTTTTATTTCTTCAGCTTTTACCTAAGCTGTGTGAAACAATATTCTTTTTGTTTTTGAGTTTGATTAGAATGTTTTTTTTTTATGAGATATGTGAAAAAATGTTACGGTTTTTATTGGAGTTGTGTTTTGTGAAATTATTAATGTTCGAAAGAACCTGAGTTGAGTTTACTCATGAGAATAAACTGTTTAAAACCAGATATGAGTAATTAATTTTGAGTTGAGTAAAATATTAATAAAATAAACTTTCGAACAATTGAATTCTTCAACGATTGGGCTTAAGACCCTAAAGCCATCGAGCCACCGTTGCGGTTTGAGCTTTGCCTTATTCATCAATATCACCAAGTATAATGCCGCACTGCTGGGCCCTTTTCTTGGGGGATTTTTATAGAGCATTGTTTACAAGAGGAAAGTTGCCAACATGGAGGACCTAAAGGCCAGCATTACAACCGCAATAGCCGCTGTGATTGCTGACATGCTTGCACGTAACTGGCGTGGAATTGAGTATCAACTTAATATTCTTGTGCAACGAAAGGAGTATTTGTGTAAATTCATTGGCAACAGCCATGAAACTGTTTGGAATCTATCTAATCATTAATGTTATTAATTTAAATCTATCTTTAGTACTTTATGAATTATTAACATAAAATTGTGTTAAACCTTTTACAGACACCTTGTATTTTTATAAATTAAAAAACATTTGAATTTTATAACATTGTTACTATCACTAAAATATTTGCGTGCCAATTTGTACGATTAAAAGGGATAAAAGTACTAACTATACTTAATTAATAAATCTGATGCATCTAAGAAATATAAATATAAAATTTTTTTTTACAGATTTCACATAATATCATATTTTCATAAATTAAAGCAAGTGATATTTAAAGTAAAATTAAGTGAAATTATTTTTTGCACACAGTTATGATACACCATTCAACGCAATTCTAATAAATGATACATTTATTTTCATTCGCATTCTTTAGCAGGGTTTTTTGTGAGCACAGATTAGAGATTAATAAGAGCTTTCAAAATAATTTTACATGAATATGTCGCGACAATATTATGAATTTGAAATATTTATCAGTACCCTTAGACAAAGATAAAAAAATATTCTTTATATAATATGTATATACATATAAATATAAATATGTTTTTCTTTATTATTATTCTATTGAATAACTTATAAATGTCATAGTTCACATTTACTTATTTTTTTATCTCTTACAATCTTAATTCTTCCTTATTCTTCTAAACTTACAGAAATATGAATAATTTCGTATGTAAAATTAAAAGAAGATTTTTCCAGAAATAATGTAAGCAAAAATAAGGAGTGCATTAGACTAGACCCATATTTATTTTATAAGTGCTAAATTTTTAACAAGAGATTTCATTAAGGAAATTTTTATTTTTACTATTTTTTTTAAACGTCTCCATTTATTACATATAATTAAAAATAATAACTAAGTTTTAACCTTGAAAATTACTTAATCTCTTTCTAGTTAAATTATAAGAAAGCTATCCATAAAATTGAATATTGGAACTCATGCCTTTTTTCTTGAAATTATTGGTAGTATATTAGTTTACGTAGTATATTTATCTGGTAGTATATTTATCTGAGTTATTGGTAGTATATTTATCTGAGTTATTTGAGTCTATTTATAAGATAAGTAAAGAAGATGAAATTGAGGATTTTATTAAGGAAAACGAAGAAATTAATGAAATTTTAGAAATAATGGAATTTGAACTTACAAAAAAGTTATCAAAAATGAAAGTGCAAACTGTTAATTTAGAAAACGCCACAAAGGCTGATAATAACATTAAATTGCCAAAGTTAACTCTTCCTGTATTTACGGGCAATTTGCATGAGTGGCTTTCTTTCAAAGATATATTTAAGGCTACTGTACATGAAAATTCTAATTTGTCAGGGGCAATGAAATTACAATATTCGAAGTCTTCATTGAGAGGAGATGCCTTTCGTATAATTCAATCTATTTCAATCGTGGATTCTAATTATGAAGTTGCATGGTTGCTTTTGGAAGAACGGTTTTCAAATTCGAGAGAACAAGTTTACGCGCATTTAAAACGTTTTTTAAATATTCCTGTTATTCAGAATGAGTCCCCAGCAGCATTATTAAATCTAATAGATATAACAAATGAATGTATTAGGTCGTTAGAGATTTTAGAACAAAAAGTTGAGGGGTTTTCTATTACTATGTTTGCTTATATTTTGGCTCAAAAATTAGATGTAAATACAAAAATGTGGTGGGAAAGACATCTTAAGCGGGATAATTTACCGAGTTTAACTGAATTGCTAGAATTCTTGAGAGACCACGCGCGTACACTAAGTGCGTCCAAACAAGTAAATACAAAGCGAAATTTTCAAAACGAAAGCCAAACAAAGCATAGCTTTTTAAAGGTAACATCCATGGTTGCGAGTTTAAATGAGAAAAATATGCGCAAATGTGTTGCATGTAACCAGGAAAATCACAGTGTTTTTAAATGTCCCAAATTTCAAAAATTTAATGTACAGGAAAGAGTAGATTTTGTGAAAAAAAAACAATATGTGCTTTAACTGTCTTTCAGAATTCTACTGCGTCAAAAAATGTAACTCAACATTCTCGTGTTCAAAATGCCATAAACGCCACAATATACTTCTTTGTTTTGGTAGGCGTGAGAGAAATTCCAATGCGGTGGGAAACACAAAAAATTATAGTGATAAGGAAGTGCCAAATGCATTGTCGACGAATGAAAGTAAACCAACATTATATGTTGACGCCATACCATTTGAGTTAAATAACCAAATTCAAAATTTCACTGGTACTTCAAATGTGAGATCGAATAATGTTAAAACAGTTCTTCTTTCCACTGCTATTGTTTATATGAGAGATAAATTCGGAAATAAAGTTCCGGTGCGTGCTTTATTGGACAATGGTTCAATGAGCAATTTTTTAACATTGCAGTTAGTTGAAAGATTAGGAATTCGAAAAGAAAAAAGTAATATTTCGGTATCGTGTTTAAGTGGATCCTCTGTAGCGGTAAAAAATAAAACTACTGTCTTGATCAGTAATAATTCGGGAGATTATAGTCGGGAGTTAGATTTCCTTATTATACCAAAAATTTCGCAAATTATGCCCTCGAAATATATTAATATTTCAGAGCTAGGAATTCCAGAGTCTATTATTCTTGCTGATCCTGAATTTAATAGACCAGGGAAAATAGATCTTTTGCTAGGAGCTGAAGTATTTCTAGAATTGATAAAGGTGGGTCGTATGAAGCTACCAAATTCTAAATTAATACTGCAAAATACGGTGTTCGGTTGCATAGTAAGTGGGAGTGTTTACGATTGTAATGATCAAGAACAAATACATTGTGGGTTAATTACTGAAACAGATTTAAATTTCGAAATGAAAAAATTTTGGGAAATTGAAAGAGTAGAAGAAAGTACACCATTGAGAAATACAGAGGAATTAGCATGCCACACCCACTTTATAAACACACATCAGAGAGATATAACGGGCAAATTCATAGTACAAATGCCGTTGGAAAAAGATCCTAGTTCTTTGGGAGAATCAAAGCAAATTTGCGGAAAATAGATTAAATTCACTTTGGAATAGGCTAGTCAAAAATCCAAATCTTTTAGAGTTATATTGCGCATTTATGGCAGAGTATAGAGAGTTAGGCCATATGGAGGAAGTAGAGAAAACAGATGAGCCAATACATGCGAATTATCTACCTCATCATGCTGTTTATCGCCCAGATAAAAGTTCTACAAAATTGAGAGTTGTCTTTAATGGTTCACATGCAACTTCATCAGGAGAATCCCTAAATTCCATACAGCTGATTGGAGATGTCATTCAAGATGATTTGTTTAGTATAATACTTAGATTTCGTACACACCGCTATGCATTTACAGCAGATGTAAAAATGATGTATCGCATGATACTTATCTATAAAAGTCGAGCAGTTGTGACGAAAGCAAAAATTTTCCTACAAAGACTGTGGAGATTGCAAATTGGTTGGGATGAAAATCTCCCTACAGCTGAGCTTGATGATTGGTTGCAGTTTTTAGAATCATTAAGAGTCATCAACAATATAAGTGCTGTTAGATACATTTTTTCAAATAATCCAGTGCAAATTAAAATTTGTGGCTTTTCAGATGCTTCGGAGAAAGCCTACGGTGTGGCATTGTATGCTGTGTCTTCAAATTCTTCAGGAGAACAAATTTCTCAGTTGCTTTGCAGTAAAAGTCGAGTTGCACCAATCAAAACAATCACTATTCCTCGCTTGGAGCTCTGTGGTGCAGTTTTATTAGCCAAATTGATGAATAAGGTTGCCAAAACCTTAAAAGTTCCTAAAGAATCTGTTTACTATTATTCAGATAGTACTATTGTATTATGTTGGATTCGAAAACAGCCGTGTGACTTAAAAACCTTTGTGTCATCACGTGTGGCTACGATTCAGAATCTTTCTGATATTAGTCATTGGGGACATGTGGCTTCTTCTGATTATCCTGCTGATCTTGTGTCACGAGGTGTAGATCCAGACAAACTTCTCCAGAGTAACTTATGGTGGAAGGGTCCATTATTCCTAACACAACAAACTGAACCTTCTTTAAATACTGTCGAACTTGAGCAAAATGATAAGGATCTATACAGAAGTGAACTTAAAAAGACTTTTTCAGAGACTTCACTTTTAATATCAGACTGTTCATTTTTTATTGACTATTTTTTGCAATTGAGTAATAATTATGCTAAATTAAAAAGAATTCTTAGCTATGTTTTCAGGTTCATTCAGAATGTCAAGAAGCCAAAAGAAAGGCATTCAGGTAAGCTAACATCTGCTGAATTGAAGAAGGCTGAGCAGTTTATCATAAAATCTGTTCAAGAAAAAGAGTTCAGTTCTGAATTCACATTGTTATCTAAGGGTAAGGAGTTACCAAAAAATAGTAGATTACTTTCATTAAATCCTTTCTTGGATAAAAATAATTTAATCAGAGTTGGAGGTCGTCTCCAAAATAGCACGGTAAATTATGCCCAAAAACACCCAATTGTACTGCCCTCTAAACACAAATTAACAGAATTAATTATCGAGTTTTATCACAAAAAATATCTACATATAGGACCACAAAATTTACTTTATTGTGTTCGAAGAGAATTTTGGCCTTTAAACGGTAGGGCTATTTGTAGAAAAATTGTACATAAATGTATTACATGCTTTAGGGCCAAACCTAAATTGTTAGAGCAAATTATGGGCGAGCTCCCAAAAGAAAGAATAAATGTAGACTTTGTTTTTAATTGCACAGGAACTGATTTCTGTGGTCCATTTTTGATTAGATATAGAGGTCAACGTAAAGGCATTTATCATAAAGTTTATGTTTGTATTTTTATTTGTATGGTAACAAAGGCAGTGCATTTGGAATTAGTCAATGATTTAACATCTGAGGCTTTTATTGCAACATTAAAGAGGTTTTTTGCCAGACGAGGCAAACCTCGAAAAATTTTCAGTGATAATGCAGGCAATTTTGTGAAGACTAATGTAGAGCTTAAAAGGTTGCATGAATTGGTAAACAAACCAGACCAGAACCTTACTAATTACTTGATATCTGAAGGTATTGCTTGGGAATTTATTCCCCCTAAAGCTCCAAATTTTGGAGGTTTATGGGAATCGGGAGTCAAGTCCTTCAAGTATCACTTTAAACGTGTTGTGGGCAACTCTAAATTAACTTATGAAGAAATGTTAACTATAATTGTCCAAATTGAAGGTATCTTAAATTCGCGCCCGCTTACTCCCTTGAGTACAGATATTGATGACTTGGAGGTCTTGACCCCGGGACATTTTCTTATTGGTCGCCCACTTAATGCCATTGCTGAATCTGACCTGAGTAATATTGAAGATAATAGACTAAACTTATGGCAAAAGACCACTAAAATGGTTCAGACCATCTGGAAAAAGTGGAAAAATAGTTATTTAAGTACATTGCAGCAAAGGCATAAGTGGATGATATCAAAAAACAACCTCAAAATAGGAGATATGGTTGTAATAAAGGAAGATGATCTTCCAGTGTCTAAATGGTTATTAGGGAGAATTGTAGAAGTATTTTTTGGTAATGATAATAGAATAAGAGTTGTAAATATAAAAACCCCAAATGGAATATATAAAAGAGCAGTATCCAAAATTGCTGTATTACCTCTTGAAAAGTAATTCAGTTTTTATAAGAAAGTGTACATTATTGTAAAATTTCTTTATTTATTATGTATTATGTAAAATTGTTTAAATATTTGCTTAAATTTAACTTAACTGTGACTCATTTATATTGTATTTAATTGTATTGTTCTTTATATTTTTTACAATGGTTGTAATTGCAGTGTTTAAGTTTGAAACCCCCCTCAGAGGTTTCAAGAGGGGCGGTATGTTTGATAAAAGGCTATTTAATTTTCTACTGACTTTGTCACCTAGCAACCAGGATATACTTAATTATTTCAAAATGTAAAAAGTTTTCTGTGCAAACGATTTTTTGTGATAAATACATTATCTGTTTTATTTCTTCAGCTTTTACCTAAGCTGTGTGAAACAATATTCTTTTTGTTTTTGAGTTTGATTAGAATGTTTTTTTTTATGAGATATGTGAAAAAATGTTACGGTTTTTATTGGAGTTGTGTTTTGTGAAATTATTAATGTTCGAAAGAACCTGAGTTGAGTTTACTCATGAGAATAAACTGTTTAAAACCAGATATGAGTAATTAATTTTGAGTTGAGTAAAATATTAATAAAATAAACTTTCGAACAATTGAATTCTTCAACGATTGGGCTTAAGACCCTAAAGCCATCGAGCCACCGTTGCGGTTTGAGCTTTGCCTTATTCATCAATATCACCAAGTATAATGCCGCACTGCTGGGCCCTTTTCTTGGGGGATTTTTATAGAGCATTGTTTACAAGAGGAAAGTTGCCAACATGGAGGACCTAAAGGCCAGCATTACAACCGCAATAGCCGCTGTGATTGCTGACATGCTTGCACGTAACTGGCGTGGAATTGAGTATCAACTTAATATTCTTGTGCAACGAAAGGAGTATTTGTGTAAATTCATTGGCAACAGCCATGAAACTGTTTGGAATCTATCTAATCATTAATGTTATTAATTTAAATCTATCTTTAGTACTTTATGAATTATTAACATAAAATTGTGTTAAACCTTTTACAGACACCTTGTATTTTTATAAATTAAAAAACATTTGAATTTTATAACATTGTTACTATCACTAAAATATTTGCGTGCCAATTTGTACGATTAAAAGGGATAAAAGTACTAACTATACTTAATTAATAAATCTGATGCATCTAAGAAATATAAATATAAATTTTTTTTTTACAGATTTCACATAATATCATATTTTCATAAATTAAAGCAAGTGATATTTAAAGTAAAATTAAGTGAAATTATTTTTTGCACACAGTTATGATACACCATTCAACGCAATTCTAATAAATGATACATTTATTTTCATTCGCATTCTTTAGCAGGGTTTTTTGTGAGCACAGATTAGAGATTAATAAGAGCTTTCAAAATAATTTTACATGAATATGTCGCGACAATATTATGAATTTGAAATATTTATCAGTACCCTTAGACAAGAGACCTTATCATTGCCACTCTGTGAGAATTACAGGATATTATCTGAATTAAAATATGAAAAGAAATTTACTGTTTAAGAGAAAAAATTATAAAATGATAAACTAGAGATATAGTTTAAGCTACAGTTTTTACCTGAGTTTGTTGTTGTTGATTAGGGGGTTGTTGCTCATGACTTAATTTAAATTTATCAGGGGAATAATAAGGCCTTAATTTAGATACATGTACTATTTCTGAACTTTTGAACTGGTTTTGCCTATCAATTTCAAAATTTACTTCGGATAATTTGTTAAGAATTTTATAAGGGCCACTAAATACTTGTGACAACTTTCTAGTATTAGGGTACTGAAATTCTTCATAGATAACTAGATCTCCTCTTTTAAATTTTGGTTCGATATAATCTTTATCATAATATCTTTTATTTTTTAAATGAAATTCATCAGTTCTTGTTTTAGCAATTTTAAGTGCTTCATGAACAGGGGGATAATAATTTTGTTGTAAGGGGGAGTCATAGGGTAATTGGCCAAAAAGTAAGTACGCAGGTGGAAATTTGGTAATAGAATGGGGTGTATTATTATATTCATTAATTACCTCAGTTAAAAGCTTAGTCCAGGGAATTTTAGAGGTAGTGGAGTTTACTTTACATTTTAATCTAGTTACTATTGTCTGATTTACTCTTTCACATTTCCCATTCGTTTGTGGATGATGGGCAGTGGTCAAACGTTGTTTAATATTATGATTTCGCAGGAATTTTTTGAATCTTGAAGAAGTAAAAGCAGCATTCCTGTCACTAAGTATTTTTTGAGGGGACTGTACACTTGAAATCTTACTAAAACAGAATAATTGTTGAGGGATTTTGATATTGAAAATTTGTTTCAGACAATTTGTATAAGTTACTGTTTTGTTTTTGGAAGCGTGAGTTTTTTTTTATGATCGTTAATTGTTTGATACTTAGTTTTTATATTACAGATACCGTTTATGTCTGTTGAAATCAAGTGATGGATTCAAAGCAGGCGGCAAATAGTATCGTGCCCGCAAGAGCTCCTGGTTTTAAAGGAGCATCTAGCTCAAAAGCTGCGAATGCCGAAGCTAGTGGTCGTCTGAAAGGAGTTACAGTTGTTAAACCGATTGTTTATGGAAATGTAGCCTGGTATCTTGGTAAAAAAAGGCGGGAAGTATTTCGTAAGCTTTTTACTTTCTGGCATATTCCTGCGATTTTAATTTTATTTTTTATTTTTTAACATCGCGTGACAAGTGTTACTACGCGTTGCTAAAGGGCTTAGTGTTCCGAGGAAAAAATATAGTTCTTGCCAATAGACCGCCTATTACGGCCAATTAGAAGTGATCCTTTTGTCCGTTAGAGGCTCGAGTCCATCCTGATTGGATTTTTAAAATGATTGACGCGGAGTAGGAGGGCGCTAGTTTTGTCGTGAAAATGATTTTTTCATTTGGTTTTTCAGGAGAGTAGAATGCACCTTTTCTTTAAACTATCAAGACGCGCGTTTTATTTCTCCGCTGAATTAGAAATGTCATTTTTTCCGAGATTGTAGAACGCCGGAATGTTGCAGCTTAGTGAGCGAAGGCCGTAGTGATAGATGTGTGGAACGGTGATCTGTGGAGTAACTTAAGTTCGTGCTCTAAATAATAAAGAACTAAAACACTGATTTTCTTGCATTGTTATTGGAGAAACTCCTACGAGAACAAATCCATGGCTTATCCACTTACCAGAACGACTGCTCATCCCACTATTGAATCTTAGTGAATAGTAGTATTCTACAACCAACATGGTATTCTATTAGTGATTATACACTATTATAGAACATCGTCGTCGTTTTATTACATTTTAGTCGACAGGATGAAAAATGAACCGGCGTAAAACTTTTGAGAATAAGCTGCATGCTCTTCATACACTTACAGTTGTTCCTACATTTTTCCTGGTATTGTTTTCATCTTAACATTTAATACAGAAAAAAAAAATAACTATGATATCTTCCATCTAAATGGTATGTCCAAGACTGAAGATGGATGGGATCAGCTGCTGTGTGTTAATACTAATATTGTAATTTTGTTTCCTGCAATAAGACTCAATGTGTGTTACTAACAGTCAGAGTTTTTGAGATGTTAGCTGCACGCATCTTTAACCTCATCTGCGTCTACTTCCACCCATGTTACGACGAGATGGCCTGCATGGAAAAACATCTTCATGTGCATAAATGATAAACCTTTCAGCTGAAAAAAGATCGTCTTATAAAGTTTTGTTTGTAATTATGTGTGGTATCTACATCTACAAATATTTTAAATGTGAAATATACCTCGCATTCTAGTGAGAAACTTTTCAACTGAGAGATATGCAACCAAACTGTGAGATATGCAAAATAAAAATTACAAAAGATCACCTGCATGAAATCAATTCAACATCATTTTCTTTTATTTATTTATTTACTGTATTTTCTAGGTAAAAGTGCATAAATATTTTGATAAATTTTCATTTCATAATAAATGAACACCTGCTGTATGGTTGCGAAACTAAGATTGAAATATGTTCCACAAATTTAGAATTGAAGCTAAGAGAGAATAAAAAAAAATGGCGCAATTTTTTTTTTATTTTTATTACATACATATAAATATAAATATGTTTTTCTTTATTATTATTCTATCGAATAACTTATAAATGTCATAGTTCACATTTACTTATTTTTTTATCTCTTACAATCTTAATTCTTCCTTATTCTTCTAAACTTACAGAAATATGAATAATTTCGTATGTAAAATTAAAAGAAGATTTTTCCAGAAATAATGTAAGCAAAAATAAGGAGTGCATTAGACTAGACCCATATTTATTTTATAAGTGCTAAATTTTTAACAAGAGATTTCATTAAGGAAATTTTTATTTTTACTATTTTTTTAAACGTCTCCATTTATTACATATAATTAAAAATAATAACTAAGTTTTAACCTTGAAAATTACTTAATCTCTTTCTAGTTAAATTATAAGAAAGCTATCCATAAAATTGAATATTGGAACTCATGCCTTTTTTCTTGAAATTATTGGTAGTATATTAGTTTACTAGCTGACCCGCCCGGCGTTGCCCAGAACAAGAATAAGCCATTTTTTTTTCTTCATTGCAGTTTGCTTGTAGAGTAGAGACATTTAATCGGAATATCGAAATATTTTATGAAATTGGACACAAAAAAATGTTTATAATCTGTTTATTTTAATTTATTAAAGGGGACACAAAATATAAAAAGTAATATTTCTAATCTGCTATAGATATAGGTCCCAAAATCCATGTAACCCATGTTTTAATTAGGACATATATAGGCAACTTTTCAAATGTTCTCTAGTTGATAATAAATAAGGTTTATTACAGCTCATACAGAAACAATTAAGTACAGTTTGGCATATTTAAAACACAGCATTGCTTCTTTTTGGCTTTCTTTAGTGACATGTCCGTTACCTGAATATAAAAATCTCTCGTAAAATTGTTTATTAAACGAACAGTTTATTAACCAACCACTCACTGTATATATACAGTATAATCACTAAAATATACACAAAAAACATACATTTTTGCAAATGTTAATAGTTGATTTTACAATTAAGAAGTCGATGACAAATAGTAGAAGACAAATACTTGAACACAATCAAAAAATGTAAATAAAGAAAATCCCGGTCTACATTCTAAGATAGATTTCGAAGATCAATACTAATTTTATAAATAAAAGTAATTCAAGATTAGTGATATACTCAGTTTCTTCACTAAATATTAAATTTAAGAACCTAAACCTTTTGTAAGCATTCTAATGTACACACATACACAGATACATATGTATGGAATAGATTTAAAAAAGGCGAAAACAAATTCAGGGAGCCTCGAAATGCTAAAACATGCCAATATTTCCATAGTCCGGTTTTTACCTTACTTCATTACTTTTTTTTTAAATTCACATAATGTTACGGTACTACTTGATTATCCTGTTGAACAATTTTGCCAAACTATTCGCCAAATTATACAAATGTTTTCGAATATCAATAACATTTATATTTTTATATTAGTTTTGGTACATTTCGGTTAGCTGGGTGCCAGTGTTATACATACATTCATATATATGTATGTGTACATGCATGTATAGGTATACATACACATATACATATAACATGTATATAATCATACATATGCACATATAGCACTGACGTCCGGGTAACCGAAAATTACCTTACTTTTCTTTTATTTCAAAAAGGAAATAATCATAAATTAAAAAAAAAGTTTAATTACCTACTATGAAATAAAACAGTTTAACATTTTATTATTAACAGAATAAACGCTGCAAGCATACTCGTAAAAAAACCAACAGCCAATGGCAGTTGGGGCACAGATGTCTGAAAGAGTTTCATATCCTGTTTCGGTTGACGCGATTGATGAAAGAATTGAAGATGGCGACAAAAAATAATTTTATCAATATATCAGATTTCTGAAGAAGGCTGAAAAACATGATTTTTCAATAGTTTATAAACATACATTTATTTAATAAACAATATACATTAAAACATATATACGTTAAAAAATATACGATATTTATATAAATATTTCTGACGCAGATGTCATATACGCACCATATTGGCGTGATTTTATCTGACGCCAATTTGTGGAAAACCTCGTATCCGAATATCAGTTACATATATTTTAAGTTTTTTTCTATTATTTTAAAAAGGAAAGGCACATATGTCATATACGCATCACATTGGCGCGATTTTTTTCTGACGCCAATTCGGCGAAAATTCGTTTTCAACTACCAGTTACATACTAATATTTTAGTAATTTCCTAATATTTTAAAAATGATATAATAATAAGTAAAAAAGGTACTACTACTTGATTATACCGTCGACCAAAAAATTATCGCCAAAGAATATGTTTAAATGCCAATAATGAATGATGTGTGAATGTCACATTCCATGACATTAAATACGATACGCTTGTTTAAAACGTCATTAAGTTATATGTATTTCGTAATATTATTGTACTAATTATTTGTTTTTTCGTTGTTTAAAATAAAAATTATGTCAATTTGGCTATTACTTTGACGATTTGAATAATCTGGCGATATTGGTTGACGGGATACCAATTAGTAACTACTAAAATATATACATTATGTGCAATCTAGGGTGCATAGAATATTTTTTATTAATGTACAGAGCCACACAAAATATTCCATTACATAATGGAATACGGAGAAACATTGTTTGTTGTATGTTTGAATTATATTAAACAATTTCACATTTTATGAAACTGATATGCGTTGCTGAGATTTACTAATCATTACTTCCTTTATAATAGAATGCAGAAAGTACTAACAGGGACACACAAAAGATATCCATAACTTATGCAGTATCCGAAGTACTGTATACTGTTACACTAATATCTGAATATTTTGAAAACTCCGTTGTACTGCGAACGCACCACATTTGCTGCATTTGACGTTCAATTTATGACTTGTTTACTACTCGAATGGACTTTATTCATTTCCTTTTTGAATATTTTTTGGCATTTAGCATATTTTTTTCGGTAAAATTTATAGCTTTTGTTTTATTTTGGCATACATAATAAACATATGAAATGCATAAAACTATAAAAAGATATGTGTTTGCATAATATTCAATTATAGTAGGTGTATATATTATGCTTTTATGCATGTATATCTCTTTATATAAATACACATATATTTATTAATAAACTATTTATTTACTTTTATTTACTTTTTAAAAAAATTATATAAATTGTTTTGTTTTTAGAATTAGTTACTATTTTTTTACGGTTCTACTTGGGTATACCGCCGACCAGTTTCGTCAGATTATAAAAATCGCCAAACTAATAGCCAAATTATACCTATTGGCATAATTTTTATTTTAAACAACGAATAAACAAATACTATGAATACTATGAAATACAAATAAAAAATCGAAATAAAAATAACTTAATGACGTTTTAAACACGCGTATCGTATTTAATGTCATGGAGTGTGACGTTCACATATCATCCATTATTGGCATTTAATCTTATTCTTTGGCGATAGTTTTTATGCCGACGAGTTAACTAAGTAGTACCTTTTAGTATATACTTAATAGATGTAATATCAATTCTATTATGTTCGAAAGAATGTAACATTATTAAAATGCACTTGAAACTATTTTCCCTATTGGCCATAATTTAACGGAATACTTGTGTCTGCCCTTGTAATTGAACTATACATCCAATTTTCATAAAAATTGAAAAGACGCGGCAAAATTATGTAAAAATTATATATTTAAAAATCAAAGATTCCGTTGGGTAGTTTTTGTGTTATTATATGCTGATGAACATAACGATTGAGCGACAGCTGCAACTGCTACGTATTTATATAATTACAAACGCAGCTATAAAGCAACTCCAAATGCTGGCGATCGCAACCGCATCGATTAATTTAACGTGAAAAAAATTCGCGAAAAAAACAGAACAGAATACGGCATTCTTCCCCAGATTCTTATATGCATCGGGTTTCAATGGGTTTCAATGTGTTTCATCGGGTTTCTTTTTTTCCGTCAATTTGGCGAAAAATTCGTTTATGTACACTGGTGTCCAAAATTTAAGCATAATTGGTAATTAAGTAATTATTTTTAAAAAATGAAAGAAATATGAATCGTAATGTGCTGAAACTCGAAGTGTGTAAACAAAATAGTACGCGTCACATATTTTCGCGAAGAGTTTTCCCCGAAATCGAACAGGGGATCGTCAACAAATTGAAAAAGAACGAAGATCTTTTGGATAACCCTATCAATACTAATGTAGCAAAAGCGTTCAAACTGCACATTATGATTAATTGGCTTATTGTAATGTACTGTGTTCATTTTTATACAAATAGCATGTATACTCGTAGAGAAATTAAGGTTTTTATAAAAACAGTCCTAAGTTTTTTGTTTATAATTTGCAGATTTCTTAATATAAAATAGTATTCTTTTTTGAAAAAATGACAAACATCATTGTACACAATACCCTGTCATCAGAATTAAAAAATAATAAAAATTGTATGACAAATGAGCAGGTTTACTAAATAATTTTTTACTGCGCATGCGTGAACGCTATTAAAATTTCATTTGCATATTATGTTAGTTAAATGTATAGAGCAACTTTTGTGAAAGTCTCAAAAACATAGCTTAAAAATTCTGAAAATTATCGTTGATAGAATGAGATCAAAATCCTTTATACCTTAAATGAAGCAAAAAGATGAGGGGCTGTATCCATATTCCATTGTTTAGTGCCTACACAATATTGCACGTACAACTATATTTAGGTAAAACCCCTGATTTTTTTGCTTCCTTTAGGAATAACGAATTTTGAGTTGATTCTATAAGCTCCCATTTTCAGAATTTTCAAGCTATGTTTTTGAAACTTTTACTGAAGTTGCTCTATACATTTAGGTAACACAATATGCAAATGACATTTTGATATCGTTGACGCATGCGCAATGAAAAATTATTTACTAAACATACTAATTTGTCATATAATTTTTACTATTTTTAAATTCTGATGACAGGGTATTGTGTACAATGATGTTTGTCATATTTTCAGAAAAGAACATTATTTTATAATAAGAACTCTACAAATTATAAGCAAAAAACTTGGAAAAATTTAGGTCTGTTTTTATAAAATCCTTAATTTCTCTACAAGTATACATGCTATCCTTGTAAAAATTAACACAGTACATTACAATAAGCTAATTAATTATAATGTGCAGTTTGAACGCTTTTGCTACATTTGTTTTGACAGGGTTATCCAAAAGATCTTCGTTCTTTTTCAATTTGTTGACGGTCCCCTGTTCGATTTCGAGGAAAACTCTTCGCGGAAATATGTGACGCGTACTATTTTGTTTACATACCTGGAGTTTCAGCACATTCCGATTCATATTTCTTTCATTACTTAAAAATAATTACTTCATTACCAATTATGCTTAAATTTTGGACACCAGTGTATATCAGTAACATATGTATATTTAAATTATTTTCGGTAATTTTCAATTAGCCAGATACCAGTGTTACATATACACACATATACATGTATCTATACTATGCATGTGCACATATATTGCATGCATACATATATGTATCCACATGTACGTATATGTACATGTATGTATACAGATATGCATATAGACATATATATGCAAATATAACACTGGTATCCGGCTGACTGAAAGGTATCTTATTTTTAACAATATTTTAAAAAGGAAAAATCCACAATTTAAAAAGAAAACTTTAAATAATAACTATATAATAAAGCAGTTTATATAATTCAAAAAAGAAAATAAAAGTAAATGAGCAATTTATTTAATAAATAAAACAACAACGGCCGAGTAGTTACCATATTTGGCAAAGTAACGTCCAAAGAATAAGTTTACTAACCCTAAAAATTGTCTACATACATTTAAAATTTATTATAAACAATTTTCTTAATCTGTTTCAAAAAAATATGATGTTTCTGTTAAATATACAACTAAATTATCAAATTAAAACAATTCTAAACTAAAATTTGAACTTTAAAAACAATATAACTTTATATTTTCAGCAAGCAGAACAGCCGCTACAGCAGTAGAATTTTTTTTAAATGCAAAAATCTATCGTTGCCAATTTTGGAGATCAGAGGATCAGTCTAAAAATTTGAAGCAAAATATCACTTTCTAAAGTAAAAAAAAAATGCCGTAAAACTCGAAATAACGGTAAAAATCGCATTAAAAATCACTAAATATTAAAAAATCGCAGGGGCCAGATTTTCTCTAATCGGAAAAACATTGTAATTGTGAATGTTCCATGAATAATAATACTAAAAAATCGATGATAAACCCAAAAGTCTCTAAAAATTGCTAAAAATCGCTTTAAAAATCTCATTAAAAGTCATTCAAATTCGAAAATTGTACAAGACAAAATTTCGTGCATTAGGGTAAACGTTTGAAACAACTTTCTTTTTATTAATGTTTAAAAAAAGCAGCAAAATGTGAAAAAAAAACCATTAAAAATCGTATAAAAAATTCATTAAAAATTTTAAAATCGATGTAGGAATTCCGAATAAACTTAGTTGAAAAGAGAAAAAAATTGCTATAATAGGTTAAAATAATGAAACCGTATTTCTTTCATTAATGGGATAAAACCGGAAAAAGAATGCTAAAAATCGCCTAAAAATTATTTAAAAAAAATCTAATCAAAAAATCGAAAATCGGGCTTCGAGGTGCAGAACTACATGTATAAAAGTACATCCCTCCAAATTTTGTAACTCCACGTACAGCAGACTCTTGAAAACAGCGCTGACAGACACAAATTTGTCTCTTTATTATTATAGATAACATGAATGTAAGAGTGATCAGAAGATATACGGGGAAAATTTATTTAATCTTATCTTCGGGGGAGGGGAGGAATATTAAAAGTTGCTAATTGATAAAAAAATAAGAATGGCAAAGTTTCAGCTCAATTGAATAACATTAACCCGTGCCTCATCGAAGTTGGATTCTTGAAAATTTGCGATTATGGGCCAAAAGATTGTAATTTTCTTTTCATGAATTTAAAAATATTTTTCTTAAATTCCTGATTTTTGTTTTATTTCATAAAAAATTCTGTTTCTTGAACTTCTACTCTCATCAAAACATATATTTAATGACGCATAGTATTTTTCAGGTCATCTCGTGAATTATACTCTCAAAATTTGCATTTTTTATTAAAAAAAAGTAAAAAATGACAAATAAATAATTTTTATTACTTTTGATAAATTTTAGTATTATTTGCATTAAAAAGCAAAAGAAATTGAACGATTCTTTAATTTAATAAATATTTTATGAATTATAATTAATTATTAGTTAAAATTAGTTAATTTTAGTTCTATGCCTGGAAAGAACGAATTCCTTGATTTGTATTGTAGTTAAAATGCATTTAAAACGAACAACTGAATTTCTGTTTTTATTACAAGGCTGTTTTTCTTACCTATTACCTATTTTTGGAATTGACGAAACACTCCGGTACCCCCCCCCCTCTTCCTTTTTTACTTTCTTCTATCTTTAGAAGAAGAAAGTATTGGATTCATGAAAATTTTCGACTTCCAGTTTTCGACGGATTTATACGTTTTAGAAGGTCCTGAACACGTTTTGACTATTTTTAGAAAATGTCTGTCTGTGAGTCTGTGTGTCTGCCTGTGAGTCTGTCTGTATGTGACAAAATATTTGTGGGCGCTCTATCTCAAAAACTAATGCTCAAAATTTAATAAAATTTTATATTCAGTTAGACCTTGATATGAAATAGTGCCTATTGGTTTTTGGTGAAAATTGGCCAGCAGGTGGCGCTGCTATACTACGTTTTTCATGATTTTCAAGTTTGCTATAGCTCAAGAACTAATGCACAGAATTTCACCAAACTTCAGATTCTGTGACCCCTTGATATACATAGACGCTGATTAAGTTTTTGTGTAAATTGGTCAGCAGGTGGCGCTGCTATGCCACGTTTTTCATGATTTTTATGATAGCTATATCTCAAGAACTAATGCACAGAATTTCACCAAACTTCAGATTCCTCAATACCTTAAGATACATAGTCGCTGATAAGGTTTTGGTGTGAACTGCCCTATAGGTGGCGCTGCTATGCTACATTTTGCACGATTTTTGCGATAGCTATATCTCAAGAACTAATGCAGAGAACTTCAACAAATTTCAGTTTCTTTTACACTAGAATATATAACATAATTAGACTCTGATTACATTTTGGTATTAACCTTGCAACAGGTGGTGGAGCTATGCTGTATTTTGCACGATTTTTCGTATAGCTATATCTCAACAACCAACGCACAGAATTTCATCAAACTTCAGATTTTGTTACAAAATGACATATAACATAATTACACGATGATTACGTTTTGTTATAAATCCTTCAACTGATGGTGCTGCTGTGCTATATTTTACACGGTTTTTTTAAACTAGCTATATCTTAAGAACTAATGCACAGAATTTCATCAAACTTCAGATTCTTTTACACCATAACATAATTAGACGCTTTTTTTACGTTTTGACATAAATTGTCCAAGATATGGTGTTGCTGTGCTACGTTTTGCAAATTTTTTGTTATAACTATATCTCAAGAACTAATGGACGAAATTCCACCAAATTGCAGATTCTGTTAGGTCTTGACATCAATAGATGCTTATTAGGTTTTAGTATAAATTACCCAGCATGAGGCACTACTAAGCTCATTTTCTCAGAATATTAATTAAATTTTGCGTTTAGGCATTTCGGATACGAGAATCTCATTAGGCTTGGTCAAATGTTCGAGGAAATTCGATAGTGGGTAATTTTGTGGTCTCCACGCTTTTTTTTTAAATATTAAAATGTACTTATGAGATAGAAGAAAGTCTCGGGATTGACACATCCAATTAGTTCTTTATGATAACAGGAATGCAATTGTCAAGTTTTACGTGTTTTATTTTAAAATAAATCGCCAAGTGGAAATGAACGCAAGAGAAGCTGCTAGGCTAACTGTACTTCCACCAATAAACCATAACCACAGACTAATTTTAAGTAGAAGTAGATAGGACTCCGCAAACAATTATTTTGAAAACAAAGAACTGAGCTGAGGAAAAACAGATTTAAAAATTCAGATTTGGAACTGTTGTTCACTCGGATGGAAAGCTGCTTTTTCATTTTGAATGAAGAAAATGTAGATCGGAGAGCATTTTTCATTAGTTATGGAGATGAAGAACAGTCAGTAGGAGTTCCTTAATTTAAAAATAGTATCGGAATAACTCAAGAAAATCTGTATTTTCAGTATTTCAAGTGTGGGGGGGGGGGAATTGGTAAAACCCAGGTATTGTGTTTTGATAACACTACAGTAAAAGCTGGCCGCTTAAGATGAATCTGCATTTTGCTAAGCAATTATTAAAGGAAATATTTTTGTATTTTCTATATCACCACCATAATTTAGAAATTATCCTAAAAACTGTTTTTGATTTTAAAATTGGCAAAACCACTGTTCCTAAACCATATTTTTTTTTTTCAAATTTTCAAATTGGGTGTTTTTTTTTATCCGACTAATTATAAAAATAATATAGAAGATGCAAAATCAGATATAAAATATTTAAGTCAGAAGAAATTTCAATTTTTTTTACAGAACATTTAAAAAGTGAACATCCCAGGGATGATTATAAAGAGTTTATCCAACTTTTTATAAGTTTCATAAGACGTCTTAATCCAAAAGACATTTTTAGAGCCCCTGGTGCTATGCATTATAACAGATGGATGACCATTTATTTTCTCAAAATAAATTTTTGTAAGGATTATCTTTCATTATCAAATTTAAAAAATGAAGGTATTAGAGACATTTGCTTATATATAATCAATATTTATTGTCAAAGCCTGATTCACTGTTCCCTTTTTCACTTTGGCTCTTAATCAAGATCTGCAATTATTAAAATAACATGTTGACTATAGAAATTTTATAATTAGGTAGCAGACAAAGCACTCTTCTAAAAATATAAACCGTCTTTGGCATCATAACTCAGACTATGTAGCATTTTCATTTTTAGATAGTACCTTGAAAAAAAAATCAAAATAAGAATGGCTTTAAAGTTTATGTTATTTAAAGAAAAAAATAATGGTGATGATAGGAATGTAAGGCAACAATATGTTTTAAATAAGAGGAATTATTATTCAACAAAGGAGTTTTGTTTAATCTTAAACTGTATTTTTTTAAAAAGATTTTATATTAATGTTCAATTTTTAAATACTGACACCACTGTATAGTGTGAAAATAAACATTATTTGAAAGCAATAAAAATGTAAATGGTTTTAAGGCTATTGTTGAAATAACGTAAAATAGAATAAAACTAATACGAAATGAATACAAACAACAGATGGAAAATAAAATCAGCCTCTGTTCTAAATTCTCTATGTGGTATGTATAAATTTTGTAGATCATACACAGAGTTGCGTAAAAGAATTCAAGTTCATTTCTGCTTTTTGGCGAAAATAGCTGAAAATGAATTTTCAACTTCGCTATGTGTTTCCCAATTGAAATAAATTTTTACTTTCTTCTATCTTTACAAGAAGAAAGTATTGGATTCATGAAAATTTTCAACTTTCTTTTTTCGACGGATTTATACGTTTTAGAAGGTCCTGAACACGTTTTGACTATTTTTAGAAAATGTTTCTCTGTGAGTGTCAGTCTGTCTGTGAGTTTGTCTGTATGTGACAAAAAATTTGTGGGCGCTCTATCTCAAGAATTAATGCTCGAAATTTAATAAAATTTTATATTCAGTTAAACCTTGATATAAATTAGTGCCTATTGGTTTTTGGCGAAAATTGGCCTGCAAGTGGCGCTGCTATACTACGTTTTTCATGATTTTCAAGATCATATATCTCAAGAACAAATGCACAGAATTTCAACTTCAGATTCTGTGACCCCTTGATATACATAGACGCTGATTAAGTTTTTGTGTAAACTGACCAGCAGGTGGCGCTACTATGCCACGTTTTTCATGATTTTCATGAAAGCTATATCTCAAGAACAAATGCACAGAATTTCACCAAACTTCAGATTCCGCGATACCTTAAGATACATAGCCGCTGATAAGGTTTTGGTGTGAACTGCCCTATAGGTGGCGCTGCTATGCTACATTTTGCACGATTTTTGCGATAGCTATATCTCAAGAACTAATGCAGAGAACTTCATCAAATTTTAGATTCTGTTACACTAGAATATATAACATAATTAGACGCTGATTACATTTTGGTATTAACCTTGCAACAGGTGGTGCAGTTATGCTGCATTTTGCACGATTTTTCCGATAGCTATATCTCAACAATCAACGCACAGAATTTCATCAAACTTCTGATTTTGTTACAAAATGACATAAGGTACCCTGGGGTAATAACGCCAGGCGGGGTAATAACGCCAAGTGCTAATATTTTGCATAATTATGAAATAATCTGGTAAATGACACCCATGTGCTCTGCGCAGAAGGGTTTTGAGTCATATAAATCGCAAAAAACAGCTTCAAGTTAATTTGTTTCATTTTTAGGTCTTATTGTTTTTACAAGCAACTAAAATTAACACTTGATCTAAAATTTGCGAGGTACGTTTTGTGATGTGAAAACTATTTTTTTTATCCGGAAATACTTTGTTAATTACATAAATTTGTAGTACATTTCATGGACTTTCAAAATGTTGTTGAAGATTTTGGATATCTTCTCGCTATAAATTATAATTTAAAATATACAGCGCAATAACTATAACGGGGTAATAACGCCAATCCTTGGCATTAATACCCCGGTTGATTCCCTACAGTGGCCGAGCTACATCCTAAACACTGATTCAAACAAATACAGTTAAAACTGTGCAATGTTTCTAATAATTCTATTTAAGCGGCCCTTTTAAAGCAAAAAGAAGCTCATGGTCTGATATTCTTTTGCCTCATCCTCCCCCCCCCCCATACCACACCTTTATTTTTCTTACACTTTCACAAAATATTGAACATTTTCAATAACTTAGAATGCAATTTGTCAATTTCTAAGTTTGTAGAGTTTATATTTTTAGAATTGGGCAATCTACATGCATTTATTCTATCTTATTTCATAGTTTTGTTTGCATGGCGTTATTACCCATATAGGTGGGAAATAACGCCAAATAGCATTGGTCGAGAAATCACGCCATTACATTTTATGAATACATATCTGTTAAATTATTTTTTTTATATAGATAGTCAATGAGTTGCTGTATCAAATCATATATTTGTTTGAAAAATACAAACTAAAACTGAGCCGTGAAAATTGGTAGAACCTTAACGTGGCGTTATTACCCCAGGGTAGCTTATAACATAATTACACGATAATTACGTTTTGTTATAAATCCTTCAACTGATGGTGCTGGTGTGCTATATTTTACACGTTTTTTTTTAACTAGCTATATCTCAAGAACTATTGCACAGAATTTCAGATTCTTTTACACCATAACATAATTAGACGCTTTTTTACGTTTTGGCATAAATTGTCCAAGATATGGTGTTGCTGTGCTACGTTTTGCAAATTTTTTGTTATAACTATATCTCAAGAACTAATGGACGAAATTCCATCAAATTTCAGATTTTGTTAGGTCTTGACATAAATAGATGCTTATTACGTTTTAGTATAAATTATCCAACATGGGGAACTTCTAAGCTCATTTTCCCAAAATATTAATTAAATTTTGCGTTTTAGGCTTTTCGGATACCAGAATCTTATTAGGCTAGGTCAAATGTTCGAGGAAATTCGATAGTGGGTAACTTTGGGGTCACCACGTTTTTTTTTTTAATATTAAAATGTACTTATAAGATGGAAGAAAGCTTTGGGATTGACACATCCAACTAGTTTAATACTATATAGTTTATTTCAACATCTATAGCTGGTATTTAGGGCTATATAAAAGAATTTGAATAATTTTCCAAACATAAATGGTAATAGCTAAAATCAGTTTTAATTGTTGTCTAATTTGACATCATCTTTTACTAAAATAAAATCATACGTTTTATCCACTTTAAATTTTGCTATAGAAATCTAAATGTGTAGGAAAATATTTTATAATATACTCTTCACACATGAATTTAATCTTATGATTAATTTGATACCATACAAGTTGATTTTTACTTTCTTCTATCTTTACAAGAAAAATGTATTGGATTCATAAAAATTTTCGACTTCCGATTTTCGACGGATTTATACATTTTAGAAGGTCCTGAACACGTTTTGACTATTTTTAGAAAATGTCTGTCTGTGAGTCTGTCCGTCTGTCTGTGAGTCTGTGTGTCTGTCTGTGAGTCTGTCTGTATGTCACAAAAAATTTGTGGGCGCTCTATCTCAAGAACTAATGATTGAAATTTAATAAAATTTTATATTCAGTTAGACCTTGATATGAATTAGGGCCTATTGGTTTTTGGTGAAAATTGGCTTGCAGGTGGCGCTAATATACTACGTTTTTCATGATTTTCAAGATTGCTATATCTCAAGAACTAATGCACAGAATTTCACCATACTTCAGATTCTGTGATCCCTTGATATACATAGACGCAGATTAAGTTTTGGTGTAAATTGGCCAGCAGGTGACGCTGCTATGCCACGTTTTTCATGATTTTCATGATAGCTATATCTCAAGAACTAATGCACAGAACTTCACCAAACTTCAGATTCCGCGATACCTTGAGATACATAGCCGCTGATAAGGTTTTGGTGCGAACTGCCCTATAGGTGGTGCTGCTATGCTATATTTTGCACGATTTTTGCGATAGCTATATCTCAAGAACTAATGCAGAGAACTTCATCAAATTTTAGTTTCTTTTACACTAGAATATATAACATAATTAGACGCTGATTACATTTTGGTATTAACATTGCAACAGGTGGTGCAGCTATGTTGCATTTTGCACGATTTTTCCGATAGCTATATATCAACAACCAACGAACAGAATTTCATCAAACTTCAGATTTTTATACAAAATGACATATAACATAATCACACGATGATTACGTTTTGTTATAAATACTTCAACTGGTGGTGCTGCTGTGCTATATTTTACACGTTTTTTTAAACTAGCTATACCTCAAGAACTAATGCACAGAATTTGATCAAACTTCAGATTCTTTTACACCATAACATAGTTAAACGCTTTTTTACGTTTTGGCATAAATTGTCCAAGATATGGTACTGCTGTGGTACGTTTTGCAAATTTTTTGTTATAACTATATCTCAAGAACTAATGGACGAAACTCCATCAAATTTCAGATTTTGTTATGTCTTGACATCAATAGATGCTTATTAGGTTTTAGTATAAATTACCCAACATGAGGCACTACTAAGCTCATTTTTTGAGAATATTAATTAAATTTTGCGTTTTAGGCTTTTCGGATACCAGAATCTCATTAGGCTAGGTCAAATGTTCGAGGAAATTCGATAGTGGGTAACTTTGAAGTCACCACGTTTTTTTTTTTTTTTTTTTTTTTTCAATATTAAAATGTATTTATGAGATAGAAGAAAGTTTCGGGATTGACACATCCAACTAGTTAAATATGTAATACACATCACTTAATCAGTCAGTTACTAAAATGGCAGTCACATGTCACGACTGCGTTGTGGGCTTGGAGACCACAGGCAAAACAATGTAAATGGTACTCGGATTATAGATTGCACCGCGGCTGCGATCGAAGTCATCTGTAATCGGCATACCTTTAATTTCGTTTTACTTTGCAATGGAATGGTCATCAAAGCCGTTAACGTCTACAATTCCGACAACTGACTGCTATTTCCGTTATTAAGATAAATTACGATTTGAAACGTAGCTTCTTTGATATTACTTTAAAAAGGTGGTGCTTCCTACTACATTAGAACAAATACATTTTCCATGAAGACAGAACACGAATATAAAAATCATATATATATATATATATATATATATATATATGTATATCAAAAAAATTAGAAAAAGAAATATGAAATATGAAATCAGAAAAAAATATTTAAAAAGAAAACGAAATTAACGTTTAAAGAAACATAAAATAACATATAATTATGAAAAAATGGAATGTATTTGAAAGGAAAATATTAAATACTTAGAATTATTCCAAACTTTTTGATATTAAAACACAGTGCGATTTCGTTTTTCGGAAAAAATCCCCATTATTGCTACTTGTAATTAAAAATTAAATTAAATCGCCAACATATTTTTCACGGTTTTTAGCAATTTTTCTTTTTCTAATAAATGTTTTTATCTTTTTAAAATGCCTTTAATTTTATTTATTTATTTACTTAATATATACAGCTTTTACTGTATTTACTTATGTATTCCGAGCACCACAAGGTTTTTGCATTTTAATTCAAAGTACATTAAAAAAAATATGCTAAAATGAATTCAAACAGATTTCGACCTATTAAATTATAACAGTTTTATAGTATTTAAATTTTGCACAATATAAAATATTATATTGTGCAACATTTACGAAATATTAATTCATCATTTTTATATAGAAATATAAAATTGACCATTGCATATACAGAGGTCAATCATGATGTTAAGTCATTGCAAACTTCATGCATAAAATTCGATAATACTAGCCATTAGAAAACTACAAAAAATAACTAAATAATTAAACGAATAACAAAAAAATAATAATAATAAATAAACGCAAATAATAATTATAAAAATTAAATATGCATTTCGTACTTAACATATATTTTCAATGTCGCTGCCCTTCTCTTCCCTGGCAGTTTATATATATACAGGGTGTTCCGTTAAAGGGGTCCAATATTAATAGGGCTAATAGAGGAGATCACATGGACCATAAATCAGTATATAAAGCCTGGTCGGATCTCAATAGTTTTCAAGTTACAACAAATAGAATGAAAATTCGGAAAATTGTAAAAGAACCCTCATTGCTATCAATAATGCTACATAAAAACGAAGCACATATTTAGAAAGAGCAAAAAAAAAAAAAAAAAAAAAAAAAAAACCTACAAAATGACATCAATTGTATTAAAATAGCAATATTTATTGACGAGTTACAAGCCCTGAAACAGTGAAAAAAGTACGAAATCCAATATACATCAAAATAGTTAATCGTTAATTCCAAAAAGACAACTCCAGCTACAACAAGGAAAATGTAGTAAAATTTGGTCCATTCCGAAAGCTTTCGAGAAAGCTTACAATGAACCATATCGGTTTAATTGTGTGAGAGAAATTAATCAGTTTCTTAGTTACAACTCCGCTTTCTTTGACACTAGCAAAGGTTAAACTCCGCCCATCACGATTGGAAACACCGCCTTTTTAATTACTCTCAACTATACATTTTCGATCATGCTTCTTCTGAGATGCAACATTTTTAATTATTCAAGAGTTGAATGAACCAGAATAACTTTACAATAATAGTCTACATTTTAAAGTGGTCTTTTATTGATATAAAGCTTAAGTTAAATTCTTTAAAATTAAACTGGTGGTGAAAATTCGGAAATAATTAACAATATTGCGATTTGTAACTATGCAAGAAGTTTCGGTACATGTTTTACATGGACAATTATTGTATGTATATGTGCATCATAATTTATGATAGGAAATAATAATAACAAATAGCATAATAATTTTATTAATTATAAATTTAAAAAAAACACTAAATTTTAAATTAATTCATACAAACTTTGTAATTTACAATTTGAGTACACCACAGTCTGTGACTTACAAAATACTGTGCCAAAAAGTGTTGAAAATAAAAGAAAAATGACAAATAAAGAAGTACATTCCACGTACTTTATGACATATGTGAAGCATAGTCTTCTGGCCTGCGCTGCACAGTTCAATGTCGGAAGACAGACGAACAGACATTATTATAATAGGTGTTCGAAGTTGCGCCCATTAACAGAATCGCAAAGAAACAGCGACGTCGTAAAGATTGGCGAACACGCCGAAAAACTCCGACGGAGTTGGGAATGTCTCCTGCAGCGACAACGATTCGCGCTAGTAAATCCTCCGGTGTATCCACAGGCGTTTCATACACCAGCGATTTAAGGTGTCCCCAAACAAAAAAGTCTAATGGATTGAGGTCTGGAGAGCGTGCAGGCCAAGCAACAGGTCCACTGCGTCCAATCCATTTCCCAGGATATGTTGAATTGAGGTGATTGCGAACACCTATGAAAAAATGTGCCGGTGCGCCATCGTGCATAAACCACATATTGTGGCGCAATGTTGCTGGCATATTTTGCAGTAACTGCGGTAAGATATCCCGTAGGAAAACCCAGTACGTACTGCCATTGAGTACATCTGGGAGTAAATATGGTCCTATGAGGTAATCGCCGAGAACACCTGCCCATATGTTCACACTGAACTTTTGTTGTGCGTTCGACGGAAAAACAGTGTGCGGATTTGTATATGACCATGTGTGCATATTGTGCGTGTTTACCACGCCCTCTCTCGTAAATGTTGCTTCATCAGTAAATAAAATATTTTCCAGAAATTGTGGATTATTTTCTGTTACATTAAGCAACCAGCGTAAGAAATCTGTCCGCTGAGCACAATCTGTTACTGATAACAGTTGTACCCGCTGCACATGAAAAGGGTGCATGTTTTCTGCACGCAGAACACGCCACACACTTTGGTGAGAAACACCGACTTCAGACGCAGCAGCTCGTGTACTCGTGGAGGGGTTATCTTTAAAAATATTCAGTACATCTTCTTCCATTGCAGGTGTTCGTACATGTCGAGGTTTCCCTGCATCAATGCTTGCTGTATTAAACGATCCAGTCTCCTGCAATCGTCTATCGATTTTTATGAAGAGTTTTGAACTTGGGCAACGTCTCCTTGGAAATTGCTCACGGTACATGCGCTGAGCTAGACATGCATTTCCATGAGCTTGCCCGTACATCAGATGCATGTCCGCATATTCTTCGTTAGAGTATTCCGGCATAATTATTATACATCAACTTACTACAATCCCACTTACAACAGCCTCCCTTTAACATAACGCCCACTGATGACTGCTGTTTTATTACACTTTTCTTCCTATACACATAGAAAATTTGCATAAAAAATACTTCTTCATCATCCTGAAAGTTCATGGAGGAAACGCAGCAGTCACGGAGTTTGCTTTAAGACAAGGAGAGAGCTGCACAATATGTCATTCACTTGACCAGACTGAATAATGAAAGGGTATTGATAGAGGTTGATCAGAAATGTATAATTGAAAGATATTAAAACGGGGTGTTTTACAATCGTCATGGGCGGAGTTTCGCCCTTTCCGAGCGTGCAACAGTACAGAGTTGTAACTAGGGAACTGCTTGATTTCTCCCTTACAATTAAACTGATATGGTTTATTGTAAGCTTCTTCGAAAGCTTTCGGAATGGATCAAATTTTATAACATTTTCCTTGATGTAGGTAGAGTTGCATTTTTGGAATTAACGATTAACTATTTTGCTAAATATTTGATTTTGTATTTTTTCACTGTTTCAGAGCTTGTAACTCGTCATTAATTCTCAATATTCTAAAACAACTTATGTCATTTCGTAGGATTTTTTCTGCTCTTTCTAAATATGTGCTTCGTTTTTATGTAGCATTATCGATAGTTTAGCAATGAGGGTTTTTTTACAAATTTCCGATTTTTCATTCTATTTGCTGTAACTTGAAAATTATTGAGATCCGGCCAGGCATTATATACTGGTTTATGCTCCGTGTGATCTCCTCTATTACGCCTATTAATATTGGACCCCTTTAACGGAACACCCTGTATATATATATAATCTTCGTGTATCACAAACTCCCTGGATTTTAGAATAAATTTTTGGTACAAAAATCACACGGAATATACAAATGAATACGGTATATTATATTATTTTATTTTTTCATTTATATTCCTCCTGTAAAAATGATTTAATTATATATGGATATATTTATTACAAAACATACAAGCATTTCAAAAATACATAAATAATATGCTTTTTAAAAACAGAACTTGTTTATTTTCTAAAATTAATTTAAAATAATTGAATATCTCTCAAATAAAATGTTTAAGTATTTAATTAATTTTTTAAAATATCCCATGCTTATCGAATTTTAATGTAAATATTAAACCATTTGAATGCTTGTTTGGCATGAAAAAGGTAGAATATATGCGTTACTTAATTAAACATAAACATTTTTTTCTTAATTTAAATAAAACTATGCACACCACAAAAATGTCAATGAAATCCAGTTTTATTTGTCACAAGTTTAAAAATACTCTCCGGAGAAATTTATGTAATTGAAAAATATATTTTCCGATTATTAACCAGTAAAACAGTTAAATGGCATTTCGTAGAAAACAGCAAGAATTTTTTGATTGAAATCCAAGAGGGATTTCCATTTAAAATATCAACTTGCAAAAGTATTTAACCTCAAGGGACTAGACTTAAATAAAGAAAACATGAAATTCTTCTAATTGAAATCTTTGAATTATATACTTAGTTTCAAATATAACAAAGTAAAAAAAAATGGAAATGATATTATATTTTTGAAAAGGATGAATTTTTATTTGCATTCTTAAGAAATAGCAAACAAATAATGAATAATAAAAATAAGCTGCCATACTAAACAATTTTCATTTATGACATTTTAGCAAATATTTGAATAATAAAAATATGCTGCTATGCTAAACAATTTTTAACATTTATCGCATTTTAGAAAATATTTTATTTTAAAATATACAGTTAAACCTCGTTAGCACGAACATGCTTTACATGAATTACCTTTAACATTAATTGTTTTCACAGTCCCCTATAAAAACGAATACAAAGAATTGATACTGATAACATGAATTACTGTTAACATGAACAAAATTTTGATTCCCTTGAGGTTCATGTTAACGAGGTTCGACTGCATAAATAAATTTGACAAGTGTTATACTTATCTAAATTTACTTTTTTTCAAACGCATTACATTTATCGTACAAAATATAAAACGAATGATAAATAGTTATAAAACAAACGAAAAAAAAATATGTAAAGGAGAGCGCTGGTTTTGAACCCACGCCTTCAAGGTTCAAGGGCAGCGTTCTGATCGCAGTGCCATAGCGTTTATTTCTCCCTTTCGACAAAAATATTCATCTAAATACATGATTGTATTTAGATGTCTCATGTATTTACATGATTTTTAAATATGTATTAGGTCGTTAAGGACGAAATTTATAATTAATACTATTTCCAACTTCAATAGTTTATTATTTGGCATTGGCTTGATATTTTACCGCTTTATATATATACATAAATACATATATATATATATATATATATATATATATATATATATATATATATATATATATATATATATATATATATATATATATATATATATATATATATATATATAAATCGTATGTTACACATCATAACTGTTTCAAAAAATCATTGTAAGTTCTAAAAAACGTATCAAAATATTTTGAAGTATTAATTTTGTTGAAAATGTTACTATCAGAAATTTGCACTATTATGGAATTTAAGGTGGTACGTGGAACTATGGCACCGCAGATCACGAAAATCATTAATAGTATGTTTGACTGTAGTGTTGCTATTTTAAATTTGTTTGCGAAATTTCGTACAGGAGATTTTGACTTCACAAATAAGTCACACAGTTGCTGATAATCAAAGATCAATAAAGACGATCTAAAGGTTACCCTTGAGTCTGACCTATCTCAGAGTGCCTTTGAATTATCGTTAAAATTTGAATAAAATGATTCCTTCAGTTTAAGTAAAATAATTCCCTAAGTTTAAATAAAATAATTCGTTATGTTTCTAAGTTATCAACTATGTTTTGGCTTTTTTCTACATTTTTCATCCTTCACAGCCAGATATACAGGGTTAATGAAACATTATTTTAAAACTATTTTCTGAATTTTGTCTTTAATGGTCGAGTAAAAACATTGACTCACACAAATTAGTAATCTTAATCTTTGATGGTTTCCTTGTCAGATGCGTTTCAGATATATACATGCTTAGTCATTCGCTATAACTTGCAATGCATAAAATAGAGATAATATGTTTTAACAAAAATAAAAGTAATACTGACTACTCAGTACTTGTACATAATACTAAATAATAATATTACTATTAAAACAAAGTTTGTTTTCTTTTTTGATTGGGATAGGGAACACTTTTATCCTTAAATTACATGGTACTCTGCAAATAAACATAATTAGCACTCTGTTGATTAAGGATTTGCTTTCATATATATATATAATATTCCACCATTTACATTTTTATCTTTTGCATGGATTTTATTAAATTTTATTTTTTAAAGTAAAACAATAATGTAAGCAAGTAAGCGAAAAAGCACATATTTTATGCATTTTTTAAAAAATATTCACACAGTTAGGAAATGGCAAATGCTATGAATGCTAGTAAAAAATCTACATTTATAGCGAACTTTAATTTATTCTTTTCGTGAAAAAAAAATTCCTAAAAAATAATTGAAAATTTAATTATTCTTGTATGTGTTCACCTATGCCGTGTTTCATTTCATGCTGCCTGCATTGAATTGCACTGTTAAATATTTCTGTAAAATTACAGAAAAAAGCAAAACTCTGTATAAGACAATGAGTGCATATGACAATGAGTTACTCGGTCATCATTTTATAGAAATTTTCCTTATCTTATATCTAATTTCCTGTAGAGATTTTCATGTCTTCATTTAAAGTTTATTTTTATATTTGTTCAACTTTGTAATTCAAAATATACACATTTAAAATTCTTTTGTAGTTTTATTAGAAATATTAAAAAAGAAAATTTAATTTAAAGATTATTTTTTAAACTAGAATTTTGAATGGAATTTAATTTAATTAATTTAGAAAGGAAAAAAATCATCGCATCAGAATTAGTGGGGATCTTTTCCCCGCTAAATCATATAACACATGTTTTGTGTTCAATCGCTGATTTCGATAGACAACATGCTAGCATTTCACTTCGAATAATTAGCAATTGATTCTTTTATTACAGTTCATTTTTTGCTTTTTTTATTTCCCCCCCCCCCTTTTTTCTATTTCCCTATTTTTTTTTCTTTTCTTTCTTATACATTGAAAACTGAAAATATTGTTAATAAATTTAATGCAAAATTGCAAAATAAATAAATAAATAAATAATAATGATTTATATTAACATCCGACATGGGAGGAAGGATTTTTACCCGCTAATTCATATAAGACGTGTTTTGTGTTCAACCGCTGATTTCGATATACACCGCGCTAGCATTTCACTTCGAATAATTAGCAATTAATTCCTATTTTATAGTTCAATTTTGCTTATTTTATTTTTCTCGTTTTTTTTTTTTAATATTTCCCTGATTCTTTATTTCTTTTCTTATTTATAGATTGAAAACTGAAAATATTGTTAATCAATACAATGTAAAATTGAAAAAAAAATGAAAAAGAAAGAAAGAAAAAGAAAAGAAATAAGAAACTAGTTGGATGTGCCAATCCCAAAACTTTCTTCACTCTCATACGTACATTTTAATATTTAAAAAAAATTTTAATGCTTTAATAATTTTAATTAAATACCATACCAACTTTGATTTTCATCTTAAATTTCTGCTTCAGTCAATTTATTGGAGTAAAAACTAATTTCCGTCTCTGCACGAGCCGATAGACAATAGAATGATAGGCAGAATTTTTTTTTTTTTTTAATTCAGGGAGGACCTGCTTGCCTTACCAAAAAATAATCATATACAAAAAATTTAGTTCAGTTCTAGAACTAACTTCATACACTTTTATATGGTGCAACATTGAAAATGGCTTAAAATTCGCTATTACAGCGCCCTCTTCCGGCTGATTTTTTTTTTCAGATTCAGGGCGATCCAACTAGCTATAGCCATACACTTACACAAAAAAATTGTTCAATTCGATGCATAACTTCATGTACTTTTGGTCGGTGCAATATTAAAAATGGCACAAAAATCGCGATATCAGCGCCCCCTTCCTACGGATTTTTTTTTTCAAATTCAGGGAGGACCAACTAGCCATAGTCATACACATACACAAAAAATTTGATTCAATTCGATGCATAACTTCATATACTTTTAATCAGTATAATATTGAAAATGGCTCAAAAATCGCGATTGCAGCGTCTCCTTCCGGCGGATTATTTTCAAATTCAGGGAGGACCAACTAGCCATAGCCGTACACTTAAACAAAAATTTTGGTTAAATTCGATGCATAACTTCATATATTTTAGGTCGGTACAATATTGAAAATGGCACAAAAATCGCGATTTCAGCGCCCCCCTCCGACGGATTTTTTTCAAATTCAGGGAGGACCAACTAGTCATAGTCATAAACATACACAAAAAAATTTGGTTCAATTCGCTGTATAACTTTGTATACTTTTGGTCGGTACAGTATTGAAAATGGCACAAAAATCACTATTGCAGCACCCGCTTCTGGCGGAATATTTTAAAACTGAAGGAGGACCTCCTTGCCTCAGCCAAAAACATTTACAAAAAATTTCGTTCAATTCTATGCATAACTTCATACACTTTTTGATGGTAGAATGGCGACATACACACAGACGACACACAGACACACAGACACACGGACACACAGACACACGGACGGACAGACATCTTGTAAAAACATGTTTTTTGGAATCTCTGACCCCTAAAACGTATAAATCCGTCAAAAACCGAAAGTCGAAAAAAATTTCGATTACAATACTTTCTTCTATTGAAAATAGAAGAAAGTAAAAAACAATTAATTTAGATTAACACCCGACATGGATTTGGGGATTTTTTCCGCTAAATCATAAAAAACATGTTTTGTATTCAATCACTGATTTCGCTAGACAACATGCTAGCATTTATTTTATTTTTATCCTTTCTTTTTTAATATTTTCCTGATTTTTTATATATTTTTTTTATTTATAGATTGAAAACTGAAATTATTGTTAATCAATTTAATAATAAATTGAAAAAAAAAAAGATTGACATTCGACATAGATTTCAGTGTAAATTCACAGAAATCTAGCCTGTATAAATCAAATGTTCTACATTTACAGCGGTTAGATATAAAATAAGTTAACAAAATTGCTAACAAATAAATCTGTTTAAAATAAAATTTTAATTCAATACGGATGATTTCAACAAGTAAGATCTTTTCAATTATAGCATAAAATGTTCTTTTTTCAACATTTTCGCTAAATATTTATATAAAGTAAATTTAGAAAAAGGAAATTCGCTGCTATAACAATATTTTTCTCAAAAACAGCTTATTTAAGCTTTAGTTTGTGTCACATATCCTTAATTATCTAAATCTAAAAGTTATGGTAAAAATCAATGAAAATATAATCAAGATTTTCTTTTCCAATAGAAATAATAATAAGAAAACAATTAAAATTCCACAAAAGTTGTACTATAATTTTTCTGAAAGACCAATTGTCAATATACTTAGAAACTAATTTTGAAAGAGAAATATCAAAAAGTATGCTAGAACATCTAGTTTTTATACTTGTCACGTAAAAACTGTCATGAACTCTAGATGATACTTTCAAGTTTGTTAGTTGTAAGAAACGTCAAAAAGTTTTATTACCACATTTTAACATATCCTACAATTTTTTCTTCTGGAATAGCCTTTTTAAAACTTTTCAATAAAATAAAATATTTTTCACTTACAAGTACGTCATTTATAATTTATCGAACATGTTTTTGTAGCATAAAATATTTTCTATCGTTTTATTTCATGTTCAAAATTGTCTTTTGAATACTGAAAACTATTTTTGCAGAATAAAGGATAAAGGAAGCACTAAATTAAAGTTGTTTGTTATCCGTTATTTTATTTTTCAGAATATTTATGCACATTTTCACATTAATTTGAATAAGTGCTTTTAAATATAAAGTAAATTAAAACTCGCTCATACAACACTGTAAAAAAAATCCATTAAATTTATTGCAAAAACTGCTGGCCACTGTTACCAGCAGCTTTTGCCGTAAAAATTGCAGTAAAATTAGATGTATTTTTTTATTACATCGTTATTATGCATAAATGTTTTATTATATCGTCATTATAATAAACGTTTTATTACAGTGAAGAGTAAAATTTTCAGACCAATCTATTCTCAAGATCTCTTGTACAAAGAAGACGGGTAAATTTATTTTTTAAAGATATATTAGTAATCAATTCTAAAAGTACAATAACATCGAAATTTTCCCACTCAAGAAATTAAAAGGTCTTATGTGCAAGAAATTGATTTCCTACATTGCCAATTAAGGTCAGAGCGCATTAAAAATTATAATATTGAATAAATATGAAAAATGATGAAAAATCACAAAATCATATAAACATTTTCATACCCTTTGGGGGAAAATCGTGCTTTTGTTCATTTTTTAGAAAACTTTCATGTTTATGCCAGATAGCGTACACTCAATTCAACTAAATATATTTTGTTACACACTACTTTTACATTAACCTTTGCTCTAAACTAAGACTTTTTCAAAAAATTTATAAATAAAGCATTCAGAACTTAGCGATTAATGTGGAAAGCATTCTGACAAGTTTACACGGAAATATATTTAAAACATTTTATGCAATAAAGCTTATCATACATAAAAATAACGTAAATTTTATTGTTTTAAGAATTTACATCTAAAAAAATAAATCTAGATGTATCGATTAAGATTTATTAGTGTTTCTATGTAATAAAAAAAGAAAAAAGTGCATGGAGGCATTGTTTAATTTATCTGGTTTTTCTCCTTACTTCTGGTTTATTTGACTCATTACCCCTTGTTTATTACATTGTCCGTAACGCCTTTTCTAGTAATCGTTGAAATAAAAAATATATTTGGTTACTAAATGGCATCTTCTTAAAATAAAATAGATCTGTTTTTAACTAATACATTTATTTTAATTTAGGCTCTTATCACACAGTCTAAATTATGCGTGGAATAAGAAGCTTTATTGTTTCTGGTTAAAAATAAATAATTATTTTTTAGAATAATTTAGAAACGTATTTTTTTTTTTTATTATTTAGCCTCATTCATAAAGAGTTACAAACAAAGGAAACTTTGCTAAAACTTAAGCTATCGGCCATCGTTTGAAACAATTTCTTTTTTTTCTTTATCTCTTCAAACAGCGAATTTACATTGTGTTACATTACATTTAACACTACTACATTGTGGTCTTTTGATAAAAATTACTAATTTACCTTATTTATATACCCCTACCAATTTATAAAACTGTTAAACATGTATGAAAATTTGAAGAAATTTGTAAAAAACTTCAAAAATGATACATGAAATTAACTTATTTGAAAAAAAAATACTTTGAAATTAAGCTATAAGTTTTTATCTATCTAGTGCATCTGCTATAAGTTAAATTATATCTTACAAGGACAAGACTAACTTTTATAATCACATATTTTGATTATTTTTATATATGTTGTAGGGCAGAGACCCCTTAGCCTCTGATTGAATTGAATTTTATAAAAGTTTTTTGAGAAACAGGTGGGGGGAGTCAAATATTATAACACAATTTAAATACTAACTTTGAAAATGAAGGTCGTGGTTTATTTTAATTTAGTTTATTTAGCGTGTTATCGTTGAACTGTGGTTCCAGGTTCAATATCGTGACGCGCTACGTTTGCTTTTCTCGTTATTTTATTTTATTTTATTTTAATTTTTTAAATATAATTGTGATTGTAATTTAATAAACTCATTGTTTATTAAAAAGTATATATCAATTATAATTTTATACTAAATAGTTGTATAAAATATCATAAAAAGATCTGAAATTTAATTTATTAAAAAACATTTTTAAACGTATTTCATACATTTTTTATCGATGCAATGATATTGAACAAATGTGGCATTTCGTGATTCAGTTGTGTATTGCTTTAATAATCGAAGTCAATACAATGGTAAAATTAATCTGTTTTTAAAGTAATAAACATAATTATATAAAAGTTAAGCATAAGAATTAAATTACAATCCCTTTTTTGCATATTAAAGATTTTTAAATTTTGAAAACGCATGCTTGCTCATTGAACTATTTTGCTTTACCTTTATTTTCTTCCTACTTGAATATGTGTTATTTTATTACGAATAGATAGCACCACAACTGATTTTTTTTTTTTTTTTTTTTTTTTTTTTTTAATAGCAGATTGAATTTTATTTTAAATCTCTTTAAATGGTGATAAATAATGATTTAAACATCAAAATTACCAAATTAATGTTTAAATATGCTAACATTGTAGTTAAGGTACGTTATTAAGATTTTTAATTAATATCATTAAATAATAAATTATGAAACGAAAAATGCAAAAAACAAATGCAACGCGACCGGGGATCAATATCGGGACTACAGTTCAGTGATAGCACGCCATACCAACTGCGGTACGATCAGCCATAATCTTTGTTTTCAAAGGTAGTACTTAAATTGTGTCATAATATTAGACACCCCCTTCCCCTGATTCTCGAAAAATAAGCATCGTTGTATAAAATCCATTGAATCTGGGGCTTAGCGATCTCTGATCTTCAACATATATTAAAGTGATCGAAATCTGTGATTATCAAAGCTGGCCCTCTCCTAGTTAATAAATAAATAAATGTCTTAGAGATGATCGAAACGATAATGATAAGATTTCCAACAGTTATACCATATTTTTGTTCAAACAACAAGTCATAATTTAAAAAATATTCGCGCTAAAATTCTTTTATCTATTATGTGCACTATTTAACGATATATGGACAAAGCATACAAAGTTTAATAGAAGAATGATAATAATATTATTAATTATAATTTTTGAAGCCTGCTCATTTTGTCTAAAAATAAATTTTAAGGAAATACATGTAAACGTTACATTAGTATAATTTTACTATAAATGTACTCCTGTTTTAAAGCACGATAGGAACAACAACAACAAAAAAAAGCAGCGTTAAAAACCATTAAAAGTGTATTTTCAAATGGAATAATAATAATATAATAATAATAATAATAATAATAATAATAATAATAACAACAACAACAACAACAACAACAACAACAGCAACAGCAACAGCAACAGCAACAACAACAACAATAATAATAATAATAATAAATAGATAGATTTAGAGTACGTATGCATTACCAACTAAGCTTGATAACTTAATACAGTTATATAAAATCTAATGCACTAATTCTAGTTACATTTTGTACTAATACAGCTAGAATCTATTCATTTCTATTATTATTATTTTCTTTTTTGCATTTATTATAAATAAATTATGTGTCTGAAAAGATGGTTCTTCTTCTTTTCTGTTGTTTAATATGTTTAAGAAATGGAAATCCAATTCAAAAATAAATGAAATCATTAACAAATCTATTTTCTTTCAAATTATATCAAACAAAATTTTGGAGCTCTCTACTGCGTTCATTAAATTGCAACTGATAAAGATATTGATATTCCGTATCTGATTTTAATTTCCATTCTGTTTGATTGAATTTTGAACAATTTAGAATTTTTAATTAAATTTTTACTTTTTAATTTTAAATCTTGAAAAGAAAAATAATAATTTTTTAATAAAAATAATAAATTTCGTTTATTTTTTTTTCTTGTGGTGAAAAATGTATTCCACATTTATGAAGTGGGAGCAAGAAATAATCTTTTTAGAGGAAATTAATGAACACAATTTTATAGTTATTTTATAAAGTTTCCATGTGTGTATTTGAAATTCGAATTCTATGATTGTTTCTTTTTCTTTCATATATAAAGATATATAATTTCTAAAGCTTAATAACATATTTGTTATCGTCTTATTTAAATGGCACCTTGCAGGACAATTTTCAAATGTATAATTGATTTTATATAGTCAATTACAATAATTATAAAAGTAAAAATAGTTTTTCAAGACTTTTTTATAAGCATTTGATGTTGAACTAACAAAATTAGCCTATTTTTATGGCCGATGTCAGTGATTTTCCCCCGAAAAAAAAAATCCGTAATAGTACATTAATTTCAAATGAGTACTAAATCTACTTATAAAAAATTTCTAGTTTTTTTTATACATTTTGTAGAAAGCGCGAGCTAAGGAATTTATTCGTATACGTATAATTTTGCCCTTTTTTCAGATCAGTCCACAGGAATGAAAAAATCAGCATTATTTAAATTATATTTTTAAATTTACTGCAGCTTTTCTAAACGAACAATTATAATTTAACTATGAAATTATTAATTAGTTAAAGATTTCTATGTATACACGATGAAACTCATTTCAGGTATCAATCAGGGGCCCGAGGATATTTTGTATTTTAAACGAAATCGTATCTTATTCGGGTAACTTTACACAGATTCTATATCAAGAGAGCGCAGATAATTAGTTTTTTAAGTGGGATCGTATTTTAAACGAGTTTCACTCTATATTATTTTGCATACATATTGGTTAATTTGTGGTATTTATAATACTTCTTTGATGCAGTTTCATAGTCAGTTTGTTTTTTTGCGGGGGGGGGGGGACGCACAATTGCAACCGCAAAATATATGTATTTGGCAATTTATCAAAAGTAGCGAATAATGGGAAAATACCTTAAAATTATATTATCAAGTTATAGCAAATTTCTAAAAATGTTAAAAAGATGAATTGTCATCGAAAACCATTCGCGTACATATTTCTTGCAACTTTAGGAAATAAGAATTGAGTTTAAAATCGATTACATAATTTCATCCGCACACCAAAAAACAAATCAGGTAAAGTAAAAGAGCGTGAAAATTGCTGTGAATTATTTGGACAGCAGAGATACAGTGACAATATTCTCAACATCATCCAAATTATCCCTTTTTTAACCCTTTCAGGGGCAAGGTATTCCTGTTCCAAAAATGTTCAAATAATTGATTTACACCACATTTTAAGAACAGACTTATTTGAAAATAATCAAGAGCTGTTTTTCGCGCATATTATAAAATTGAAATTGTATTAAAATTTTACTGGTGCCAGTTCGCAATTGGAACAGTAATATTAAGTGTTTGCAGACTGCAAACACCGCCCCTGAAAGGGTTAAAGTAATATTACGCAACATGATTTTCAAATATCTGATGGTTCTAACTTAATCATTCTTCAAAACAACAGTTAAATGTCACTACCACAGTAGTTGTAGCTTCTGGAGCATAGCGGGTGACACGTGATCACAAGCGTCCACAATACATTGTAGGAGGACATGCAATTTTAAAAGAGGGTTCACACGCAGCTGCTATGTCAGGTATCCCTACAGGAAAAGCCCGTTTGAGTAAGGTCAGGGGAACATCGAGACTACTCTACAAAACTACCATATCCAATTATTTCTTCCCCCAACTCCTCGACTGGGCACTAATTCACTGGTGCTGTCTTGTGCACATGAGCTCCGTCATGTTGGAACTGTACATTCCAGAATTAGCAACATCTGGTTTTAATCAAAATTGGTTATTAAATTCTGTAGATTTTTTAAACACATTGTCCCCGTTAGCTTCCACTGGTAAAATACTGCTCTTTTAGCTTTCTTTTGTAAATTTCGCATGAAACATTAATCGCAAACCGCATTTGATGTAGAAGGTCAACTGAACATGTAGCAATATAAAGTTTCGGTAACGATTGTTCTGCCTATTGTAAACTTAAATCCGCAAAAACATCCCTCGTACGTCTACACCATATCTGCTAAGAATGTTCTATGTAGCTTGTAGCTCTATTTGATTCATGACAAAATTGCGCCATGGATAATGTTTCTCGGCATCCCCGTATAATCATACCTGATGAGGCGTAGTCAGGATGGATGGGCATGAGCACATTATTCGTTTAGGATTTTCCAAACTCGACTTTTTGAAAGGTGACAATTTTTACTTATCTTTCTGGTGTTACTGTTCGGTTATGGGAGAGCGTATTACAGTACATCTTTTGAATATATTTGCTACCCTACCCTAGTCGGTCTGCCGGATCGAGGTCACGCAGCCTGTCTGACTTAAATGTTTTTCAATTTTTAGAATGACTTTGTGAGAAGAATGCGGATCTTCAGAGAATTTTATTGATACAACCGCATGGCCAATCACGTTTTGTACCCACATTCACCGTATAATAAAACCATCTCACAATATTCATTTTTGAAAATTCGATCTATGAACTTCAACATACTACTCAGAGGAAATAGCTCTACTATAGTTCTCTTAGGTGAACATGTGTGACTTTTATGTATATATGCAAAATTTTCTCACACCAAAGCTCAAGTTGCATTGAGCTGATGCGTTTTGAGACGGTTTTAAACAATCAGCATAATGTCTATTCTGTGCAAAGACAATCAGTACAAGAATAGACTTCGCGGGGTTTGCACCAGTCCTCTTGACTGATAATTACAAGCGATACCACTGTGCTGTGATGTGGGCACGTTTTTTACCCAAAAGAAAAGTCAGTTTTCATAACGTTAAATTTTCAGCAAAAAAAGTCACGAACAAACAAATGCCCGTTTCAAGGGCGCTGTTTTTAACATTATTGAAATTTATAACATTTCTCTGCAAAAAAACTCACACGTTTGCCAGAGTTATTTATAGTATATTATATATACCTTTCCCTCTTTACTCGAATTGTAGCATAAAAAATTACATTTTAAACAGTACAGTGATTCTTGATAAAACTATGCACATAGACACATACGTAATTAACTGACAAAAGAAACTTCTTATAAGAAACTTCTTTTATTGTAGTCTTTTAAAAGTATATTATGACAGCTTCACAATGGAGTCACAAAATGGTGGTAACCAGATATCATAACCTAACGAAATAAAGAAGTTACATTTTATCACCTCTCTGACTGTCACGCTTATAACATTTTTAAAATGTAATATTCAATGCAGATTCAGAACGTCTAATTATGATATTTTGACGTAATGCATCTTCCATATATTTCCTTTTTCATGAATGCAATACATCCAACAAAATAGCAAGTAAAATAAGAAGAAATTAATGTTCAAATTAATTATATAAATATATTCTGCGTTTCTTATTTCCCTCTGAATAAAGCATTTTCGGAGAAATTGTACAGTAGTCTGCAGAGAGATATCTACGAGAATAGTCATACGAGGAAAGAAAAGTATGTGAAATAAAAGCAACAAAAATTAGGTCGTTATTTTTCAAAGTCACAGATTATATCTGTTTGTAATCAACTTATTTAGTCGTGAGTTTCTACATTTAAGAATTAGAATTATATTCTCCATAATGTGAATCTACATATTTTTTTTATCAAATGTCTAAATATTCAATACGACCACCTAAAATTAACTATTTTATTCAATTTGCTAAACACACATAATCATGCATACACGCATACAAAATCTCAGTTATATACATATCTGCTTCATTGTCAGAAAATTAATACCACTTTATTTTGATAAAAGCTTCCGATACACCAGCAGTATGCTTGAGGATTGTCTTATTAATAAAAATCATACTTGTAAATTTTGTGTAAACTTTGGTAAAGCATTTAAATTCGAGAAATAACCATTGATTTCGTAGAAAATGAGGAACTGGAAACCTGTAATTTTACTAAATATGCTGTTATTTGCTAATGCCTAGAGTAGCAAGCAGAAGATGAGTTAAATTTTTTTTCTTATGTATGCATCGTAAATGTTTCCTTTTGGAACAGATTTGTCCCTTATGTAACAAAAAGAGTCAGAATAGGAAAAAATATGCTTTCAAAGGACAGGATAGAAATTGATTAATGAACGATGCTTCAAATTACAATAAAAAAGCAAACTTTTCAATAAAAACATAAGACGAAATGTAATATTTCACATTGATTCAATCACAAAATACATAATACGAACTTTAAAAAGTGAATTTTTCACTTTAAACGTAGCAAAAATAACAAAATAGATCTTACAGTTAAAAAAAAAAATTACTGGGGTGCCCTCCCCTCCCCTAGCCCCGGAAGCTACACCCGTCAACCCATGTCCAGCCTTCGCAGCTTCTAAAACTATACAAATGTGGCCTGTTTAAAAAAATTACCAGACTATGGAAGATTGAATGGTATTATCAATATACCAGCGTCTATCTTCTACAATTTTTGTACTTCTATTGGTTTTGCTATGTCTTTCCCTTTGTTTGCTTTTTCGGCTACCATGGCCTCATTCATCCATGTCGCAATAAATTATGTCTGTTTTCGGGATTTATAAGTAAGATCAATTATACATTTGAAAATTAGCTTGTCTAAAAGGATTACGCTGACGCTGTCTTTCTGAATTTTAAACGACGGCGTGGACAATATTCTTTTTTTAGTTTTGAGGCTAAAAATCTCCATCTGCTTGGGAATATCTTTCAGATCGACGTTTTGAAAAGCTCTGTAATTTGAAATTTTATGCTGATAATTTAAGTCTTGATCAAGAGATATTTCAATAACTAGTATAGATTGCTCATGAAGTATTTTCTTTATTTTAATACCCATCATCAATGTTTTCATATTATTTTTACAATGTATATTTTTGGGTGGTACTAATTAATTATCCTCTTGCGTCGAAAAAACGACTGTCGCCAAATTATATGATTAAATACCAATAATGGATGATCGTAAATGTCACATTCACTTGAAATTAACCACGAGACACTGTTACGTCATCATGTTATTTTTAATTCAATTTTTTATTAGTATTTCCTTTAATGTGTTAGTAATTTATTCGATCTTTCGTTATTTAAAATAAAATAATTAAAGTTTCTATAATTTGTCGAAATTGAACCGACATGTAATAGCGAGTTACTAGCTTAGAGTAATTGGCTTGCCTTTGGTTTGACGCTAACGTTCTCGCCTCTTGATAATAAGATCCCTGGATCGACTGCAACCGGTGCCCAATCCACTTACCCTCACCTGAATGTCATTGCTTTCAATATGAAAATGGTATTCATTTAAATTCTTTCCGTCTATGGAATTTGAAACTGGTTATTTTTTTAACTAAAATAAATTGATTCCGGTTAACCAAAATGTGGAAGAATGCTTTTTATTATTTTTTTAATTTTCTTGAAAAACATGATTAAATCTCAATAGTGTTTCACTATCAATTGAAATAAAAGATATTATTTCAGTTTTCAATTTACAAATGACGAAAAAAAGAAATCTAATAATCCATACAGTTTTTTCCTGTTCTCCCTTTTAAAATAATGGAGTAATTTTTTTTACTATTACAGATTGTACTACAGAAATGTAATTAAAATTAGAAAAAAAATATTAATATTTCGATAACTTATTCAAATTTTAAAATGCTGTTACTAGTTTTGAAATCTGGAATATCAATACGAATAATTGGTGTTGACGCCTCCTCCAAAATTTTATATTTTTAAAAAGTGTAATTAAAATTAATAGAAACTTAATTAGTTGTTTAGTTTGTCGTTTCATAAATTCGTTTCACGAGGATTTTATATATTTAGGGTAGATATAAAATTCTTAAGTACTTTCAGCCTACAATTCCTGTATCCATCATAGAGAGTATTCTTATAATTAATTACAGCTTCATTCGTACAAATACGTCACTTAATTTGAAAGAGAGGAGTTTATAGCCATTAGAGGAGCTAAAAGTAGAAATAGCAGAGGCGTGTTGAGCTTTTGTAGAAAAAAATATTTAACTGCAGTTGCATTAATTTCATTACGTCCCAAGCTAACAGTCTACAATTTTCCTTATCTTCATTATCTTTCCTTGCTATTATAATTCAAAAGAAAAAAAAACTGAAAAATCAATCTGCGATTTAATGATTTGAACTTTATTTTATTATAATTATTAATAGGGTAGTCCATTATTTCAATAATTTTTGTTTCAAATGTTAGCTTTCAGAACAATAAATATTATACCAAACAAATCTAAGATAAATTTTAACAAAACAACTTTGAAATTTCTAGAACTTTTAAAAAATGGAATGTTTTTCAAAAGATTTCGAACAATGTTAAAAAAATAATAAAAAAGCAATAAATTTTTTTCAAATATTAAAAATAATTTCAATGAAAACTTTTTTCTTAAGGCTTTCACGTACGTAAATATCCCGAAGTCTTACAAATTCTTTAGTTTTTATCCATGTATTTTGCCGCAAGATACGGTGGTGGTCAAAATTTTAAGAACAATTGAAAATTGTAGTGAAAATATTTATTTTTTAGCTAAATAAAGTGAAATTTGTACGTAAAATGCTTTTTTATGCTAGAACTCATTGTAGAATGTAAAACACTGGAAAATGCATAATATGAATGTTTAGAAATAATTAACAAATATATCATTGTAAAAATTAGACAAAATTATAAGGACAATGAATAATTTTCCCTTGAAACACGCTAATAATTAATAATCTCCCCTTCTTCTCAATCACATTTATCTGTTTGGATATCTTAGAGTTTGACAGCTCGTTAAGAATGTTTTTGGAAAAATTTCTAGACTTTTTCGATGGAGGACGTGAGCTCATGATTGTTTTCATATTGAGCACCATTTTTGTATGATTCGTGTGCCAAAATACCCCACAGAACTTTTGGCCGGCCAATCAAGTAGTTTCACGAAGTTAGCATCAAACCACGATTTTAACGTTTAGGAAACATGTACCAAAACCATTGTCCTGCTGGAAAAAATAGTCTACACTCGTTATTAATGGTGCTTCCGGTAAAAGGTTACTGTCCAATACATGAAAATTACTCTCAGAATTCATTCTACCCTGCGCAAAAAACTATTCGAGTAGTTCCGCCAGTTGTGAGACCTCCCCAGACCATTACTAAGCCACTTCCAAATGAACGCTTTGAGAAAATTTCCTTTTCTCTACGGAGATCTTACCAGAAGTAGCGAAAAATATCTGGTTCATCCAAATTAAACTTTTTTCTCGTTGGAGTAAACATCATCATCCCCTTTTCTTACCATATGAATGCCATTTTTGGCAAACTCCATCCTCAGTCTCTAATGAGCTTTTGTAAAAGGCGGTCGTGACACGTGTTTACCATAGCGAACATTTCTTTCCTTTTTATAAAACACGTTGAACAGTTCGGGCACCGAATTCTAAGATTCATGTTTTATTTCTGTTAACATTTGTTTTATGGAGCAAGCTCGGCTTATTATCATTCTTTTTTTCGTACAGAAACAGACGATGGCCTACCTGTATGTCGTTGCTGTCCATATTTACAGGAATTTTTATGATAATAGTAAATAACAGTTCTTAATCTATTGAGATTTGTCACAATTTGGCGTACAGAAGATCCTAAACTTTTAAATGCATCCACTTCTCCTTTCTCAAACTCCGAAAGTTTTGTATCTAGTTGCGTGACTGAAATTCAGAATATGACGATCCCAAACGCTTATTACGCATTTATATCGTTTAGAAGTTCCGTTTGAAGAGCAAAAAGCATGCAAATATTACTTTTTAGAACACACAAATACAGTTGTTCTTATAATTTTGTCCATATTAGATGACTGTAAAAATCTATAATACATTTTATGAAAATGAATTTTCTACTTATTTCCATAAAATTCCATAAAATAATCTTCATTTTTCATTGTTTTGCACAAGTTTCAGCCTAAATGTAGCCAAGTTTCGGCGATTTTTGTCTTGTCCTTATAATTTTGACCACCACTGTAGCAGTGTTATTGTTGTATTTATCTCTTTTGTATATCAATTCATTTTTTACTACAGAGATAATAAAATAGCTTAAGTTTCTATTATTTTCTTGAAGGTTGAAATATTATGCAGCTTAATAAAACCATAAACATAATCATAAGTAATCGTATGGATAAGTTATCATATGTACATTATATGGTCAAAGGTGACCAGTCACTTGCGATTTCAGACGTATTGTTAAATATATAGAAAAATACATTAAGGAATTATCCTGATCTTCAGATGTCTAAGCAGAATAGAACAGGTTATACATTTCCGTAAATTTTTTTCCCGGAACCCCATAGAGGACCGCTCTACAAATTGAAAAAAAGATCTTTTTTGAACACTAATTAAACTAATGTAGCAAAAGTGTTCAAACTGTAGATTAGGAACAATTAAGTATCTTATTATTAAAAATGGTGTTCATTTTTAACAATAAGAAATTTTATATATATTTAACATATATAGTCGTAGAAAAATGTTAGTCTTCATAAAAACAGTCCCAAATTTTGCCACGTTTTTTACTTATAATTTCTTAATATAAAACAATGTTATTTTCAGAGAATGTGACAAAAAACATTGTACACAATACCTTGTAATCAGAGTTAAAAAATAATAAAAAATGCATGAAAAAGTGAGCAGGTTTAATAAATAATGTTTCACTGGGCACACTTGAATGTAATCAAAATATAGCGTAAAAACTGCGTTAGATAAATATAAAGAGAAACTTTTATGAAAATCTAAAAAAAAAGAAAAAAGAAAAATAGAAAAGAAAACATACCTTAACAATTCTGAAAATATTTGTCGCCAGAAAAAACACAAAATCCGTTGTTCCTCGAAAGAAGCAAAAATAGAAGAGGCTGTATCCAAATATATACGTGCAATATTGTATATACTAGATTGAAACTAATTAATGAATATATGGATACAGCCCCTCATCTTTTTGACTTCTTTTTAGAAACAATGAATTTTTAGCTTATTCTATCAATGATAACTTTCAGAATTCTGAAGCTATGCTTTTAAGATTTTCGGAAAAGTTTCTTTATGAATTTAGCTAACACATTATGCGCATTATATACAGGAATCTCCCAATTGATGAGGCAGACTCTAAGTGAAGATTAAGTACAAATTAAGAAGCAATTTTGATACAGCCGCGTAGGGTCGAATGGGAAAGGTTTCGGAGAAAATCAACACATGCAGAGGAAATGAAAACATGTGATTTATTGACTTAAAATTGGATTAAGTGTTCAACTGTGCCACAATTGACAAAATACATACCTAGGAGCGTCTAGCATGTTATTGATGTATCCTTTGAAAACTCCCAGATGCTTCATCTATTATACAAAAATTGCCTCTGACGAGTTTCTCATTTCAAGACATTCAGACGTTGTCCGTAAATGTCCGTAAAATACTTACAAATTGCGAAAAGCTATGGCAGTTACAAGTTAGATACTGCCAGTGGTAGATTTGTGCACTTAATGTTATTGTTATTCCAATAAAAAGCTAGTTTTCATTTACCCCGCATTTGTTGTTTTTCGCTAAAAATTTTCACTTCCGATTTCATATTCCTATGTAAAAATTGCTTCTTTATGTGTACTTTATCTTTTACTAGTGTTTAGTTCATGAATTCGGAGACAGCTTGTACATGAACAGTGGAAGATATTTCGATATTAAATCTTAACAAAACAGGAGAAAATACTTATGATTACAAAAATTTTGAGTTAAATTAAAAAAGTGTACTAAAACACTTCTTTTATAAATTTCGTGTAGTTTCATTACATTTATAGCGAAAAACGGGTATCAATATTTTATTCAAGTTTCAACAAATACGAGTTCTATAAAAACTTTTGCTTTATATTGAATAAAAAAAAATTAAAGATCATCTTTAATACTTTGTTAGATATTTTTCAGACACGCTGCCGAATAATTTAAATGCATACTTACAAAACAAATTTTAAAGTAATTCAATAATGCAAATGCTGCATTTAGTGATTTTTTTATTTATTTATTTAAAAAAAACTTTCCTATTAATTCCATTATTAAGTAAGAAATACTAGTTTCTTCTTTGTGCTGTTGAAATGTAGCACTTTCGTTACTTTACTTTTTAAAAGTTTTTTTTTTCTAGGAAAAAAATGCTATTTACTTAATATGATTAAGATTATACTGCTATTTATATATTATTTGATTTAAAATAAATAAAAACATAATTTATGTAGATTAAACAATATAACTATATATAAATGTAAATGAAAACAATTAATTTAATAATTATGAAAATTAATTTAAAAGATTAGATAAAATTTTATTATGCTGTGCAATGAATATTTATTAGAAGGTTTTTTTGATGGAAAAGTCTATAAATATGTTCAAGTATATTTTACGTATTTATTATTGCTTGCCAAGGCTGCGATAGATGACATTTTTAGGTGCGTTCGGAGTAATGTTAATAAGTAGCACCTATAGTCGTCGTTCTGTCTGTCCGTCCATCCATCTGTCCTTCTATCTGTCCATATTTCCGTCTGTCCGTATATAACAGAATAAAAAACTACCCAAACGAATCGTTTGAAATTTAACTGTTAATAATTTAACTGTTGAATATTTTTTTTGGAATATATCAAATTTTATGTAAATTGGATGGATAGTTTAATTACAGGGACTTTCAAAATTTTCCGTTATGCTGCGACTAATGGGAGAAAATGGTTCCAAAGTCACTTAATGCTGTTACACTCTTTCGAACATAATAAAATTGATGAAGTCTCAATCCGATGAAGATCAATCTATGAAGTATATACTAAAATATACATTCTGCATTGTATGTGGTACAAAGAATATATTTCTTATTAATTACAGGGCCTTTCAAAAGTGTTCCATTGCATAAAGTTATACAGGAAAACATTTTTTGGGGCCCGTTTTAATTATATTAAAATATTTTACTTTTTTCGAAATTAATATACATTGCTGAGGTTTAGTACAAATTGCTTTCTGTATAGCTGAAAACAGATAGTATTTACAGGGACGCACACAAGATTTCGGATATTATATTGTATCCGAAGTGCTATAGTTGGTGTAATAGTATAGTCCCATACTATTGCATCAAGATCTAAATATTTTTAAAACTTCATTTAAGCACTCATTTTCTACGCTTGACAAGCAATTTACGACTTGTTTAATTCTATTTTGCAAGACTTTTAGAAAATATTTTATGTCCTTTTTTTAATAACATTTCCAAAAGAAAAATATTACAAAATGTGCATTCTAAAATAGTGGTGCCAACAGAATATAAAAATAGTCACCTGTCTCAGCCATTTCCTTTGTTGGAATCTTCCTAGCTTAACATTTATTTTTTAATAATGAGTTTAATGCATACAGCAAAATAAAAATTCAAAATAATGTGTTATTAGATTTTCTGTCTTACCCAAGATACTGGTTGATTCATTTTGAATAAAGTGAGAAATATCGATCTGAAATATACGCTTCTCTCTTCCTCGAAAAAGATATTAAAAAAATTGTTTTACTCAGTATTTGCGACACGTTTCTTAAAATTTTTAACCACAGAATAAGAAAATGCTTCATTTTTCTCAGAAAGATTTCAATCTAGGAATTCCTCTTAATACTGCAAATAGAATGAACGTTTTAATATATTATTTATAAAACTTGTGCAATATATATAATATTGAATAAATTGTGCTATATCATACTTCACTCCATCATTGTTATTAACACAATTTACAATACAGTAGCAGCCTTCGAAATTCTCAAGGCCAGTGGACACGAGATGTGACGTCATCAGTAATAGATCAATATGTCACTAGTGTTGGAATTCACACAGGAAAATAGTGAATAGCACTTTTTTTTCATTTGCAGAAATCTGGCATCATATAAAACAATACTATTTAAACTTATTTGATTGAATTTGGAATGTCCCAATAAAAAATCAACAACAATGTGCATTCCGTAACTAACAACAAAGATAATAAAAGCATAGAAACTCACATTTAATGAAAATGATCCTAATTACATGAATAATTTCCCATCACAACGTTTTAACTATAATATGTATTTTTGACTTTTGGCTATAGCTTTGATTCAGATTTACCTGCTGAATTCTTCTAAGTACTTTCATTTTTATTTCCCACTTTTCTTGAGCGGCCTTCTAAAGTTTCTCATTGCTCGCGAATAGAATGCGCTAAAGCGTGTTCTATACCAGTCAAAAAATCAGAAATTATTCACGGATAGTGTCACGGAAGTGTCAGATTATTTTTTACGTGCTTCTTTAAATGAGTTGCAATTTTTGTCAATTTATGCTTTTTATGTCGTTAAATATGCAGTTAATTTTATTTCTATCTAACCGATGGCCAGGCCCTTAGCTTCTAGGTTGACCCAACTGCATGGGTTCGATGTCATTTATCGGGGTGGGCGACTGCCTAATCGCCACATAGCGGCAATAAACCAGGACTCATCGCCTCAAAATGTCATATTATCTGCATTTCCAATTGCTCGTTTGTACATACCTAGTTTTTGATAACTTACACAGTTACGTAATGTTATACCCTGTCATTTGACATTCGCACACTACTACTCAAGTTGATCTTGTAATTTAGAATCTTGATCAAATGACGAGAGCTTCAACTGGAAAGGCACCTCGAGAGGTATTATTCATAGGTAACTTGGACGACTTTGCATCCACGACAAATTTTACATACACCAGGCGTCATTAGCATACATGATGGAATTTTAGCCGTCAGGTAACCCGAGTCCTGCGACCACTAACTACGAGTTCGATGCTCTGCCAACTAAGCAATCGCTGCCCGATATACTTGGGCTTGCCTATATTTATTAAGCCTAATTATTTATGCATACTTGTCAAATGAAAATGGCAGTTTTGGTGAGGAGGGCGGGGGGGGGAGAAGCAAAAAATCAGGTGCCACAGATAAACAAGATGCACCCTGTATCAATATTGTGCCAAACTGCTAAGCAAACTTGACATTGCAAGAGGGATGAGATACCGCCTTTCTAACGTACCCTACCACGTAAAAACTGGCTCCATGGATTTTCACGTTGGAGCGGGTCTGGTAGCTCGTGCAGAAAGCGGATATATAAAGAAATTCGGCAGTCAAAGAAAAAATAATTAAAATTAAATAAAAAATAATATAAAAACGGCTAAAAATAAAATAAATTATAGTAAAAAAAGACATCACATTATTTAACAATACTTTTATTGATTAAGAACTATGAAACCTAAATGCACTAGAACTGAAAATACCTAAAAATCCTGATGGTGTATGGTATAAATATAAAAATGAATTAATTTAAATTGATAGTTTATTTGTTAACTAAAAATAAAATTGTGATAAGTGCTATTTCGTTAATCTATGGCGCGGTAGTTAACTTGAAATGTGACTAGAGTTTTTAATAGCATGAAGCTGTTAATTTGTAGCTCTACTTTCTTCGGAAATGGAAGCTAAAACATGTTGATGATAATAGAGAGTGATTTCACTTTAGCTTTATTTGAGACTGTTTAGAACTATAATTTATGTTCATAACAAAATATACAAACAATTAATCCTTTTTTTTCGCATTTATAAACCCATTTTTTAGATTTCTTCCAATTGAATGATAAAAAAATTAATAAATAAAATATATTTTTCTTACAATTCTTTAATAAAATCACACAGTGCACTTGACGCAGTGATATTCCAATCTTTTTCCTCATAACCAGACAGATTAAAGCAAGCCTTAGAAAGGTGATATTCACGATCATTCGAAATACATTGTAAAATTACCCATTACTAATTAGACATAATTACACACACTAACAATTAGAATATTGACTAAATATACTAAAAGTTATATTTTCATGAAACCGTCAAATTAGACCTAGAGATAATTCCAAGATTTTCCGGAACAGTCACACTTTCGCAAAACACACTAAATTTGGGGAAATTTTTTCCAAAATGCGAGTGACTTCCTTTAATGAGTGATATTGGATCAAATCTCACGAACCTCGATCTGGACAAATCTTTATTTTTCATTCTCTTACGCCTCTAAGTGGCTTTTTTATAATTTGAGGTTCCGTATTTTTATCTATTTACGAATTTTGAAGTATTTTTCAAGTTGGTATACAAAAGTTTATCACCATCCTTATAAATTTGTCATTCGTTCTACATTTATATTGTGTAGTTAAAAATTGATTTTTTTTTTTTAATTATTCTCCTTCAGGTGTACTTTATAGTCAAGTTTGTTTGGTATTTTAACTCCAAAAAAAAAACTTATATCAATGAAATACGAATTTCTAATAAGAAGTTACCAGAAATACCCTTTGAAAGAAATTATATGTTTCGTACCTTTAAAATAAACCAGTAAACCAAAGAATGGAACTGCAAGCTAGATAATTTTCTAATATATCAAAACTATCTCACTAAAGTTTTTACAAAGATTAAAAAACATTTTAAAACAATTTTGATGAAATACTTTTACTTTAAACACTTAGTTTCACATATGGAATTGAAAAGCAATATTCAACAAAAAAAATCGCAGAAAAATAATGTATGTAACTTTGGAATTCATGGATACTTTTGAAATTTGAGATTTCTTCAGTATTTGAAAGTCTCACTCAATATGTGAAAATATTTTTTTACGAAGAACATTTTATGAAAAAATTCAAACATTCTTGCGTATTATATATTTTAAAAAAACAATGAAATATTTTTATTGCGTTCTTTTAACATTTTCCCACGTACTTGGAAAATTCTTACACGATCGCCTTACCTAACAATAAAATGGTTTCCGTAAATATCATTGAAGTGCTACAAAATTTATGTAGGACCTCAAATGTAATTTAATACGATACTTTAACAAGGTTAACGATTAATATTTTCAAATTAAAAGTGCTATTATCAGTTCTTTATTAAAAAAAATTTTATCTTTAAACTTATTGGGAATTTCTGTAATGTTATAAAGTTCGCATATATAAATGAAATTTAATACATAGAAAAAAAGACCTCCTTTACAAAATACTTAACAATCTTGTAAACAGTAAAACCCCGATAATTCGGATTAATTGGGACTAGACCCAATCCGAATTATCAAAAATCCTGGTTATCCGGAGAATAAGAAAAAATGAAATAAAACATACTTACAGAAAATCACCTTTATATTAAACATACTGAATGTTTACAGACAATAAAAATGTTTATTTTGTAATTATAAAATCTGCTTCCCTACCAGTTTTGTATAACTTTTGTGGATACTTCTGTTACGCATCCATTTGAACATAGCTAGTTTGTTAGGTGTAGTATCCACCTGATGTTCAGAATATACCATTAATTGCTATAAATAATTTGTTGCTTAATAATGGCTTAGGACTTTTGGTTGATCATCATTGATAATGGTGTTTTCGTCTGAATCATCTTCATTTTCAACTTCTTCAGTTGCGCATAAAGTGATTATTTCCTCATCTGTAAATGAGGCGTAAATTTTAATATTTTTTGCTTCATTCAATTGACAATGTCGGTGATATTAACAACTCAGGAATTATCTTTTAACAAGCTCACAAAATCTTCAGGTGTAATTTACCTTTCATTCTCGCCTATCTCTCCTTCTGTTTCAAGCTTGCTTCTTATTGAAGAAATCACAATTTGTAGAACTTAAAATCATCCACGACTTTCGGAGCGTAGTCTCAGCAACTTTCTTACAGACTTTAAACGATGCATTTTTGTTGTTTTTTTAAAGATAACATTAAAGAGTTAAAATGAAAAAGATTAAGGTATTCTTCCAAAAATATTCCAGAAAATACTTTTTTATGCAGAATACGAAAATGAAATGAATTAAAGTTACCGAAATTTTGCCGATCGCTTCTCAAACTTTGAAAAAAAAAAAACCCTGACCAGACTGATCCGGATTATACGGAGATCCGGATTAACGGGGTCCGAATTTGCGGGGTTCTACTGTACTTTGAAATATTTTATTTTCCAACATTTTGTAGCAATAAAAACCAAAAAATGCTTGTTTACCCCCAGAAAAACAGTGAAAATCTATAAAATGCAAAATATCGTAAATTGGTAAGTTCTTTTTGTGAAATAATGGAATTTTTAGTATTATAGTACTGAGAAAGTTTTTCTCAATAAAACTTATATGACCCTCGCACCCACAAAAATTTAAATTTCATAGCTTTAGAAAATATATTTAGTTTGTTTTCACGAAAAAATATTTTCATATAAAGAAGGACAATGAAGACATTCTTGGAATAGAAAACATACCTCAAAAATTAGCAGATTAGAATTTAGCCATTGGTCTGTAACAATAAGAGATATTCCTGTATATTTAAAGTGTAGTAGGATAAAGAAAGACACCATACATTATACAGGGTGAGTCATAATTATCGAAACAATAAGCTATCCCTTTAAATATTGTTCATAGACTCATGCTTCCAACATCAAAAACACATTAAAAAGGATGCAAATTTTAGAATTTGGAACGATTTCAGTATGATGAATGTAAATTACTCAGTTATTCATTTATATCTGAAATAAAAGTAAGACAGATTTTCCAGTAGAATGTAGATCTGTTTTCTCTATGACAAACTAATAATTAGACTGGAAGTTTTTTTATATTATTTTCGTCTTCTTTCATAAGAACAAGGTATTTCAATAAAAAGTTTTCGAACTACGTTTTCTAATAGATTTATATCTTTTAGGAGTCAGAGATACTGAAAAATATATTTATACAAAATGTCTATCAGTCCGCACGTATGTCTGAGTGTACATTTTGTATCATTAAAAAGCATATAAAGTATAAAATTGCAATATATATATATATATATATATATATATGTTTTAGGCCAATTAGAGTTTCTACAGGTCGTCATCGAATTGGAAATGTTCCGTCAGAAGGGGGTGCTATACTAGCGAATCTTATTCAACTTTCAACATTGTATCATTGAAAAGTGTGTGAGGTTATGATTATAATTATACCAAATTTCTCCTGTATGTTTTGATTAAGATCAGCAGGCCCCACGTGAACTTGGAAACAATTCTGTGAAAGGGAGCACTGTGATAGCATTTTTTCTCCAGTTTTCACAGTTCAATTTCACATTTTCTGTGCTTTTTTGTAACTGATAACCACACATTTATCTATCTATCTATCTATACATACATACATATATATATATATATATATATATGTTTATATATAATTTACTTGGAATGAATAAATTTGTCTTCTAAATTGAGGATTTTTCTGACTTTTCTGACTCTGAAAGAGACTTTTTCTGTAAAATTCAAGAAAAATATATCCGTGAATTTCAGATTTTTTTTAACAGTGTAGAATAAAACCTCCACATTACAGATTTAATCTAAACGTTTATTTTTTTAAAAGTGGCAAAAAAAAAAAAAAAAAAAAAAAAAAAAAAAGGCTTTTAATCAAAACCAATTTAGCAGGTTTGGCTTTTTCAAAATACGCGCTAAAAAGTTTTTAAATTTATTTGTATACATGATTAAAAAAATTTAAAAAAAGACGATGCATTCAATACGAGGAAAATTTCACAAAGACAGTTATTTAATTATGTGTGACATTTAACGTATTGATAAAAGATCGTTAGAAAATCAGAACATTTTTTTAACTAGCAAAATTCATATATATTTCAACAAAAAATATTATTAAAACATTAAATCACATATCGATGTATTTTTAAGAATGTACAGAAAGGTATCTTATTCTACAAAAAGCCCCAGATTTTTTTTTTTTTTTTTTTTTTGCTTTTTTTACAGTAGAACTGTTTTGATCGTCCATAAAATGTAAATAAAATGAATAACAAAAATCTGTTTATTATATTGTATCATGAATAGCAATTTCGACTGTGTTGTACTCATTTTATATCCCCTATAAGTTCATTATCTTCATGACTTGTAATTGGCTGAGCAGTGGCTTTTTTATGAAACACTCTACTCATCTTCATCAACATCTTGTGCACGCACATATTCAGGACTTGCAAGGTGGGTGACAATATCGTACTTAGTTTAAAAATTCTTTTAGTCTTGAACATCTAATTTTATCTGCCTAAACCAGATCACTCAGGTCACCAAGTTGATCCTATCGATATTTTACGAATTTTACATCATTATGAGTTTTCTTCATAAACCATTCAATGAGCCTTAACAAGCATTGTTCTGTGTATTAGCATTTCTTCCAGTCCCGGTGTGCAATCTTATACTAATAAAATAACAAATCGCTCTGTCTATATATCTCCTGATGCACCTAAAGCTCAGAATTTTAATTTTTTGATTAGTTTCATAGATATTAATTTTGAAGCGAAACTCACTCTCTTCAAAAACTCATTTTTTTAATGTTCGGGGAAAGAAATCGTTTGCACATGCGCACAAACCTTTTTACGCACCTAAACGAAAAAAGAACCATTTATCGGCATTTATTTCTGATTTTGGATCATTTTGTTTAAATCCAAATCAACCAAACTGCCCAACGCAGTTAAACTTAAGAGACATATTTCGAAAGATCATATTTTTATGTCTCAAATGCAATAATCAATTCGAAAAAATGTTGCAGTTAACCCTTTAAAAACAAATATTCAAAAATGGTCGTTTTTTTCCAAAACTATTTTTCTCCCTTTTGTCAATGCCTCTCCAGGGCGTAATTTTTACGATATAAACAAACCAAAAGAAAGATATTAAAGTTGAAACTTTTTTCTAACCGATGGTGCAATTGGTTTTAACCCTCCAAGCGTCTTGCAAATGGGTAAAATTGTAATGTTGTTTTCTCTGCATTTTGTTTTAAATGCTAATAAAATATGATTCTTTCACTATTACATAAAAAAATCTTATTTAGGTACATAAATGAAATCCTTGAGAGTCTTAATCATTCTTCAATATTTTGAAAATTCATTAAATTTATAGAATTATAATATCTTAAACATTGCTTATGTTGCAGTGAAACCTGGAGCTTAGTGTACGGAATAGTACGGGACAAACGCTTAGAGGGTTAAAATATTTGGGTTTTAACCCTTTCAAATGCATAGGCAAAAGAAGGTCATTTTGCGACTCGCATAGGGGGTATTTTTTTCTATGCTAAAATTATCTCAACATACATATTTCAACTCATTCTTTTGAAATCTTCTCTATAAAACAAATTTATACTCCCTACAGAAAATTTTAAACGTTCGGACTGATAGAAATATTTTTAAAAAATAAAATGTGCGAAAAATTTGATGAAATCAATAAAAACAGATCGTTCTCATTGCGGTTTTGCCTTAGCAAAGCGCAAACCTATAGGTACCGACAAACAAAAAACATATTCTTAAAGTTTAAAAACATTCTTATAATCTATGGTGCAATCGGTTTTTAAAATATACGATTTAACCCTTTCAAATACCCCGGCAAAAGGAGGTCACTTTGCAACTCACGGATAGAATATTTTTTCTACGCTAAGAGTATCTAAGCGTACATATTCCAGCACAATCTTTTAAAAGCATCTCAATAGACCAAATTTACACCCTTTAAAAAAATTTTTAAACATACGGACGAGTAGAAATATTTTATACAAAAAAAATGAGAAAAATTTGACGAAATCAATAAAAACCAGAACGTTTCATTGCGGTTTTTGCCTTTGCATGGCGCAATTGTATACATCCTTAAAGACCGAAAATATTTTCTTAAAGCTAAAACACTTTTATAATCTATGGTGCAATTTGTTTAAATAAAATACGAGATTTAACCCGTTCAAAGACACCGCAACACGAATCATATCCCGGCTCATGGAGAATACATTTTTCCTACGCTAAAAGTAACTAAATGTCTTTATTTTTGCACAATCTTTTTAGAGGCCTTCAATAAACCAGATTTACATTACTTACAAAAATTCTGGAACCTTCGTATGGATAAAAATATTTTTTTTTACAAAGTAAAATATGTGAAATTTTTTATGAATTCAGTAAAAACCTGAGTGTTCCGTCGCAGTTTCGTAAATCTTTCGGTAAGCATAGTTTCCGAAAAATCAAATTACATAGAGAATAAAATACCAAACAGCATGTGCTTTAAATTCAATAAATTTTCGCGATTTTTCCATTTAAAAATATACATTTTGACGTAATGGACTTAAAGATATAAAACCATAGAAATTTGAGTTTAATTTAAGGGTCATTTAGAAAACAAATAACACATTTGAAAACTGAATAAATCACGGGCCCGGGCAACGCCGGGCAGGTCAGCTAGTAACTTAATAAACAGCATAGAAATTCGATGGAGCTAATGCATTACACATTTCTTATATAAACCTATTTTTTACATATATTAATGATTTATTTTTTAATATTAAACTGTGGACTTTGGCCAAAAAAACTTAATTCTATATTTGTAAAGCCATTATAAAAGTTGAATTATGTAAAATTTAACAAACAGAGTGCCCCAAATTTATTTTTACAAATTTGATCCTCCGAATAAATTAAATGAATATAAAAATAATCTGAATGTGAAAAATAACACTAGTAAGTCTTGATTACGTCCATTAATAACTATATCCTAATACTAATAATATATATTCTATATAAAAAATATAAGAATTTATATTATAAAAACATTTTGCTTCTAAGACGTTGCATAATAACAAAAACATTTAAAATATATTAAAACATTTTTATGTACATGTTTCAACTCATTATTAATAGAGTCATCCTCAGAATTTAAATAGAAAAATAAAAATTACAAATACAATGAACGTGAAAATCGGAATAAAGAGTTATTGAAAATAAATTAATTAAATGTATTACGCGCATTTTCAATAACTCTTTATCCCGATTTTCACGTTCATTGTATTTGTAATTTTTATTTTTCTATTTACATTCTGAGGATGACTCTATTAATAATGAGTTGAAACATGTAAATAAAAATTTTTTAATATATTTTTAATGTTTTTGTTATTATGCAACGTGTTAGAAGCAAAATGTTTTTATAATATAAATTCTTATATTTTTTATATAGAATATATTTTATTAGTATTATGATATAAAAATAATCTGTTTGTTGCCTAATAAAGAGTAAGTTTCAAGGTTTTATGTGATGCTTGAAGAGTTCTACATGACTCCTTTTCTGGGATAAACAAACAACTGGTCTTCATAAAAGTCCTGTACTACGCAGGTATTCAGGGACTGGATAGTTTGACGAGTCCACATTTTATTTGAAAATTCCTTTGGACTTATGTATATCACTTTGTCTCTCTGAATCAGACCACAGATTTGGCCTTATCTTGTGGTGTAGTGATTATCAGCTATGAATCTTAGTGGTTCGATCTGAAAGGAAAAACGCTCTTTTTCCCACAAATAAATATTCAAGAATAACTGTTATATGCTCACAAAACTAAACTTCGCTATCTTATTTCATTTATATTTTATGGAGGATGAAAGTTGTAAAAATAAATTTAGGATACTCTGAATATTATATATTCTAGAAATTATAAAGATCGAGAGAATTTGTTTTTCATAATATATGTTCAAATTTGCATAATGTATAACTGTTAATTATGTTTGACAATATGCTAGAGCACAGTTTTAAAAACATTGCACACATATTTATAAAATAGCAATTTTAATAAGCATATTATAAACGTATAATAAATAATATATTTTGAATGAAAAATAAATTTCATTGACATAATAATATGAAAATAAAAACTTCCTGCTACTTCCAGCGACAGAATCTTATAAAATATTTTAATCTAAAGCACAAAATATTACTTACATAACTGAAATTTCTTCATCTTCATATTTTTTTCTTAACCTTGCTTTTGGCTAATATCAAAACGGAAGTTTACCAGAGTTAAATGGTATTATGTAAATCAACCTCATTTATGTAAATTAAGCAAACAGGATGTCACAGCTTATCAAATCAATTAAGGTTTTCTGCTTTCGGGCTAAATATTAACTTCATAAACGTCGTTCTCACATGGAGAAATATTTTCAAAGCAGAAAAAATTTAAAAATTGTAAAATAATGCTCAAGATTAATTTTTTCAAAGAAAATATATTTTCTATCGGTAAAGCGTGATATGTACTTAATAAAGTGAAAATCCAAAGAAATAAAATACTCAAGCTGTAAAAAAAATAAAACGCGTTTTTAACAAAAAGTAATTTAACATAAAATATTTTTAACATTCAACATTTTTAACATAAAGTAACTCACTGAAAATAGCTTTTTTATTTATAAGTATGTACATCTTGCATAGTTAAAATTTTACAGTAATAACTAATGTTATTCTACACTGTTAGATTATAATACTTAAAATTGAATCAGACTTTTTAAAACATTTTCTGTGAGCATTTTAAAGAGAATTTACACGACAAGGTAAGGACAATATATTATCACAAAACTTAAATTTGCAAATGAAAAAAAAGTATTCTACAATCTTATAAAAATGTTTTTGTAATATAGACAAATCGGAAAATTTATGTAAAACCTGGCAAATGAGATGCGTTTGTACTATAGCTAGTTTATAAATATTCAGATCTTGGTGCAGTTGTTGTTGAACCCGTATTGAAAAAACCATGAATATAAAATGCATTACGATAATATCTGTATTGAATTCAGTGACACGGAAATAATATAACTAGTTCTTAAATAAGACATAATCAGCATGGTACGCAAGATTCATTACCTAATATGAGGTGTCATTGATAAAATTACGTATGATACACTATTAAAAATATCTCTAAAAACACAGAAAAAAACGATACTCTTTGTAAATTTACACTAGTTCTCAGATAAATACATAGTATCGAGTTTCTTAGTTATCATTTTACACAGCTTTTCCTTCTACGGTATCTAATTCCTTGTGGGGATTTCGTCTTTATTTAAAGACTTTTTTATCTTTATTAAAACTTGTGATTCAAAAAACACGTAAAATTATTTTGCAGCTTTATCAGAAATATTTATTATTATTATTATTATTATTTTAAGTTAGAATAATTTAGAAATAGAAAAATCCTTTCCTTCGTATTAGTGGGATTACTTATAGATTTTTTTCTCGCTGAATCTTAAAAGATATATTTTGAGCAAAACAGTAACAACTGCTAAAGTCAAGGCATTAGTGTATTCTTCACTCGTCAAGACGTCTCAAATTCAAACTCCAGGACTGTTAGAAACAAATTGTATAGGAAATAAATGATACAGCAATTTAAAATTACTCGAAAACTTCCAGACTCACTCAAGATTGAAAAATTTACTGACTTTGAAAAGAGAATTAAATTTTTATCATTAAAAATAAATTTACGGAGTCTTGTGTACATTTAACGATGTTAATTTACAGAGTATATTTTACAGTAGAGGTCAAAACTTTCCGGCCAGTTAGTTTCTTTGATTTATTTACCAGAAGGTTTCAGTGAAGAAAAAGCACAATTGTTTCAAAAGTTAGGAATATGTGAATGTCCTCTGACTACGTGATCATTTTGATTAAATACTGAAGAAACTTCATGGAAAGGAGCAGAATTCGAAATCCGTGTGTGCAAAAGTTTCAGGCCACTGAAACTTCCTTATTTTTTTCTATCGGCAAAGTGTTTTATGGTCGTGTTTGTGAATGAAACAAAGTAAATAGCATAGTTTATATACAAAAATGAAAAATTGAACAATTATTGTTCGTAAATAAATGAGTAGTTTGTCTCTAAAAGGCCAATCTTCTCGAGATATTGCGGCAAAGCTATCGATTGGTAAACCGACTATATACGCTATTTAAAAATTATATAAAGATGCCTTTTCTATCTTCCGGGAGGCCATGGAAAATTACTATTTTTGTGGTGGGAATTATAAGGAAAAAACAGTTGAGGACCCGCATAAAAATGCCGTTTCTATATTTCGCGATTTACGGAATGAAAATATTGTAGAAATAAGTCAGTCTACCATATCAAGAAGCTGATATGATGCAGGATCTTATGCAGTTAAAAAAACTTCAGAGATAAAAAAAAGTACCAACGTACCCGACTGGCGTTTTCAAGGAACACAAAGTCTGGTCAAGTAAAACTGGACAAATTTTCTATTTTTCCATCAATCGAATTTAAATCTTTTTTTGGGAGTGATGGCAGACGTTACATACGATGACCTGACAGCAAAAGATACGATTCCACATATGTTTTCCAACAATGAAGCACGGCGGAGGACATGTTATAATGTGGAAAATATTTTCTTCGAAAAGTGTTGGTCCGTTATTGGAAATCCGCAGCAAGATGAATGATGCATTATATAAGAATATCTTGAAAGAATATTTGCTTCCTTATTAGAGGAAAAATTGTGGCCGATTTGTTTTAACACGATAACGACTTAATGAATGTATGCAAGCTCGATAGACAATGACATTTGCACAAAAACATTCCGCCTTTGTATTGGCTATCTCAAATTTACTAGATTAGTCCAATAGAAAATCTATGGAAATAAGTTGGAAAACGTCTGTGGAACTATAAATATTCCGTTTCAGCTATTTCCAAAAAACGTATCATAGATCATCTTCAACCGTTGAATGTATCAATGTCACGTTGCTGTGCCGTAGTATTTATTACTAAAGGTATGGTCATAAAATACTAATTGCAAATGTTGTTGATCACTGTTATTTTCTGTTACAATATCATATTTTTCTAAACTTGCGAAGGTGGCCGGAAACTTTTGAGCACATGCACTTTTCTTTGCACTAAATTTTATCAATTACATTTATTGATATTTATATGTTATTTCATAAATAAGTCCTAACTATTATGTCAATAAAATGTATAAATATCACTTTGAGATTCCTCTTCATATGTGTAAATTTACAAATTAACTGAAAAAAATTGGCTGGCCGGAAACTTTTGACCACCACTGCACATTTACTGAATAATTTCCCGCTTATTCAACAGAGTCTCAGTTTTTCTAATCTCTGTAATTTTATATAAAATTTAAGATAATGGTTTACTCTTCGATTCACTGCAATTTCACCGAAAATTAAGTAACATTGTAGTATTGCCGTACAGAACGACGATAACTTTTATTAATATCTCTTTAAGTTTTGATTCAAATTTCATAAAATTTGAAATGACAAATTCAAAATTTGCAACACTGTAAAACAAATCCATTAAATTTACTGCAAAAACTACTGGCAGCACAGATGCTGGCAGTTTTTGCAGTAAAAATTGCAGTAAAATTAGATGTAATAAAAAATAACACCTAATTTTATGACAATTTAACGGTAAAAACTGCTGTCAGCAGTTTTTGCCGTGAATTTAACGGATTTGCTTTACAGTGAACTACTAAATATATATTAAATTTCTTACCTTTAGGTTAGATAGTTTTCGTGCTGTTATATGCGAACAGGTGAACATATAGACGGATGGATAATACGACGACTATATGTGTTACATATTTATACAATTACGAGCGCAAATAAAAATGTAATTTGTGTAATTCACAGTGTAAAAAAATTCCGTTAATTTTAAATCTAATTTTACAGCACTTTTTACGCTAAAAACTGCTGTAAAATTAATAGTTTTTTTTTATACAGTGCAGAATCCCTTTCATTAAATGGAAAGAATGCAATTTAGTAGTTTTATTAAGGACGAAAATAATACATCTTGTATATAATATGAAATACTTTCCAACAGTCCCAGAATATTTTAACCGAACTTCGTATTTTGGTATGTTGAGCGAAGAAAATACATAACATAATTTTAAATCCAATTTCAGCTACTACTGACCATAATCAATAAGGTAACCGGAATTTCTTGCGAAGTGCTGTGTATAATCTTTAGACATTACTTAGCCATCATACGCAATATAGGTTAAGTATTGTAATTGTTTTAAAAATTGAAAAAATGATGGTTTTATACTTTTAAAACGCTGGAGATTCTGAAAAAATATTTTTTATATTAAAAAACTGCCGTCTGTCTATGTATCTCTCTGTCTGTCTGTAAACTCTCCATATCCTGAAAAAAACGGGACAGAGACTTGAAACTTTGTGTGTATTTTGAATGTAATAATGATAAGAAGCCTATTGAATATCTTTAACGTCGAATACCCGGAAATTTTTTTTCGGATTCTCAAAAAATTCCTTTTGATAAAAGGTACATAAAAGTTAAATACATAAAAAATACGTGAATTGCTTATTTCAAGGAGTGAATATAAAAGAAAACACAAATATTGCATAAAAAAGGAAGTCAGTCGGATAATTAGTTACCTAGATTTTTTGTAATATCTTTTTCAACACTCTTAAATTTTTTATGATCCTGTATATCATTCAAATTTCAATCAAAAGATATATTTTAATTATAAATGAGCCTCTTAAGCCGACGCAGTTAACTGTTAGTTAATATGATTATAATTTTCGGAGTTATAAGGATGTTTCTTTTACGGAAGTCGGTGCAACTTGATTATCCCGTTAACCAAAAAGCTATCGCTAAATTATAAGAATCAATGCCAATAATGGTTTATCATAAATGTCACATTCACTAGATATTGAACTCGTTACACATGTCTGTTACGTCATCAAGTGATTTTTAATTCGACGTTTTATTTGTTTTTTTTAATCAATCTTTACTAGTTTATTTGTTCTTTCGTTATTAAAATTAAAAATTATGTCAATTTGTATAATTTACGAGTAGTTTGACGATTTGCATAATTTGTAGAAATTGGTCGATGCCATAATGAAGTAGTACCCGCAACTCAGTAATAGAGCATTAATATCCTTCTATATATATAAAAGAGAAACGATTTGGAAAAGACCCAAACGCTTTGGAAATGGGTTAATGAAAATCTGCGTATATACTTTGAAACCGCAGGAGGGTTTACCATCGGAAATAACCGGCTCTGTCGCCAAATGTCGCCAATTTTGTCACCAATATGGTGATATATTGCCAAATCTGGCGAAAAAAATTGTACTCTTAAAGTAAAGTCACCTTTGTGCTATTTCCGGTATTTCGACCCATAGACTCCTATTATAAACCAATAGGATCCCGTTTTGTTAAAAATATTTAAATATACGTTTAAATTTCATTTGCAATTTGAATGTATTTTATAAATAGCTTACACATGTTTTATTTTCATACTTTATATTATGGATATACATGATGGGTAAATATTACTTTGGCTCCCAAAGACTAGTTTATAGATACAACAGCGTGCTAAAATTGCATTCATCTGGAAAAAAAATAGTCTCTGTGGCATTACACTCATGAAGAAGCAGCGAAATGAATTGTTTATTATCTAATCCTAATAATAATTTGTTATTTAGAATTAAGGCCTGTTTAATGTTTATACTATGAAGCGTAGTGATAAAGCTATTGATTTATACTAACAGAAAATCTAATTAATTTTAGATAATTATTTATGAATAATATAATGATTTGAAGGTCATTTAAAACTGTTTTAATAGTTTTATGATTACTTGATGTCATTTAAATGAATATCATAACTATTTATAATAATTTATAATTAATTTAGCGTGTTTTATGATATTGGAATTAAAATAATTGCAGATGATTTTAACAGCATATTGTAATGATGTTTTGATTTTATTTATATCTATATAAATATGTATAATGTATTTTTTTATTTTTTGAAATATTTTAGTCTTGAATGTGTAAAAAGATAGAAAACATGTAAAATTTTGGCTCAGTAACAACAGAATATATAAATGTAATACCATGCGTATCTTGGATCAGTTTAATACAGATAATTTATGCTACGAATAAAACATAAGTTTAATGATTAGCTTCGGTTTTCAAAATTAGTGAGTCACTCAAGTTTCGATAAGCTTCAGACAATTTGGATTTTCCCAGTAAATTTGATCTACTGCATAATTTCACTTTTAAACATTTTTCTTCTAGCCGTAATGAGGGTGAACCTGAGACCTCTGGACATTAGAACACCTTAATGAAAGAAATTTGGAAACTGTTGAACTTGAGTGGGAAGTATCCTATTTATGATTCAGCGGAGAAAAATCTATTGGGCTTTTCGAAGTCCTTCAAATATATTCGTCAGAAAATTCAAAAACAGTTAATTTTAATTTCTTTCGGATTTATACATAATGCCTATTATTTATTAATCACTTTTAATTTTTTAACTGCTTTATTCCTTTATCTATCGCATTATGAATTCGTGAAAATTTTACATTCTAAAGCATATTACGCAAATTGTTTAAACTAAATTAAGAGATTTACATAATCATTTAATAAATATTTGAAGGATTTTAGAAGGATTGGAGGATTTAGAAGGATTATAAATTTTAATTTACAGGGATTTTGTGCAATTTTTATAACACCACTCAAATCTTTTATTTTTTATTATTTTTTTTAATATTTTGTAGAATTATAAAATGTATAAATATATTTCCGCATTAAAAAATCCCCATCCCCATCCCTCAGCGCCTAGAAAGCTGAAAGATACAAAAGCAAAAGAAATCATCCTTTTAAAAATTTTTTCTTTTTTAGTAACCAATAAAGCTTTTGGAACAAGATAAAGTAATGTATCTGCAACTCATTCTAAACAGTATTACAGCTAATTGACGTATTAAAAGAATTTTATAATAAGTTATTTAAAAGGTAGTTACAAGCACAGTCGGTAAATAAAGAGTTAAGTAATAAATGTCTTTTTAGTTTAAGTAGTGTTTTTTTAATGCAAAAATTTAAATTTTTTTTTTTTACATTAATAATTTTTTAGAGAATTTTTCGAAATTTTCGCACACTATATAATTTTTAATGGGGTAATATTTTTTAAAATATATTTTTACTAAGAAATAAGAGAAAAATAAGCAGAAAAAATGTATTCAAAAGTGATTTTTTACATTTTCATTTTAAGAGAGGAGCATTTTTTATAATACATTAAACAATCAAATGATAATACTAACAATAGTACTGCAATTACAATAATAGCTTTGAAATAATACAACGTAATTGTACTTTCTATATTACCAAGCTTCTGGCAGACGAAAAAAATAGCTATAAAGTGATTGTCAATAAAAATTCTGAGTAACTTCGAGAAATTGATTTATTCTTTTTCTACTTATTCTTTGTTAAAAAAGAATAAAAATTAAGCTGATTTTTTTTCTTTAATATTTCTAATAAAATTGCAAAAGAATTTTAAGCGAAACGTACATACTACACATTGCATTTTCAATAAGAAATCTAATCAATATGGAATATTCTATAGTAAACTTCAATAATGTGTAAAGATTTAGCAAAAATTTAGTTTACATTTAAAACGTTTTTTAAACCTCGTACAAGCTGATGATAAACATGTGAAACGAAATAAAAAGCACATTTAAACTGTATTAATAATGTTTAAAAGTGGTTTAACTAGCCTGAATATAGAAAATAAGTAAGTTATTAAATACCTTAAAATAAAAAGATAGCCATATTTAAAAAAAAAAATCATTCAAATCGTTTAATTAATATAGTTTTCTTGAGATGTAAAAAATAAACAAATTAAGTGAAATTGAATAATAATTTACTCGAATGGTTTTAAAGTTGTTTTGTAACGTGTGTGGGAGTGTACTGGTTAAATGCAGACATAATTCTAAGTATAAGATAAAAGCCACAGTTTATTTGAACCTCTAGGACTTGGGGAAAGTGGAGCGATAGTTCAATAATTCAATCACTAATCGCAATACTAAGAGAATAAACTTTAAACTACACTCACGACCTCGGCTAGGGCTCAGTTCGGGGCACTTCACACCAGCTTCTCGTTCAGACTTCGGCTAAACGCTAGATTAAATCTTTAATAAGACAGCCCGTGGCTGCAAACACTCTTTATTACTCAAAACACTCAACGTATTAAATCAATTTCTTTCCCACTGGCATTCTTTATTAGTAACTCCGCTCACGATAAACTAATTCGGCTCACACTGCTGGATATGTCACGTTAGAGCACAATCTATCTCACTGGAGGCTATCAATCTAACTCGCTTTATAGCACAATCTAATTCACCTGGTTTCACAGCACTGGCTGTCTTTCGCTGTCTTTCGCCACCTCACCACACCAGCTGTCCTTCGCCACCCTACACTCTAATCGATTCCACCTGGCTGGCTTTCGCCTCCTCACCACACACTAACTGGCTTCCGCCTTCTCACCACACATTCAGCACTCCAACTCAAAGCTTTTATACGTTGCAAACTGAAGACGGCGCTATAAATTTGCATATTACTCCTAACAGCGACTAACTGTAGAACCGAGGGCGACACACACGCTCTGGAAAGTTAAAGTTCAATAAAGGATAGATGTCACTTTTGTGCCACACATGTTAAAACATTGACGTCACGATCTCACTAAAATGTAGAGTGCCTTTATCAGAAAGGACACTCCCTCACAGTTTGCCTGAAAATTCTCGCATTTTCCTGTTAATGTTAAATCTATAAGCGAAGATTGTCGTTTTATTTATGGAAAATGTCACCGGAATTTAAAATTTTTAGGGGTTATTTGGTTATAGAAGTTCGATAAAAGGTTACTTTTTAGCTTTTCTTAAGAAATAGGAATGACGATTTTAGCTCATGGTTTTTTGCATGTCATTATTGTCATTTGAAAAGTATTTCAATTTTATTAACCATTTGGAAAATCGTTGTAGCTTGCGGTTTATAGATAACTGTGTTATATCCGAATTTTTGTGAAGCCCACGTTTTATTTGTTTTCTGATTAGTTCGTATTTAATCCATGGCTTACATAATATATGACACTTGTATTATGTAAGCCACTTTTTTTGGTTAACAAAAATACACATAATCTACTATTTTCTCTTTACTTTCAACAGAAATGGAATTCTTCTGTTGCCACAATGATAAAAAAGTACCTAAAATTATAATAACTTTAAAACAAATTGTTATACAGCTTTCAAACAAACGGCATTTAAAAGTTGATTTTTTTTTCCTATACTGTGTAAAATTAGAAAATGTTTGAACTTTAGATGTTTAGAAATTTGCGGTACCGAAAACTGTAGAACTGAAATTTCAATTAACCCGGGAGAACGCGCGCAGGGCCTAAAAGACCCGGAGTGCGAATGGTTTTTACAATTGTAACCACTAATTTTTTAAAAGTCATCTTCAACTTATTTTATCGCAAAATTTGTAAGAATTATCTCCGTCTTAATAAAATGACTGTTATAATTTGATTTCATCGGTGGCAAAGTTAAAACCACTCATACCCTGGGTAAACGCGCGTTCTCCCGGGTAAAAGTCTATTTAATGATTGGTCCACGAAATATCAATGTTTAGTCAATGGCGTACGTAATATAGGACTCTGTTATTACTTAAGCCACGTATAGATCATTATAAAAATGATACTTATTATTATAATTTCAACATAGAATTTATTTATAAGTCTAAAATATTAGTCTATGAAAATATATTTTTTCAAATGGTCATTGTAATTTGTCAAATTACATTATATTTATTTATTTATTTGACAAAAAATTGGCGACGTCGCCTGAGTTGTGTGGGTTGATTTTTTAGTTTGTACGCCGACACTTCCATTCGAGAAGAATCCGATGAATCACCAGAGTTGTCGGTGATCAACTGAGTAAGTATCAATTCATTAAGCAACCAGTTCGTTAAGTATTATGAAAGTAAATAATAAAATTGTTCCGAGCTTCAAATACTTTCGGGTGAAAAAGTTAAAAATCACTAAAATTGCAGAAAAAAAAAAAAGTTAATTTTTTTTTACTTTAACTTTTTTTATGTGTGCTTCTAAAAATTTTTAGTAAAAAACATATATAGTAGTTTAAAAATTTGATAGTAGTTAATAGTTTTAAAATTGTTTCAATACTTTATGTGTTCTGGTTCCTCCCAGTTAAAAATAATAATAAATAAATAAATAAGAAAAAAAATCATTTTGCATTTTTAACATTAAATAACAACGAAAGGACCTCGAGTTTGGCAATAGTTCGGAAATCTTTTTACAGTCATAATATACAGATAATAGGGAAGAGGAAATGCAAAAGAATCAATTTTGTCAACCAAAAAAAATGCAAATCTCTTTTTAACCGACTTCAAGGAGGAGGTTATGATTTCGACCTGTATGTATTTGTTGTTCACGCATAACTTTCGTAAATATGAACCGATTTTGATAATTCTTTTTTTGTTAGAAAATGTAAGACGCCCACATGGTCCCATTTAAATTTTATCAAATTCTTGCAATTAGAACTTTTTTAAAAACAAAAACATTAAAATTCCAATTTTTTGAAGCAGTCATCCAATTAAAAGCGTTCAATTTTCAGTTAATCGCAGGCTTTCATGTCGAGCACACAAGTCAGATATGTGTGTACAATAAATAAATAAAATTTCAGGCTATCACTCTTACACCGGTAGAAGACCTTTTCAACCACTTTCAAGGAGTAGGTTATGATTTCGATCTGTATGTATTTCTTGTTCACTCATAACTTCCTTAAAAATTTACCTATTTTGATAATTCTTTTTTTGTTTGAAAGTATAAGATGCCCTCCCCATTTTAATTTCCTTAATTTCTGATGATTAGAATATTTTTAACTAAAAAGTGTGGATTTGATAAAAAAAATATAATGTTTTGTCGCAAATAATCTTCCATTGTTGCAACCGTTTTCAAATCATAAGCATATTAAAACTATGCATTCATATGCGTTAGCGCCAAGTTGTCGCCAAGCTTGATTCTTTTTTGAAGTCGGTTACTATTTTTTTAAAAAAAGCATAATTATTAAAAATTTTGCGTACTATTGTTAAAGAGTGTCTCTTTCTTCACTAGTTGTCAAAATTAGTTCTAAAATACAGTGGAGCATCGTTTATACGACGCCGAAGGGACTACCGAAAAACGTCGTATAAACGATAACGACGTATAATCGATTTTCACTTCCAAAACTAGAATTAATTTCGTTTTCACTTAATTTTAATGTTTAACGTGATGATTTCCATGAACTTTTAAATTAAACAAACCAAAATAAACGAATAATCTTAAAAACGGTGGGAGGGGGGATTAGTAAGCAATTTAAATATGCGTACCTTTATTTATGTTTCGCCGAAAGGCTCCTTATTTGCAGTACATCATTTCTTTTCCATTTAAAGTTAAAGATAAAAAACTCCGCTTGGCCAACTAAAAGTCTCCAATACTGATAACAGTTAGAAGGATAGTCTATTTGCAATTTAAAACAGGTCGGGAAAGCTGACCATCCCCGAAACAAGAATGACCCCCTCCTAGTGTAATCTGTTACATATAAGCTGATTTTTTCAGACTAATCGAACACCAGCCCACATTTTTATAATGTGGAGTGCATTTAAACGCGCTCTTTGGTGTCATTCATAGCTATCAACTTCCGCTCGTTCGTAAAATACACAAGAAATATAAACAAAAATAAACCTATACAAAATCGAAAAATAGACGTATAAACGATTTTGGGCGTCGTGTAAAAGATATATTTTTACATTAAAATGAATAAGAATGAATCGGGACCACATTAAAACGTCGTATAAATGTAAACGTCGTATAAGTGATCGTCGTATAAACGATGCTTTACTGTATATACTAAATTTTCTTTGATGTTGTAAATCCTACTCCCAGCTCATCAGCTCTTAAAATATTAAATATTCAACTCAGCATATGTGTTAGAAATATTTTTCAAATTATTATAAATTAGAAACATTTTTTAAATATGACATTCTTTAGGAAGAGTACACATATAAAAAAAAGTTAAATCTTACTTCTGAAATATTTCCAAAATCTATACTTGATTTAATATTTATTGTTTTTAAAAGCAGTCAAAATCTGTGAGTATGAGTTTAACATTTCACATAAAATTTAGTGTATATTTCAGAAATTATTTTTTCAGGTAAAATTAAAACGAAATATTCTTCATGACACTTTACTGAAACAATAAGTTAAGATTATCAATTCCCTTGAGAGATATTTTAACATTTTAATGTTTTCCACGACCATAATTTTAATGTTAGCGACCTCAGTCAGAGTTGAGACTTTACTTAACGCTAATTGTCACTAAAATACATTCAAGTTTTCCCAATCTCTTCATAAAAATTTTGGGATATTGTTTTTGCTCTTTTGTAGAACAAACCTTAACTATGAAAAAATCCCCAAAATGGTTTGACCGTATTAACACATGCTAGAAATAAGAAACAACATAATTTAAATAGAAAAAAACTTTTACCAAATTTTTTATTCAGTTTTCGAAAACTTAAAGATTAATAAAATGTGATGAAAACATAAAGTGATTATTTTAAGAAAAATCTGCAACATTTATTTAAAGTGTACCTCTTGAATATATATGATAGATATTTTCTTGTGAATGTATATAATGGATTGAATTACATTGACTCTTATAATATGTTCCCTCATATATCCCTCATTCTGTGATAAAATATATTGATTTGCAGTTTATTTATGAACGACGAAACTGTAAGAAAATTTTACTTAAGGCCACACACTATGCATAGAAAAAGACCCGGATGATAATGTAAAGTCTATGGGAGAGTTCTTTTCAAATATATTGCTCAAATTTCAATATTTTTACAAGATTTTTTTGCACAAGATAGCTGAAGACGATCCAAAACCGGCCTAGTTTTTACTTTTTCGATTTTGCTTTTATACATTTTATATTACGATAGTTTCAATTTCAGAACCCGTTTAAACCGGTTTCGAAAGTTAAAGTGATTTTTTTTAAATCTGAAACCAAAGGTGAAAAAGTAAGAACTAGGCCGGTTGTGGATCGTCCTCATCTATCTTGTGCAAAAAAATCATATAAAAATATTAAAAGTTGGGCGAAATATTGAAAAGAACGCTTCCATAGACTTTACATTATCATCTGGGTCTTTTCCTGTGCATAGTGTGGAACCTTAATTATTGCTTAAACAAAGACACACTAATTTACCTGGTGTTTAAGAGGCCACTCGACTCGCCCCAATGAACCCTCGACCCCGGAAGAAAATGTTATGTCCATGGGGCGTTATTTTCAGATATCTTGCCGAAATTTTAATATTTTCACGTGATTTGTTTTTGATAGAATAACTGAAGATGATCTACAACCGGGTTAGTTTTTACTTTTTCGATTTTTGTTTTGGATTTTTTTTTAATTACTTTAACTTTTGGAACCGTTTGAAACCGGTTCTGAAATAGAAACTCTCATGATATTAAAAAAATAAAACCAAAAGTAAAAAAGTAAAAATTAGCCCGGTTGTAGATCGTTCTCAGCTATCCTATACAAAAATAATCACCGAAAAATGTTAAAATTTTAGCGAGATATTTGAAAATTACTCTCCCATAGACTTAGCATTATCCGGGTATTTTTCAGGATGTCGAGTGGTCCCTTAAACGGCCGTCCAGTGCAATGTTTTGATAGTCAAAGTCAGCCATACTCAATATTTTTTACTTGCGGGCCGCAAACATATGTTTGGGACGTTTGGCGTGCCGTAACACACTCATGTAGTAACTTAAAAAAAATGTAATTAATATAGTAAGGTAGTAAAAGTAGTACAAAAAAGCGAAATAATGAAGTTAATATACTTAGTTGAATTGTCGTTTGTCACGGAAGAAATGCTACTAATAAACATTCACTGTTAAAAATAAAAGTGACAAACCAGTTGCATTTGGCTCCCAGCGGTGAAAAGGTGTTACCTTTTGACACCCGCGGGCTTGAAAATGTGTTTGGGGTGCCGTTTGATCCCCCACCGGATGATTCTCGTTAATTAGGGTGCCGCGCGATGCATACCGTTGGAAGATTTTCACACCTTAGTCATTCGCGCATGTAATGTGACGTGTATTCTTCCCCTTCAATTCGCCGACACTGGTAGATCAAAACAGCATTTTCTCCCTACGAAGACTTTCACCGAACATCCGCGATCCTAATTTCGTTTAGAACTTCAGATGGCTAACTTTTGGCAAGCTCTTTATACACTGCTCAAAACAATTAAAGGATATTTGAAGTTTTATATAAAATAAAGATATAAACGAAATTTTTTTTGACGAAAATAGAAGAAGAGAGTCACAAATCCAAATTGTTCTGGTTTTCAAACTGTGGAGAATGCAAATTTTGAGTTCGACGTCAAAAACGTCGCTTCAGCGGCAGCGAATGAAATTTGACTTTCAACTGGATAAAAGAGACTGAAGACAAGGATGATCGGCATTCAGTGATTGCTTTGTTTCGATGAGTACGATGTCTCAGCGAAGTCATTTGACACATTCAGAAGCTTGGAGAATTTTTGGTAGGTTAGAAAAAGGCCAAACTCAAGCCGAAGTAGCGCAAGCCATTGGAGTGTCACAAAGTGTCATTTCCAGGATCTGGAACCGTTTTTTGGAGAGTGGATGTGCAGGCCGAAGACCAGGGCAAGGTCATAGACGGGCAACAACGCCCAATGAAGATCGGTATTTAGCGTTAACAGCTCGGAGACACCAAACCTGAACGCTACTTTTCTCCAACAACACCTTCGCTCGGCTACAGGTACCCCGATTTCAACTCAGATTGTCCGAAACCGGCTCCATGCTGTAGGTCTGTATGCTCGCCGACCGATGGTATGTGTTAGATTAACATCAAGGCATCGTCGCGACCGCAGGGAGTGCGCAACCGAGCATGTCAACTGGAGGAGAAATGAATGGAGCAGTATTCTGTTTTCTGACGAGTTCTGTTTTTCTGCGCATCCGGATAATAGGAGTATTTTCATTTGGAGGAACCGTGGAGGTAGGAATAATCCTGTATTCGTGCACAAAAGTATCAGATTTGGCGGTAGAGGAGTGTTGGTGTATGGTTGCATCTCCATTGACGGGCGCACTGACCTCTACATCATTCGAGATGGAGCTCTGACTGGTCCCCGATATAGGGATGAGATCCTCAGACCTATTGTAGTCCCTTACGCTGCAGCAATCGGAGATAAATTCATTTTAATGGACGATAACTGCAGGCCACATCGTGCAAACCTGGTGGAGGATTTCCTTTTCGAGAAAGGAATCGTTCGAATGGAATGGTCAGCGTGTTCTCCAGACATGAATCCAATCGAGCACGTTTGGGACGCTCTAGGAAGACGAGTTTCTGGCCGCCAACAACCCCCACAAACTCTCCAAGAACTGGAAAGAGCTCTTCTGGAAGAGTGGGACAGAATACCCCCAACTCGTCATTAATAGCCTCATTGAGTCCATGCCTCAAAGGTGTTCAACGTTGCTGGCCGCCCGCGGAAACCATACCCCCTACTGAAAATGATTTTCTTTGAAGAAAACACCTTTTCTTATTCTTTTTTTCTCATATGCACAAATTGTGTTTTTTCCTTTTATACGCAAATGCGCAAAAAATTGCATTTTTTCTGCCAAACATGTGTAATTTATTCTCATATAACCTACTATGTCTGTCGACCATGTATCAATCAGCTAAAAAGTTTCCCTTATACAAAATCCATCTAAAACTGCAATATCCTTTAATTGTTTTGAGCAGTGTATAAAGCAACCTTTGAATTTCAGGACATTTGAACATTTTAGATAGACTTTGATAGAGAACTCTATGGCCGAACGGTTAGAACGTTGAAGATGCGATAGGACGTTGTGGGTTCGAATCCTTCACGGGAAAAAAGTCAGTTTATAATTTATTTTTATTATTCGGCACTCTGGATTAGTGCTGCTATCTTTTCTCCTTAATTAAAGATGCCATTCTGGCTTCCCTAAGGGTGTCACCAGTGAGACAAGCATTTCTCCCGTAAAAGGTGCAATGTGTCACCTGTAGTTTTAACAGTGTTTAAATCATCAATTCCAAAGTTTGAGGTGATTTTTACTGAAAATGATGTAGAAATTAGCTCCGGAAAATGACTATACTAGTCAACACAATAATAACTAGTCAACACTATAATAGCTAGTCAACACTATAATAACTAGTTAACACTATAATAACTAGTCAACACTATGATAACTTTTTCTGCCATTTTGTCCGCATTAATTTGAATAAGAATTTTAAGCGATACGATAAGCACATATAAAATGTGATAATATAACCGTGCAGCATTTCCAAGCTCTAAAGAAAAAAAAATCAGATTTTTCATTAATAAGTCACTGTTTTATCAATGTAAAAAGTTTTTAATGCATAATTAAATCGTATAAATTTAATTTGGAATAGTGTTTCATTAATGTACAAGAATTCAATAAATATGCTCTACTATAGCACAAATAGAACTACATTCAATTGAACTGTTGACTATGGAAATGCATTTAAAATGTTAAGCATAATTTTAATATAAGAAGTTATAAACGACAAAACATATTTTGTATTTCCATGAAAATTTACGAAAGACCAGCGAAGTTCTTAAGAACATTTTATGAACACCTGAATTAACATTATGAATTTCATTTAAATTAGGTTAATATTTAGTAGCCTCGGGCCACATTTTGAGTACGGCTTGTCTGAGTCGACAAAATTATATCGTTGAAATTTAATCGTATTTTGTTTATTTTTAGAATGAATCCCTATTAATATATTGAAAAATATTTGGTTCATTGAACAATAATGCATTAAAATAAAAATATAATGCATTACAAAGGAAAAAGACTAAAAGAATATAACTGAGTATTTCGATGTAAAGTACAGGTTACAAATAAAAAAAAGAAAATTTCGGTTGAATCAGAAATAATAACGATATTAAAAGATAAACCCACCACGTTTCCCCTAAAAATATATTTTGATACCATGTGCCGGATTTTATTCCCCTCTAAAATGATAACGTTATATATGCGCAGCACTTAAATACTTCTAATAATATGCTTGTGCAATGCAATGTCCAGTAGCAGTGTAAGAATTATAAACGTCAAATTGCTAAAAACTGAATAATTTAATTTGAATTATTGATGTAAGTGCTATACTACCTCCTTTGCAACTCCTACTTTTAATGATATGTTTATGTAATGCAATGCCCAGCAGCATTATAAAAACGATAAACGTCAAATTGTTAAAAACATACTAATTAAATTTGAATCAATGACATAAATATTGCAGGACCACTTTTGCTAATCCTATGATGTTTTCGGACCTCATTTCGAAGAATGCTGAGTAAAATTCCAAATGTAAACTTTGAAGAAGGGTTTTGTTTTAGCTACTACTATAAAAAAGAAAAGATTTTTACTACGCTGACTTTAGTTTTCTCAAATACCAAATGAACTTTCAATATGCACTAATTTTATTGTCATTACCAAATTCATCATAAACTGTTTAGGGTAAGATTAAAGAAAAGTTATGCAAAATAACAATATTTGAGATATTTTATGTTTTATATCTTTTTTTACTTTTTTTTCCACGATAATTTTATTTATTGCTTATTAATTGATTTCTATAATAACAATGATTTTATAGTAATATAGTATTTTTCATCTATTTTCGTTTTCAGCTTATGGTACGAATCATTTTTTTCACTTTTTAGTTTGGTATACTTAAAGAGCGTGTTTTTTAGTTTTTTAAAACTATATTTTTTTTTTCACTTTTTTGTGTGATTACTTTAAAAGCGTGGTTTTTAGTTTTTTTTAAACTATACTTATATTTAATACAAAAACCAAATTAATTGGTTGGATAGTTTCAGAGTAATTGGTGAACATTCATAGAAAAAAAATGCATACGCGTCGAATTGATAACTTCTTCTTCCTTTTCTGAAGCCGGTACGGAAATTTTTTTTAAATTTTACATAGATGTAAACAATGTCAGGAGTGGGGTTCGAACCCACAATCTCTTTCGAAAAACAGAGCTTCAATCCGGCGCCTTAGACCGCTCGGCCATGCTGTCTACACTCCATTCAGTGAATGTATTCAACACTTTTAATTAGCGAAAAATCACTAATTTTATTAGTTTTTGCCTAATTACTAAAAAAGTACTGAACCAATTTCGATGAAACTGAAGTGGTACCAATTCGAGAACATCGTCTTTTATTTAACACCAAAACCAAGTTAATCGGTTGCATAGTTTCGGAGTAATCGGTGAACATACATAAAATAAGGAGAGTTACAAACTCACAAACCCACAAACTCACAAACATACAGGTGAAGCTAATAAAATCGAGGTAAAAATCACACTAGTTGTAGTTTTACGAACTTAATGAAAAATATCAAATTTGGTTGACGATCACTAATCTTTGACTTAATTTGTACCACTCAGTTGGCCCATTTCACTAAAATACTACTTTGCCAACGACATTTTTTCTGTTTTAGAAACAATTCAGCTGAATAAACTGTGGTCAAAAGGGCTCTCACAAGCAATGCATGCAAAATTACGCTTTTTATTCTTTTCAACAATATCTTACTAATTTGGTAAGAATTCACACGAGCTTTAATTTGTTATTACTAAGAGTGTAATCTCTAGTAATAGAGCATTGCATTGGAAGAAAAATTTCTGTAACAGAATCCAAACTGGACATTTTTTAGTCAGATAGAAAATAATGGCCCGGTATGTCGGGCCAGCCTTTAAATAAATCTTTAACATCGGCTTTCTAAAACAGTCTTAAATTGAAACAGAGTAGCGGAAGCTTAAGGCAAAAAATGGCAGAATGACAGTGTGTAATAACAGACAGAAACGTAATTAAGTTTTACAATAAACTAACGTTTATTAATAACAAAGAACACAGTTAAAAGAAAAACAATAATTAAATAAATTTAAATAGCACATAACAAAAAAAAAAACAACTCACTATCTTTACATTTCTTCTTCTAGTTTACAAATTAATAAGAACACCGGCTTTGGCAAAATACAACAGGTAGCTTTAAATTTATTTACATGTAGTTTCATCATAATACTTTCATAAACATCCAGTCTTAAAAAGAACAATACTTTCCAATCACTTTTAGAAAAGCTATTTCTAATTTATATTCACCCTGCATAAAAGCAGGTGTTTCATGAAGCGATATGTCAAACCACAGTGACATACTCAAAAGAACAACTAACTGCTAACCCAGTTTTCGAAAAAGAACTGCTGATATCTCTCTCCAATCAGAATCATCTGGTTCCATAAATTTGCATACTATGTTGTCTTCTTCCCTCATGATTAGCAGACGATCTTTGAAAAAAAGAGAAAAGCTACAGACCTTTGCCGGGATGACGTCACTTAGGAATGAAATGATGCAATAGAAACAGTATGACGTAATACTGTACTTTGATCGTTCAGAGGAGAAAGGAAACGGAGTTTAGATAAGCACTTAGATTGAATGAATCAGATGGGTAGATTGGAAAAGAGATAAACAATATTTTGTTTTGATTTGATGTTGGGAAGGAAAGTTTAAATTAAAGAAATGAATAATAACAGAATAAATGAATAGTGTATAAGTGTCAAGGAAGGTTTATTTATGCTGACAGAAAACTTACAAATTGAGTAAAAACTAACTAAATTCTTCCAGCAATCCAATTATGTTTAAATCACGTTATACAGATTTTTTAAAAAAATCCTATATTAAGTGATTTTCTATGTGTACCATATTTAAATTGATTTATTTGTTTTAAATAGATGTAGTTACATCCTATTATATCCTTTGTCAGAAATAGATGCAATACTGTAATCAGAATATGAAGTTTTTTCATTTTTGACATTTTCGCGTTGGCGTCGTTAACAATTTGATTTATGTAATAATTAAGTTTCTTAATTACATATCTCTAATTATCATTTAAAATCCTAGATATTTCAACATTTGAGTACAATGATTATTATATTTTTTAGCATGATTTACTTCACGAGTCTAACTAGGAGCTTCTGTTATTGGTTTAGACAAAATTAAAACTATTATTAACTCAAAATTAGTAAAAATGAAAATATTTGATTACTAGAAATGACAAAGCAAACTGAGTTACTGAAAAATTAAATTAACTAGTCCATTATTAGTTTAACATTTACTGCTAGTTAAATTTTCTGTTAGGAAGTTTTCATCCGAGTAGAAGAAATTATGCAAATCTCTGAATATTTAATTTTGTTCTGATCGTGTTTGTTATATATGAAATTATGTATACCAGAAAAATCCGTTATTCAAAAAAGAAAGCAAAACTATGAGGTACTGTATCCATATATCCATTGATTAGTGTCAATATAGAATACACAATGTGGCACGTACTAGTATATTTGAATTGCTATATTATCCCTCGTTTATTTTGTTTTATTTAGGGAACAATGGATTTTGATTTTATTCTATCAATGATCACTTTCGTAATTTTCAAGCTATGATTTTGAGACTTTTACAAAAGTTGCTCTATGCATTTAACAAACACTGAATTATAATGTACAGTTTAAACGCTTTTGCTACATTAGTTTTGACAGGGTTTTTCAAAAGATATTCATTTTTTCTCAATTTGTTGACGTTCCACTGTTCAGTTTCGGGAAAAAATCGCCTCGGAAATATATGTCTTGTACTATTAAACTTACATATATGCAGTTTCTGGAAAATTCCTCATGTATTTTTTTAGATGTTTAAAAAATGTCTAAAATCGCAAGAGGTCGTTCACCTTTACCCATATAGTGTACACTATGGAGCCCTTAATGACCGGATACTTTTAATTTTAAATATTTTGTCGAATTCTTATAACTATATTTGACAAATTCTTCTAGAACTTCAAGATTATAAAGATTATATGTGATATCATGCATATCAAAGTTCATTTATAAGGAGAACAATGTGGGGATCGATAAAAAATAAAAGAAAATGACAATATTTGGGATTACCCTGTACATTAAAAAACACGAAAAGATCCACCGGTACAGAACACAAAAATGTGGATACTTTACAACATGTACACTGATTTTTGTATAAATTGCATGTATATTGATAAAAATGTTGTGATTTTTTTTTTTTAAGTTTAAAATATTTTGACGCATTTTTTAGTTATATAATGCAAGGTTTTCAACTAAATTTATCGCCAATTTAATTAAAATTGTCAAAATGTAGTAGAAACAATACAGTATAATCGGGATATAATTATATTAAATATTTTGTGAAATATGAGTATTTGTATAAAATGATTCTAAGCTGCGCATACGCGAAGGATAACAACGATTTTTTTGCGTAATTTAATAGTCTAGTCTATTAGTCTATGAAGTAACTCACAAAAAAATCTAGTCAAATATCGTAAAAATTCAGAAAGATATCGGCGAAAGGATTGAGCTGATTTTTAGTTTTCTTTAAAAACAGCTTAATGATGAGGTATTTTCCCCAAATTGTCAATTTCAAAATAATTTTTTTCATATTGTTATTGGTTCTTTAATTATTCTTTGAAAACTACGAAAAGTTTAATGAACTTATTCAATAATAAAAAAGAAGTTTAAAAAACGAATCCTTTTTTCCAAATCTTCTCATTGATATTCGTTAAATACTAACTTTTTAGTAAAACTCAGATAATAATAAAAATAAATGGTCAAATGCGACAAGTACTTGCGCTCAGAGGGTTCCATGCAATAAACATATGAGGAATTAACAACTTGAGGGCGAGCGACATGTATATGTGCCACTTAAAATTCTCAGAATCTTTCATTATTTCCACCAGTTATATTTTATTGCGAAGTTTACCTTATTTAATTACAGTATTTTCGGAATACTACACCGAAACAAGACAACAAAACACCACAACGAAGATAAGAAAAGAAAAAAGAAAAACGAGAAAATATTTTTTTTTCTAAATTTTTCAAATGAACTTTTAATTTTCATAAATATAAGTGCAAGTCTAATACAAATATATCTATGTGTTGTAAAGAGCCATTACAGTAATTTTCTACAACGACAGAGCCTGTTTGAATGCCTATAAGGGACTGCTCAGATAAAGAACCTTATCTGTAGACCATGATGTCCCTCCTGTTCAGCTTTATTAAGGTCATAAAAAATACATTTTCCGCTAGAAATAAAATATTAACAAAGTAAATTCAGGCTGCTGGGGCAGATACTGCTTCCTCGCGCCAGAGAAAGATGAAATGTTCTTGATTGTTGAGATGACTCTACTTCGTTTGCCCCCTCTCGTCAGGCAGCCGGTTTGATGGAAAACGTAGAATGATGTAAAGAACTATCTATCTCCTGCTGCTAGACAGAGAGACAGACAGCTAAGAAGTCGGCAGAGCCATATTGAGTCATCTCTTATACCTACAGATCATTTTAACACATTTTTAATACAAGAAAATCCTAATCGTAGTTTTCTGTTAAATGTTTTCTTGGCCCCCGTATTCTCTTCCTGGTTTTTCTAATTAACAAGTATGAACTAAAACAAGTTCATTACATCCTGAAATTCAAGAATATTTCTCAAAGTGCTTCTGGATATTCTTTCTATATCCTGCAAAATCGAAAGTATCTAAATACTTTTGAACTGAAGTTGTATGTTAATCAGATTCTTTTTTAAAGGTGCTGTTAAGACCATGTATAATATGTTAACTTGTCTGCAACGCTACTTTAATAAATCAATTAACATGATGCTTATGTTTTTAAGTACTACTATTTCAAATAGTATTCTTTTCCGTATTTAATTACGTAATTTACAATAAATTTATTTTGTTAAATATGGTAATGATTATTTTAGGACATTTTAAAATTTAGTTTTACGAGTTTAATTATTTTTCAAAATAAAACTTTTCAAAAAAAATCCAAAATATTAAAAAATCTTGTAAAATAGTTATTTTATAAATAGTAAAACAGTATTTTGAAAGAAAAGTAGAATATCTAATTTTTTATTATGAAGAATGTATATAATTTTCATCAAAGTCATTTCCAGTATACCCCTTAAACTTTTCCTAGTAAAATAAAATGTTACTTCTCAAAACATCAGCTTTTAGCACTTTCCAACAAAGTTGAAAAGTGCTTATGCATTCGGTTTGTCTGACTGATTGTCCGTTTGTTCGTCTGTCCACGTACTAATTCCGGTCACTATACTCTGATATTCATGCATTTGATAAGACTTATTTAGAGTCACCAAAGCATGTTTGGTATTGAGTGTGAAGTATGTGCGATTAATGGTTCATTTACAGAGACAGTCAAAAGAATTCCATTACATTATTATATACGGAGAAAAATCCTTTAGGGAGTAATTTAATTGCATTACAATATTTCAAATGAATTGAAACTGATATAAATCACTGAATTTCACTACAATCACGTTAAAACAGAGCATTTATAGCATTTTTAAATTAATTTACTGGGACACGCAAACGAAATCTGTTACAGTACTGTCTTCGCGTAGTAATTGCGGGCGGGCACGTTTTAAAATCCAATATGCGTTTTTTAATTTAATTAGTTTTTTGCCTATTACTCTTTATATATAAAATTTACACATTATACAGGGCTGCACAATGGTTTCGCATATCATTCTTATTATTAGAAAAAATTGCTGAAGGAATAATTGCTAATGGAATTAAATTTCAGAATGAATTTTGTTAATAGATACAAATTTCTATATCATATGTAATGCACGGCTGAACAGTGGGGCAAAAAGCCTTCAAAACTGGCAAAAAATCGAAAAAATGAAATTTTATTTTGAATTACCGACATACGCCACTTTAATAAAGCAGATGTCAGTACACATCTTCCTAGTATTAAAATTTGCGCAAAGTTATTTTGATCGTCACTAGAGAAAGAAGTTAAACTGCATATTGTGCTTTGATAATAGGTGAAAAAAAAATCAATAATTTTGTTTCAACATTCGCTTGTCAATTTCGCTATAATAATTAAAAAATAATGTTTTTTGACTATGGAACCTTTAACTACAAGTATGTAACAATAATTCATTAACTTTCAATTTGTTTTAATACGATTTTTATAGATATACAGACGCTTAGAATATATAGTGGTGAAATTTATAAAAAAAAAAATAACACTGTCTACAAACATTGTAGGTTTTAGTTATGAGTTAAGGCGAGTTAAGTGTTAATTATAATTTTTTCTACTAAGTATGAGTTTTAAAACGACAAATATGCCAGAAAATCTTGCTCCTTTTTTCCACTTTTTTAATTGTATGGTCATTTTTATAGCTAATCATCCTTAAATTTTTGTTAGTGTACGGGTGTGCCAAACATGATTATAAATATTTTCTTTGTTAAATACGAATTTTAATGCACTGTTTATCACAAAACAATGTATTTAAATGAAACTGACTATCATGGAACGTTTTAACAAAAAACGTTTGAAAAGTAATGTGATTTTATGGTATAAGAGCTCCATAATCGGAGAAACTACGAATAGGTAGTTTAAATGAACAGAAGATTAAATGTTTTAAAGTTTAATATAAATTCCGATGAGCAAAAGCCTGGCGAAACAAGGGAAATGCTTTAGAATTAACAAAGAGTGGCTTGGCAAATCGCTTTCATTTCCTCGATTTGAAAAACAAACAGAAGCGTCAATGAAAAGCAAACGTGCCCATCTTCATATTCCGTCTAAATTTGTTCTGAACGATCAAAAATATCGAGAGTAAAACGGTTATACAATTCTAGTTCTACATATTCGTTAGTGTACGTGACATGTATGAGTTTAAGATTTGAAAAACAGGAAAACAAAAAGTGTGTGTTAGGACTAAAACAACAGAAACAGTTTTTCTTCTGCTGTCTTTATAGTAATACGTACATTTTGCCTGAGAAAGGTTGATCCAATCCTTCAAAACGAGTCGATAATATTCATTATAAGGTTTGCTTGAGAATAATTAAAACTACTAATTATGTTTATATTTTTTAATGCGATATTATGGATGATTTATAAATATCTAATTAGTATAAAACTATCTTAAATTCTTGTTTTTAACTCATTTTTCTACAGAAAATATTGAAAAAGGTTTGTAAATTAATTAATAAATTACTATTTAGCTTATGTAAAAGTTTAAAATTTTACTACTTTTCTTCTACAAAAGAATCCGTGATGTGCTTTTTTTGTTCAAAGTAAATTTTATTTTTTGCCAACTTTGGAGGCTTCCTGCCCCCACTGTGGGCTGTAAAAAAAAATTGGGATATTTTTTTGATTGCAGATGAGAAGAGCTAAAATTCGATTTTGAAATGTATTATACATTTCCATATGGTGGAATGAGGTGTTATATTTTATTTTATTATATACACTGTAAAAAAAATTCAAGAGGTTACTAAAAATTTCTTAGTAAATTTGTATTCCACAGAATTTTTTAGTAAACATTACAAACTTTTTTTTGCAAGTGAAACAAGCATTTCTTTTGTAAACTGAACAAAAGAATTTTTTACATAACTAACTTAAAAATTTTTAGTATGAGCCACCAAGCAAATTTTAGTAATAGCTCCAAAATTACTTTTAATAACCATTACGTGTGCCCGAAGGGCAGGAGCTTCCTGCGAGCTGCATCCAGACTTCTGAAGCGGAAGATTTTCGGCAAAACCGCAATAGATGGCAGCACCAAACATTCCTACCTGATCTGACAGGATTTTCATAATCCCTTTATTAACGAGACACTACATACATTCGGGGCGTATTTGGCGGTGGCAAGTTTCGAACCCGGGACCTTTTAGCCTGGTGTCCGTTACTATAACCACTATGCTATCAAGGCCATACCAATTAAGCTTTAGTAAGAGCTATTAAAAATATAAAACTATTAACTCTATTCGTTGCTAACTTTTTTCTAGTAATTCCTACAGATTTTTTTGTAACCGACTAAGATTACTAAAAATTTTTTAGTAATTACAAGGATCACTAAAGTTTTTTTAGTAGATCGACCCTTTTTTTTACAGTGTACGATGCTGTTTTGTTATTTTATTCTGAGTGTGTTGGAAAGTGTTTCATAATCTATGCTTGACGCATGATTTTTTCTTTATTGTTTTTTAATGACTTTTAGTCTAAAGAGAAAAAACAGTATTAAGTATATAAACCGAAGTCATTGATATATATTTCATCTGAAATTAACAACATATCGATATAATTTTGCTAAGATGTTTAATGGAAGCGTTATCTTAATCTTCGCTCGTTTAAGTCAGAAACAATGTTCAGCGTAATTGTGACAGATCGTCTAACATCTTGTGTCATAAACAGGAAGTACTTGTTTTCCGCTAATAAATAACCTCGTTCCTGTTAATGCTATTTCAGTTTTTTTTCTTCTTAATTTTGTATGTGTGCATATCCTATTATATTTCAATATATCTTTTTCTTTTCTTGTCAAAAAACATATCACCCGAAAAATAAAGTAGCTATCTATTCAATTGATTTGATCAGCTTTATTATATTATATTTCATTCTTTATAATCCACACATAGAATAATTTGAAGTTCATGTAACTATTAATTTATTTTTTTTTCCGAATTTCAATATATATTTATTTCCTACTTAAAAAAATGGAAAAAAAAGAAAAGAAAGAAAAAGAAAAATCATTCGCCAAACAAGGATTATAAAATACTTTGCAATAATTCTGTAGTTTATCACTCTGATAGAGAAAGGCACTTCCGATCAAGAAAAGAATACTAATTAAGTACAGCTTTTACATAATTAATTTATTTTGCATGTGAGAGCATACATATTAAAATTCGTAAATTATTTTTTTATATGGTCTTAGAGTCTTATGAGCTACATAAAAAAAAACAATTCTCCATGCTCTGTTCAGTATATCAGTGAATATTCCCTATTTAACATCTAATTCTCATCGAATTACAATGATTTAAAATTTATGAAGTTTTGGAATTATCACCCACTAAAAACGTACAGATGATTTTTTTATGCCGGCAAGCTCCGAAATTTGTTAATCTTTAAAGCATCATAACTCAATGAGCTTTGTTCGTAATACAATATAGGAGAGACCGGGGCACGTTGGCCATTGGGGTAGGTTGACCAATTTGATTTAATTTCCAAACCAGTTACCAGGTGTCCCCACAAGTCCAGAAATATGTTAAAAAACCTATTCCCCTACCCTTCCAAGAGTTTCTGTATTCTTAACAAAAGCAAACTAAGAACAACGATGATTTTTCACTTTCGTCGATCTCGAAGTAAATTTTCGTTAGTGTGCAGAAAGCTTTAATGCTCTCAAGAGATACTTCACAAGAACAAAGATGAGTGATATTTTAAAAGCTCAATTTATAACGATTCTTTTGACGTAATAATAAATATTAAATGTTGTTAAGATATGTATAGAATAGCAAAAGTATTTGAAACATGGCGAAGGGGTAAGTTGGCCCACTTACGTTGGGACACGTTGGCCATTCAAAAAATATGTTAATTCAGCCTGTGGTTGTTGGGTGACAACTAATAGACGCCCTATATTCCGGGAATTGTGAAAACTTCCCTTTCCAATACAATAAATCCAGTTAACATAACATCAGGTTTTCAAAAAACTGGAATATGCCCTTTCAGTAGGAATGTTTTTACTAACTCTGATTTCATGCCTTCGTATGTCAGTGATAGACCAGAGCCTTCAAGCACGCACGACAAAGCAATTAGTGAAGATTCTAATGAAACCCAGGTAATTATGGGTAGGCTTATTTCCATAGATGTGCTTACCGCATCTTCTTCTGCTCCATGCAAGATAACTTCAACATGATGACATAAGACCATTCGAAAAGGCAGAGCCAAGGAAGATAAATGTTTCGAATAGAATGAAGAGAACTTCTGCAGTCCTCACAAACACCCCTGTCAAATCAGCTCTTAAAGAACAACAAAACTCAACAGAAGAAAGAAATAGTGCCAAAATTAAAAGTGATAGTAAAAGAAGAAATCAGACTAAAAAACGCAAAGGAAAGCAATCTGTATAAAAGATTTTGTTTCCTTTTGATCCTTCACAGCCTGGTTGTAGTGGCCTGAATCGGCAAAAGAGGAAGAAGAAATCTATTAAAGGAAGTGACGATGAGGAAAACGAAGACAATACCCTCATAGCATGCATGGTCACCGTCACAGTGACGTCACTGTGACGGTCAAGTGGTCACGTCACATCTGTGACCAAAATGCAACCACTAAGTGACGTCACATTGTGACTGAATTGTGATCTTCTTATAAAACTTCCAAAACATGTTATTTCCTATAAAATTACACCTTTTTCGACAATTAAAAAAAATATAACGTCATTGCATGTAATGCACGTCATGTAACATTTGTGACAAAAACAACAACAACAAAAAACACCATATTCTAAAGTTGCAGCGTGACAATTTGAACTTCAAAAATCTTTCAAAATGTCAATAAATATAGAGAGAAATATTTTGAACTGTATTTAAAATAAGCCATGTAAATGTATTTTGGCGCTTGAATCAGATTGATTTTGTGCGCGTCTCACAAATTAAGTTTTATTTAATATTTAGTAATTTATTTTTCGACATTTCGGAAAGTGATAAAATTTTTTTCAGCAATAACCAAAACTGCGAAGACTCACTTATTGCAATGACAATTATCCATTTTCCGTGCCAAATATACAAAACCTAAGGATTTCTTGTCACAAATCTTGTAAAAATCGTGCTGTGAAATATCATTAACAAACACAGTTATATATTGCATAAAATTTTTACCATGTCAAAATTGTTTAAATAATTTTAAATATTAACGTATTTATGTGTATCTAACATTTGAAATCAAATGTGTAATTTGTCATTTTTGACAGCGAAAATATAGAAAATAGTGCGCAAAGATAGAGAATACTTGGATTTAAAAACATGGATGTATTACACATAAATATAAGTAAGGATATTGAAAACGGTTTTTTAGACCGAAATCGAATCACGGTAATTTTCATATTTTCAGTCGAAAACTAAAATGTCCAAAAGTTGTTTTGACTAATTAATGCATACATAACTATGCATAGTTATTAATTAATTATAAAGGTGGTCCACGGTGGCACTGTGCCTTTGACAAAAACGTTTTATTTTCATATAACATGAAGTATAATTAATTCATCAGCGACACAAAGTGCTTTTCAAATTATACAAATTTCATCTCATTAAAAAATATTTTAGGCCTAATACCTTGATTTATCTTTTATAATGATTTTTGTGAATGATCATATAACTATTTATTCATATTTCAAATTTTTGTTTTAGAGGTACGTCTTTAAAAAAAAAACGTTACTTTACAAGACGCTTTATTCTGCAGAAAATGTTTATAAAAAATTTACAGATTGACAAATTAAAAACATTTCATTTCTACAGAGGTGTGAAAATTATTAGAATAATTATGATTTTTTCCATTTTTCTTGATTAATATTGTATATACTTACAATGTTTCATGAAAGGTAATTTGTTTTGTTGATCTAATAAATTTTTCACTTCTTTAGAATAGTTTTAGGTTTAAAATGTTGTCAAATGTTGCCATTTTTTAAGATGAAAAATATTTCATCCAAATTAATCAAATTATCTGCATTGCATGAAGAAAGTTTTTGATTAAAAAATGAATTTAAAATAAAATTTTAACATGACCTGCTTTTCTGTGCTAGTATTTTCATTCTTTTCTTTAGTTGGCATCAGCATTATTTTATTCTTAAAAAAATTATTTTTGCTGTTTTGATTAATTTATACTTATTAGTGGCTTTCTTTCGTTTCTCAATGGGTTATTGCATGATTATGAGTAAATCAAATTATATTTATCCTAGAAAAATAGCTGTAGCAAAGTGTCCCATCTAAGAAAATAACTAGACACAGCACGAAATTGCTAAAAAAGCAAAATTTTTGCAAGCATCTCTGTGTAGAATAACATTATCTTTGGATTACAAATGTGAATATGATAATTCTAGAGTAGGTAAATACAGAAAGAAAAGTAAATGTACGGTAAAAACAGAATGGGAATTAATTCAAAGTGCCAAATCTCACAGAAGAGCAACTTGTAAACAGCTAAAAATCCCTTTGCAAGTGTTGGTGTAAATGTATGGGATTTTTCTATACGTAGAAAATTTATCTCATCTGGACTAAGTGCTCGTCATCCTCAAAAAAAAGCCTAAAATCACATCTGCAATGCAAAATACATACTTGCTTGGGCAAAAGTTGTACAAGAATAATTCGAAAATGACTGGACAAGATGAGAAATGTTAATTTTTCTTTAATTAATCATTTGAATTTAAGTTGTTCATTTCTTTTCTTAAAATCATGTTTTTTTTTTTTTTTTTTTTTTTTTTTTTCATTAAGGATTAATGATACAGAACTGTTTCTAAATTTGACTAAAATTTATTTTTTCAGAATATTTTTTGACAGTTACATACCTTAAGGATTTTTTTATCTTTAAGGTAAGTTTTTCCTATGATTCAATGTTTACGATTGAGAAGAACGCAGTCAATAAATCAGGAGAATTGCCAGTGAAAACATTTCCTAAAATTACATAGCAAAAACAGTTAAACATACTACTGAAATAATGGTTTGGAGAATGTTGTCTTCTCAAGTTACTGGACTTTTATACGTTGTAGAAGGCATGATAGAACATTATCAGTACAAAATAGTGCTTAAACAAAGACTAATTCCACAATTAAATCACTGGCTTCCAAATGGAGTCTTCATATTCATGAATGATAGAGCTTCACCTGTCACCAGATTTTTGAATGAAAAAAATATAAAAACATTTCTACAGACTAAAAACAATCCAGATATGAATCGTACAGAGAACCTTTGTGCCATTGTAAAGAAAAAAACTTAAGAAATGCAGCATCACAAACAAGAATGATTTGATAGAAAGATTCATCCGAATTTCACACCATAACAATGACATACAAATTAGTTCCCAAAAACTCATACAAAGTATACCAAAATTATGGAATCATTAATAGAAAACAAGGGATGCACACTAAATATTAAATGTATCAATGTTTTTTAAATAATGTATTATTTCTTTAATATAACAAGATTTTATTGTAAATTTTACAATTATTCTAATAATTTTCACACCTCTGTATTACTCCCTTCCCCTCCCGCTCCTTTTTTTTAAAGAAGATACTATGTATGTTTGCATTTGATACAAGTAATGGTAATGATTAAAAAAAAATATATTACCATTAAAGCTATTATTTTTACTTTATTAAAACCTAAACAATGTTTTATCCAATAAACTCTAATTATGAATTTTATTATTATTATTTAACAATTTTCTTTAACTTGAATTGTTTTGAAACTAATAAAAATAAAAAGTAAAAATACACTTAAAAAAAAGACATTCTCATAAAATTATTCGTATTTAACTTCCGAAGCTGTTGCGCAGAAAAAGAAAAAACTAAACGGTCCTGCGCATAGGAAATGAAAATCGTTTGCAAACGAAAGAATAAATAAACGTAAACAGAAATATTTTAAATTGATGATAGACGCAAGAAGTTAGTTGGCTGGAATTTATGGCAGTTGTGAGTAGTTGCGTAATGACACGGATTTAACAATTTAAACAAGAATGTCCACTACAGCTCTTCCAAGCGGCAAAATATAAGTCCGAGAAAATTAATGGCTCTTTGACTGTTAAAATAATTTGGTCTTTGCCACTTTAATTATTATCGGATTTAGTTTCTGTGGCAAAAAGAATAACTAGAACGAATGACTTCGATGGAAAAAAGGTATGAAAAAATATTATTTTTAATGGTTGCTTTTTTATTATTATTGTTCTGAGAACGATTTTAATTACATTGTCAAAAACATGCTATAAAACATTAATGTTTCATTAACTTAATAAAGTCTAATGCATTCATTATTTATTTTGTTGACATAAAGAACTTGATTTTTTATAATTTGGATTAGGTTGTTACAGGTAGTGATTTTAATTGCATTCTAATCGGCGTTGTTTCCTTTTTTAAAATATCTGGTTAAAATAATATGTTTCCATAAACATAAAATCATATGAATATAAATTATAATAAATCGTTAATATAATTATTAAACATTTAAAGATAATTATATTTTGTAATAAAGAAGCTTTTTTATCGAATAAAATTATTTACAAACATCCTTTTTTAATTTTTGTATTAAGTTATCTTCTGAAACATTGCATAATTTTATTTTAAAAAAAATTGTATCTGCTCAGAAGAGGAATTTATAAGAGAACGAGAAGAACTATTAAAAGAAATCGTAGATGTTTGATATTAAAAAAAATAATTATGTTAATGATTGTTTAGTGTATTTTTCAACCTGTGAAATGTTATAAAATTTCTGAATGGATAGTCATTGTGGGTGAAAACGTTTCAGTTGTAAATACTCTTATTGGAATGTTTTCAGAAAGAATTAGAAGTCTGGATGAAAATTTGGAAGTTACGCAATCGATAAGAATTAAAACATGATTGAATTTAAACAAATAACGCAAATACTTGAGCGGTATGAAGCTAAAAAGTAATAACTGTATTTTATTATTAACTTTTCATTTCAGAAACCTTTATTATTTCCTTTCCTGAATGATTTTACAGAGGTAAATTTCAAAATATCCATTATATGTAGTATTAGTGAACATCGTGATTAAAGTGGGTATTATAAATACTCTTTAATATTATAAATAAAATATTAATAATTATAATTAACGTATTTTTTGTTCTAATTTATGTTTATCGTCGGAATTTTTATTAGGTAGATGTGTCTGTGACGGACAGCCTTGAAGTAATGGATATCCCCTTAATGTTTTTTGTTTATTAGTATACTAATCAGTACAAAAAACCCTGAACGGGTTAAAAGCTTGTGACGCAGCACTTTATCTTATATCTCTAAGAATTTTAAATTTGGGACTTAAAATTAATGATATCAAAATTTATGTGACGCTATGCTATTAATTAATATACATATTAAAATTTATTCATTAAGGTTTTATCAATTACATCTTTCATAAATTCAAAATATGAATCTTAAAAGATATGATATCAAAATTTAAGTGACGCCTTGACGAGGCTTTAAACGATGTTTTAAAATTCCATTTATTTATTTATTGTCCAAATACATTTTCATATCTAAACAATACTTTTTATTTTCCAATACACTGTTAAATACATCACTTTCACTGAATATATATAATGCACTGAAATGTATTTATTTGAATAAATAGATTTATCTTTTGGGCTACGCTGTCCAAAATCAAAAATAACATTTAAATGAATAGTTTTTGCATCATTGTATCTATTTGCATCTATTTAACTTACTTTGGATACAATGACGCAAAAACTATTCATTTAAATGTTATTTTTGATTTTGGACAGCGTAGCCCAAAAGATAAATCTATTTATTCAAATAAATACATTTCAGTGCATTATATATATTCAGTGAAAGTGATGTATTTAACAGTGTATTGGAAAATAAAAAGTATTGTTTAGATATGAAAATGTATTTGGACATTAAATAAATAAATGGAATTTTAAAACATCGTTTAAAGCCTCGTCAAGGCGTCACTTAAATTTTGATATCATATCTTTTAAGATTCATATTTTGAATTTATGAAAGATGTAATTGATAAAACCTTAATGAATAAATTTTAATATGTATATTAATTAATAGCATAGCGTCACATAAATTTTGATATCATTAATTTTAAGTCCCAAATTTAAAATTCTTAGAGATATAAGATAAAGTGCTGCGTCACAAGCTTTTAACCCGTTCAGGGTTTTTTGTACTGATATCATTGCTTTTTTTAGGTTAATGATAAAAACAAAAAATTAAAGACTAATGCAAAAAATTCATATTCATGATTCATTCACCTTTAATTACCCTTCCCCCATCCGCTTAAAAAAAAAGATATTTCATATTTTATTAATGTGTGCTGTACTACTTGATTTTGTTAAAAACAACTCTGTAGTAAAATACGTTAGTAAAAGATAAGAAGGTAATGTACATTCAGCACCATACATCTCAGAAAGGGTTTTATAATCTATGCTGTATGTAATGTATCATTTCTCATTCTTGTTAACTATGTTTTTTCTTTACACATGTTGATACATATACTGCAGATGGATTAAAATGATCAGGGATACAATATTCAGAATGTGCTGGAAAGTATTTCATAATCTATGCTG